>CM062819.1:1933666596-1934262211 GCA_031772625.1 Pinus tabuliformis
TGAAGACATATGTCTAGCTTACCAGAAGCACCATGTGAAGCACCAACCTCATGGATTTTTTGCAAGCACCAACTTGCAACTCCTTGGATTTTTGCAAGCTAACTTGCAGGAGGCACCAACCCCCAAGCCTTCTCAATCACCCACTAGAGATGGAAGCACCAACTTAATGTATGCATGCACCAACCCACACTAAAATAGGAATTGAATGTTATCTGTAATTTGTTAGCCACTCCGCCTGATAACAACTTTGTTCTCTGCTCACTCTGCACACTCTACAACAACCCACTGATCTACTCAACAACAATCACTCATCACAGTCCATCCAAATTTACCCTCTGCTCTCCATCATCATGCTCTCAGCTCTTGACCTTTTTCTCTCCCTAGCACAGGCTCAACTCTTGACCTTCTTTCTCTGCATAGGCACCTTCTACCTTTCTGACACAACATAGGTGACTTCGGCCTTGCTCACACAACACAGAAAAATTCGACCTTGCTCACAAAAATGCATAGGCAACTTCTGCCTTACTCACAGAGTGCAACTCTCGGGGTCTCTTACCTCTGCATAGGCACTCTTGGCCTCTCTCTGCAAAACTGGTTCACACTCATCCTTACACAGTAGTGCACACACACAGAGCTTTTCCACTTAGCTCACTTGCAACTATGCTTCTTCCCCCCCCCCCCATTACTCATCTGAGCTCCTAGGTTTTGTTCCTCTACTGCCCCCTGATAGATGCTTCCACTCTGTCTTGCATTCACACTGTGGTAGTGTACCTTGGCATGGCTCTACCATTTTTCTGTCGCATCTGACTTGGTATCTGCCACTGCATTAACCATGAGAGTGGGAACTTGATAGTTTCTCCATACTGAGAATGAATTCTTAGTCCACTTGCACACTCCACCAGGCACAATCCTCTCTGTGAACATATCTCCTATCACTAAGGCTCTCCATGCTTATTCATGGTTTCGCATGGCTTGGATGTCCTTCAGCATGGCTTCTCAGTGGACCATTGTCCTTATTGCCTTGTCTCAGAGTTTTTTGTTGATCCATCTGACTCCATGACCAACTCTGTCGATTTGCATTTTTTCTATGGTAGCCAACCCATTCATCCACTTAACTCATTGAGACATGCATCAGTGTACAGGAATAGCTTGTCTCACCTGAAGGCAGACCCAACACTCTTTTCTGAAGATTGTGGTCCTTGCTGCCTTGACCCAACGATATATGACAATCACCATTAATCCTGAGACCAACTCCTATGCTCTTGCATTCAACTTCACAGTTGTTGACCCATACACTCTTTAAATCCATGTAATTCCTTATTAGAGAGATTCCATATTGCAATCTTCACAATGGTGCATTATTCTAATCTTTCGATTTTCGACCTCTGATATGACAAGTTCCTTCTGTTTAGCCCTTCCTGAATTTCTCACCATAGAGCTGAGGGTTATGACCTGTCGCTTAGCCTTGAGGTGCTAGAGCGTTTTTTATCCTACTAGGGGCCAATTTTCCTTTGTTAAGTTCTTAATGCCCTTGGTACTTTAAGTTATTCTTGACCATGAACTAGCCAAATATCAGAGCCCATCTCATTAGAAGTTTCGAATCAGGGATTTAAATTTGGAGTTGCAATATTCCCACTTTCGATATTGCCCATATCTCTCAGTGCTCGGCCCTAGCTCCATGCCTTTGGTTCTTTGAGTCTTTGCGACCGTGGTGCCAGCCCAATATCAAAGCCCCCTTATTGGAACTTTTTAAGTATCAAGTGTTACAAAGTGCCAACATCATCAACCTATGATATGTGATCTCCGATATGATGTCATCACTCCACATGGCACCTCATGAGTGGTGACACTTGTCACCTAGTTCTTTCCCATTAGCCTACTTGATAAGTTTGAATATGCCTACCACATGTCCTGTTGCACTGCCACGCCATGTTGACATCAACCGCCACTATACCTTATAAGATCCAATCAAATGTATCCATGTGTTCTTATCAAAGCCAACCAAATGTTGCGATGTGTTGTTATAGGAGTCAATCACATGCGGCCATGTGTCCTACTAAAGGAGGGAGAAAAGGGCTCTCCCACCTTTGGTTTTGCAATGAAATCCTTTGTTAATCCTTTATCAACGTTCCCAATGGTTTTTAACACTATCAACGCTTTACCCATGTCGCAACTTTTAAAATGTTCTCACGTTCAAAAGTTTCGATTCTCTGATCACTGATATGCCTGATGCTTTGATGTGTTGATCTCCACCAAGCTCCGATGTTGTGACCACTGATCTTCGATGTCTTTGGACCTTCGATATGTGATGTGTCGATATGCTTGATGCTATGATGTTGTGATCGCTGATATCTTTGGACCTCCGATCTTTCGATCTCTTGATGCGCCAATACGATGACCTCCGATCACCGATGCATCAATATGTTGACCTCCGATCTTCTGATCTCTGATATGTCAGACCTCTAATATTCCAACCTTCTTAGGAATTCAAGTCCCTAATCATCAACATACCATAACTTTTGAACCAAGAATCCATTTCTAGAATCCATATATTGTTGGAAAGCTCTTCCAAGGCACTTTCCAATGGAGAGGGTTTGATGTAGTCTTTGATTCCAAATTCTACCCCTAATATGGCTCCAACATCTCTGCCATTATTCTGCTCCTTGACACTATGGACAAAGGAACTCACAACCACCATGATGATCCTCTTCACGAAGCCTGCAACTATCATGGACTTCCATCTGGTCCATCACTGTAATCATCATTTTATGGCTTCTCCAATAAGCTTACTACTGCGATGATTTTCTACATGAAGCATGAAACTACCATGAGATTCCTCCTATGCCATCACTGTCAACCTCTGTTGCGACAAGCATCCAAGCTAGTTTGGTTGACATCAATGTAAACACTCTTGCCAACAGCTAGGAAATTCCCATACCCAACACATCTCCGCAGCATGATTGTTGGCATCAATGCCAACACACTTGCAGATGCCTTCACTAGGCCACTGGCCATCCAGAAAATGGAAATTGTCCAACAGATCTCTCACAAAAATGGCATCAATGGACTCTCACACATAAGTAGCTTAAAATGGTCCTCTTGAATCCGCTAATCAAATTCAAGTCGTATTCATCACTATCATGATTGTCTCGAAATTCTGAAACCAATGGCTGTAAACATGACTACTTTCTGGAAAAGTGTCAACATGGTCTTCTTTCATCACTACACCATCTCAATTTTCATGCAACGGATAAAATGATGAATTTCCTACAAAGTTTCAGATCTCACTGTTCTACTGCAACATACAGAGATCACCAACACCTACAACATACATCCATCCTTTCGCCAAAATAAAAACAATAAAAGTGGCCAATATGCATCAATATACCTCTCAATCTAGCGATGAATTGTAAATCAGATGCTCAAATGAAAAATGGTCTACGCCATCACGATCCTTGTGAAAAACCCTGAAATTTGAGTATAAAGTTGACCTTGTTCTGAAACGGTCAAATATGGGCCTCTAGGGAATCTATAAGATTCCTTGCATATTCTTGCTTCAAGGTTCCACTGCTCAATGTTCTACCTTTAGAAAATAGGCTACTCAGATCATAAAACTGATTGCACCATCAGATTCCTAGCGAAATTTTGAGCAATCTGAGTATAAAGTTGACATATTTCTGACACTGTCAAAATTCGACCCCTAGGAAATCTAAAAGATTCCTCACAAGAATCAAAAAGAATTTTTGGACTGTCTCAAAAATCATGTCGTCAGAGTTCTACCCTGGGTCATGGTTTTGTTACTTCCGCGTTCGTGGTTCCACGACCTTCCTCTACGCACTCAACTTTGTTCACTGATCCACCTTCTACCCCCCACACTCATTTGCATGTCTTTTATATCGAATTATGGGTAGATAAAACAAAGCTCGTTGACCGTGAAATTTGGTTAGTGGGCTGACTGTAGGGCGTTGGGTTGGTGAGGCTCCGAGTTCAATACCTGTCTGAGCCATATGTAGCATATAGTTATTGTTTGTTTTAATTTTGGAATGGGGTCCCTTGTTGGGCAGGTCGGCCAACTGGCCAGATGGGTTCGATCCCCGTCAACCCCTAATATGGTGTGTCATTATAATGATGGTGAGCGGGGTCCCAGGTCAGAGGCATGGGCCCCAACCCATTGTATTGTTTTTTAGTACATTTAAATAGTGGGGTGGCGGGGTTGGTGGCCCGCCACATTTTTTTTAATTATTATTATTTATTTTTTCAAATAAATTAACTGTCTGATGGATTTATATGGGACATCAACAAAATTAAACAAGCGACAAATTGACTAGTTCCAACTATCATAAAGTATCAAATTTCGCTCAGTTAGTTGAGCAGTTCTGCTAGATTTAGTTGAACTGCGAAATTTAGTAAGCTTCCAAATTTCGTTGGCAACAAAAGTCCTGCCCCCTTGAGTTGAAAATTTGACTGTCAATATCTTGCACATACGAAGTTGTATTTGAGTGTCGTCTGCATTGTTGAAATCAGGATGACGAGCTCTTCGTTATGGCCCTAGTTTCGATGAAATCCATAAATTTTGATTTTTGAGCCTCTCCAGATCCACCTGGATCAAGCTTTACAACTATCTCAAGATTATGCCACTATAATTATGCAAGGATTTCCTGTTGGTAACTAAAAGAACATAACCAATACAACCACATATTGTTCCAACACCTTTTAAACAATCCCAACAGTTTATTAGACAGTCATACAAACAATAAAATTATGGACCATGCTTCATACATCAATAGCACCATTTCAAATAAAAAAATTAAATGTTAATGCATATTCATTGTTTCTGGAGAACATGAAAAATACTTATCTCAAAAACTAATGGGAAACTAAGTCTGAGACTATAACTCTCCACTCAACCATCTATAAGATGCAACCAATCCTCACTTGCAACTATCACCCCCGATCTAGATTCCAGATACTAAGGAATCATTTTCATAGGGATCAAACTCATATGCTAATCACACTAGGGACTCTATTTGTTCTCCCACCTCCACCCATCAACTGAATTACAGTAAAAAATGCACATGGATCTTAGAGACATGTTGTATCCACCCTTCAATTGCAACACTATGGTTCCACCTCACTTGGGGACTTTAGAACCCACAATAAAACCAAACATATAGCAAGAAAGCCTCCAAAAATCTTCTAGGAATTTCCAGGAATAATTCTTCAAACCCAACCCTTAGGGAACTCAGAGAAAACCCATCTCCTCCCTCTAGCAAATGGGGAATTGAGAGGACATTAAATCCTCACCTAGAAGTGATTTTCTCCTGACTTCTTGCCAACCAAGAATTATCTCTTTGTTGTTCTATGTTTTCTTGTCTTTTTCAATTTTGTCACATTCCTCCACCTGCATTTTTTCCTTTGTAGATTTTTGCCTTCTACTTCCTCTGTGTTTTTCTCTTCTTTGCCTCAATGTTTGACCACCCTCTTCCACCATTTGAATGATCTATTTTGTCTGACGAACTCTCTTCAACAGTTCAACTTCTCCCTTGCTTGCTTGTTGTGTTGTCCCTAGTTGTCCCCATGATCTTTTCCTTGCTTTCTAAATTGTATCCCTTGAGACAGTGAATCTTGCAAGCAAAATCTTGTCTACCAATGAAAAATGTGCCACCTACCTGCATGTTCCCTAGGTTGTTAAATTCTAGCTAGTTTGTTGTAGTGGGTGGCCAACACACCTTACCAACTGGAAACCTACCCATTATCCTTTTTAAAATTTCCTATCCCTCTTTTCTTGTCCACTAATATAAAAACATAGCTAATAAGAAAATGCAATATTTTTCCCTTTTGCATAGCTATCAGCTTCCATGTACTCATGGTAAATTTTAGGGGCGAATTTTAGCCTAAGGGTGAAATTTAAGGGGTTTTTCATTTTAGAGGGGCGAACTTTTTATAAAACATCCATTTCATATATTTAGCCCAACTTTTATTTAAAAAATAATTATTTTTTTCATTTTAGCTCAAAAAAGAAGGGGCTGATAAACTATGAAAATACTCATTTGACCCGATTCGCCTAGTCTGGGAGGTTATATTCCATTACAATCCCCTGATTTTCTGCTTTTCAATGCTAAGTTCGCTTGAAAACACCCATTTTCTGGTTTGGGAGGTTGTAATTGGTCCCAATAAATAAAAATAAAAATAAAGTGGAGGTATGGTAAATAAATAAAACCTCTTTTTATATTTAGTCCATAACCCTCTTTCTACTTAAGAAGGCTCGAAAACGAAGTTTTATTTAAGTGAATCCTATGCCAGGCCAAATGCCATATTTATAAAAGATGTATAGTAAATTAATAAAAATATAAATAAACGAGAGGTATAGCAAATAAATAAAACATTTTTTATATTTACTCCATAACCTTATATTTACGAACACGCAAGGGTGTAAATAAATAAAAATATAAATAAAGTGGAGATATGGTAAATAAATAAAACATATTTTTATACTTACTCCAAAGGTATGGTAAAAAAATAAAAATATAAATAAACTAGAAGTATGGTAAATAAATAAAACCTCTTTTTATATTTAGTCCATAACCCTCTTTCTATTTAAAAAGGCTAAAAAACGAGGTTTTATTTAAGTGAATCCTATGGGCCAAATACCATATTTCTAAAAGAGGTATGGTATATTAATAAAAATATAAATAAACAAGAGGTATGGTAAAAAAATAAAACATTTTTTTATATTTACTCCATAGGTCACCTTATATTTACAGCCATTCAAAAAATGCGTTATATTTAGGTGAAGCCTATGGGCCAAATACCATGGGCCAAATTATTATTGATACCATGCAAAAAACATTATTAACCCTAATATTAGTATTAATAAAAATAAAGATGACACATGGTATTGACCCATGGTATTCACGTGGAATGTAGCCTATTTAAAGGGGGAATTAAACCAGCATAGATCCATCGTTACTCTGGATCTACTAAGCGCCGAGAGGGATCAAATATTGTGATATGAAAAGAGTAAAAAAATATTTGATCCCTCTCGGGACTTGGTAGATCAAGAGTAAAAATGGATCTTGTAATTTAATGTCACTTAAACATTTTAACTTGGTTAAAAATAAAAATAAAAAAATCAATTATTAATTTTATTAAATTTTATAAATTACTAATAGTAGTTTTTAAGCTCCAGGTTTATGATAACCCGACCCATGGTAATACCATGGTATTCATGTGAGCATAGACTGTTTAAAGGGGAAATTCTATCAGCTTAGATCCATCTTAATTACGGGTCTACCAAGTGCTAAGAGGGATAAATAGATTTCATCCCTCTAAGAGTGGTAGATGTGGAGTTAAGATGGCTATAGGTTGGTTTTTATGATAATGAAAATATTAAATAGACTTAGAAAATTATATTGTAAAAAACATCTTAAGGTGAATGGTTAAAGCTACATTTAGTCACTTCACAAAATTTAGTAAAAAATACCAATATCTCCATTAATATTGGGTTTTCTGATTTAACAAAAAAATATTCAAAACAGTGAAATCTTATCACTCTTTCCGCATCACCCTTGGATAAGAGAGATAGTCCCTGCCCAAATTTCCCACCATTTTTCAAACGTTCTCAATATGATATCTTCATGAAAAAGTTAAGGTACTGATGTTGGATTAGTTGTTTGAAAAATATGTTGGTTTGTACAACCTTTCATCTTCTCTGTTATTTTTAGTTTGTCGTAATGATTTGCAGGGGTTGGGCCACTGCACCATATTATACTAAAATGCAGAGATTGTGCACCAAAAAGGAAATTAATCCACATGTTACAACATTGTTAAAAAATGCAAGATGTATGTAGTGAATTATGCTAATAAGCAATTTAAATTGGGAAAGACGTAATTAAATTTTATTATTTAATTGGAGATTTCCAATTAAAATAATAATAAATCTACATTTATATATTTATATATTGATTGGAAGGCTTCTGACAACGATCACTTCTTTCCATTAGTTCCGCTTCAGGCCTTTGGGATACCTACTACTTTCTTATATTATATAGTTGGGGCTTTCTATTTGTTGGCATGTTGGGGTAAACAAATTTGATGTGTGTGTGTGTGCTTTTTTTTTTTAATCTTGCAGTTGGAGTCTATGGAATAAGAAAGAAATTTGATAGCTTGACAAAAGTAGTATCTTAACAAAAGTGGTAGAGAAAAGATTAATCTCTCCTACCTTGACAGAACTGGTGGTCAAGATCAACACCTACAAGAACTTTGTTGTGGAATATTATCAAAAATAATAGAAGGATATGAAAGAGTGTACAGTAAGAACCTTGACAAACATGATCACTGAAACTTGCAACATTGTTTGTAGGAAGAGAAAATTATGTTTCTTTTTTCCAAACATGTATGTTAATATATTACAGTTTAATGAATATGTTTTCCTATTATCATATATGGTTTCATACTTTCACAAAACATTCACCAAGACTTCACAATGTTTTATGATTCAGTGAAAGCTTTTCCAGGATATTACAATATTTGTAATTCAGTGAAAGATTTGCCATGACTTTACAAGATAATATAATCCGGTGAGGGATTCGCCAAAAAAATTATATATATATATATATATATATATATATATATATATATATAAAATCGCCTCCCATTTTTCATATGTATCATGGGGATTCACCCATTTATTATACATATAAATTTAGGATGGTTATTAAAATTTTCCTTGCATGTGCTAGCTCACATTCTTGTTGTAAGTAAACCTTAAAAATATCCCCAGCAAGCAACCCCCTAACCTATGGACTCCATGCCCCATTACTCGGCCCATTTTTCTCTCAAAATATTTACATTGCGTACACGAGTGTAGATGTTAGGCCCCTATACTACTAGTGTAACCCCTTATTGTTATTAGTACAACCCACTTATTATATTGATGTACCCATGTAGTGCCCATATTGTTACTATTGTGCCACATAGAAGCCCACTATTGTTATTATTGTGCCCTTACATTATTATTGTTATGTCGGCTCTGATTATGTTATGACCCCTTAGACTCGTATATATAGAAAGGAGGTATTTTCATTTGTATCATCCAAGAATTTTTCATTTATGTAATGTAAATGAGGTTTCCCCCTCGAAGAGGCTAAATTATAAGGCGTTGATCTATCTTTTCTTGAGCTAGTTTCATAACATTTGGTATCAGAGCTTTGGATTCTAGGGTTTCGCTGCCCCAAACAGGTCATCATGGAATTTTCCCTATAACTTTGTTTCTGTGACGTTTCAGAAGCCAAAACAAAAACCCATTTGAGACGACATCGCGCTGAAGCTCGGGTCCAAATTTCAAAGTTTTTCGCGCTATATTTGCGGAGATATGATCTGAGGAAGTTGGTCTTTTTGCAGACTCCTGAATTACATTCCACACAGGTGACCTGGGGAAAATAATCATAACTTTCTCTCTAAGCATCGGATTGAAATTTTGTAAGAAGGTACAGAAAGAGGATGGACTTTAGTTTCTTGTATATATTTTTTAGAGCCAAAGGTCAAAACAGGGACACGTGGCACGTCATACAAGTTTGCTCTACTGAATTAGTCTATTATCAGGTCGCTATGGGAGATTTGGCATAACTCTTCCTTGGAGAATCCAATTTGGATTAGACTAGTGGCATTGGAAAGAGGACATAGAGGGATACTACAAGTCACAATTTCAAAGCTTAAAGATCTGAAAGGACAGAGTTACGGTTGTTTCAAGATCGAGCTCCTAAAATCAAGAAAACGCAAGATGAGGAAGTTTGATGGCAAGGATCCGGTAAATTGGATACTTCAGATGGAGCAATATTTTGATCTACATAGTGTACCACTATTAAAAAAGGTATGTATTGCATCTTCATATTTAGAACCGGATCAATTTTTATGGTATGAAGGGCTTTGTTCTCGTAAACAACTTTTTACATGGTCAATTTTCACGGAGGAAATGATAACACATTATGAGGATACAAAGAGCAACACCTTCTTTAGAGCAACACCACAACAATTGGAAAGAGTAAAAGAGCTTTGTTACATACTGGAAAATAAAATTATGGCTACCCATCACAACTATAATAATGGAAGTGTTGCTTCTCCTAGCCTTCCACAACCTACAAGGGTTACACCACAACAATTGGAAGAAAAAATAGAAAAAGGGCTTTGTTACAATTGTGATAGCGAATGCACTAAAGGTCATAAGTGTGCCGAGAAGAAATTATTTTACATAGAATATGAAGAGGAGGAAGAAAAGGATCAAGAAACATCAAAGAAGAGGATATATGCCAGGACCCCACCCTGGAGAAAGAAGAAATGAATCAGACCATATCTTGTAAAGCATTGGCAAGAATTACCACTCCTGAAACTCTCAAGATAGAAGGACACATCAAGAAGAAGAAATGAATCCAACCATATCTTGTAATTCATTGGTCGAAATTACCACTCCTCAAACTATCAAGATAGAAGGACATATCAAGAAGAAAAATGTTCAAGAAGTAAAAGATCACATCGAGCATCAAGAAATGAATCTAACCATATCTTGTAAAGGATTGGAAGAAATTACCACTCCTCAAACTCTAGAGATAGAAGGACATATTAGGAAGAAAAAGGTTCAAGCAGAGAAAGATCACATCGAGCATCAACAACAAGTTCTCCAACTTTTAAAGGATAATGCCACTTCAGTGCAAAATCAAACAAAACAACAGGTAGATCAACATCGTAGTGAAAAATGTTTTGATGTAGGTGATTGGGTATATTTACTGCTACATATCAAGCAAGCTATTTATGAGAAGGAAATGTTGGCAATACTACATGCACTTAAAAAATGGCAACCGTACTGACTGGGAAGACTCTTCAAGGATGAGGATGTGGAAGCATTGTTTTCTGTTATTTCTATTATCCAACCAGATTGGATAAACGAAGCAAGGGATGAATGGAAGAAGGATGAAGAAGTATGGCCACTTATTAAAAAGTTGCAAAAGATCCCAATTCAAACAATATTGCCAGAAATTGAAGAGGAAGGAAAAATCATATTGGAACCTGGAGCAGTCACAGAAACAAGAACCCAACAGCTACGAAATCGATCAATTTCAGAGTATCTCATCAAGTGGAAGAACTTACCCACTGAAGATTCCACATGGGAGGACAAGAATTTTATACAGAAGCATCAAGAATTACTCAAGCGTTGAGGACAACGCTTTTTGAAGGAGAGGGGCATGCTAGGCCCCTATACTACTAGTGTAACCCCTTATTGTTATTAGTACAACCCACTTATTATATTTATGTACCCATGTAGTGCCCATATTGTTACTATTGTGCCACATAGAAGCCCACTATTGTTATTATTGTGCCCTTACATTATTATTGTTATGTCGGCTCTGATTATGTTATGACCCCTTAGACTCGTATATATAGAAAGGAGGTATTTTCATTTGTATCATCCAAGAATTGTTCATTTATGTAATGTAAAGGAGGTTGCCCCCTTGAAGAGGTTAAATTATAAGGCATTGATCTATCTTTTCTATCTTTTCTTGAGCTAGTTTCATAACAGTAAACTAATTGAGGTTGTCGTACACATTGAATGGATTGTAGGTACAACCAAATAGGCACTTGTTAGATCTGTCTTTTTCGAGTGAGGCAAGTTTATGTAGAGTGGATGAAGGTCAATTATCTAGTACATCTAACAGACATAGATCAACCAGGGGTGAGAAGATAAGAGGAAAATTCCTTAGATGCATGGAATTTTTTATTGCTTTAGGGGGGTCGTGTTCTTATGATGCTAAGAGCATAGACAACATCAAAACACCCTTGAGGTGCCAACATCTAGTGAAAATATGGGTACCCAAGGACCTTCCTTAAGTAAACACATATTTTTGTCTCAACGATTGGATATATTACATTGCACCATCATCGCTACATGGTTTAGGGCCATTTTCCATGGATGGCATAAAGGTTTCTTACAATGGATTAACCGAATTGATGGAGTATGTCAGACCCTACTACAGTTACAGAGATTGGGTACAGTTGGTCTGGTATATGTTAGGTATGTGGAGATACAAATTGGCTCCAAATTATATACAACTAAGAGACAATGATAAAATCAAAGGCGCGTCTATCTATATTGACAAAAGGCTAAAAACATTGTGGAATATTGCAGGGTTTATAAACAGTACACAACCTGGCACAACAAATAAGCAACCCAATTGCATATTTGAGGGATATGAAGGAAATCATGCATTCATATGCGTAGTAAGATCAATTGTTGCAGGAGAAGAGTTGTTGATCAATTACTACTTGAATCAAATAGATGTAGACATTCCCATTATGGGGGTGATATGTAACTGTTAGTATGAAGTTTTTAGAGAAGTGGATCAAAAAGATTCACTTAAGCTATTGGTGGCAAATAACCCTAACAATGATGGATAAACTGTCAATGTCCTTTAGATCTGCAAAATAGACATTAGAAACCCTGTAATAATAACATGCAAATATAAGGAGACATATAATAGGAGAAAATGATGTGAAAAACCCAATAGAAATATGATAATTTTATTAAAATGCACTGTAATATATACACATGATGAGGAGAATATGTAATCTCAGATCTACAACATACCCCTTCGTGGGATGGGTTCTTTGCTACCCTATGCTTTAGCTACATCTCTCTTTCTTTATCCAAGATGCAATGGGAAAAAAGGAAATGGTGGTGGCTTTAGCTAGAAAATGGGAACTTAAATCTCATGAGACGATAGTGACAATGATGAGAATGGCCATGTGTAAAGAATGAGGAGAAAACCCTCTATTTATAATAAAATATTATGATAGATCTAGATCTAGAAAAATAATAAAAAATGATTAGACGAAATCAAGATATAGTTGTTAGGAATATTTAATTATATTTTAGAGAGGGAAAGATTATTTGAAATGTTCAAACATCTTTATGTAGCAAAATAACTCAAAAAATAATAATTTATTGAGTTAATTAAGGAAAATGGCTAAAGTATGTAATAAATAAAAATTATTTATTAACTACTTTTGAGGGGATAAAGTCAAACTAAAACAGAAATAATTATTAAATAATGGTTTATTAATTATCTCATGATAGAAATAGGGGATAAATATGAAATAATAAATAAATGATGATTTATTTAATTATTCCTAGATGGTAGGGGGTAAATATTCAAATCGCTTTGAATTCTTGGTGGCATAATGTCAACACTCATAAACTCCATAATATTTCATTACTTGTTTGTTGGGGCATTTTGATTCGAAGAAATAAGCAAATATTTCACGATGCCTCCTCTGGTTGGAACTTCACCTGCTCACACATTGAGGCACTGTATAATCTGATTCCTGAGGAAGATTTGCCACATCGCATCCGGCATATAGCCCCTAAAGTCATTGATAAATATTTCCCTTGGGATTTTTTCGATGGATCTGTGCAAGAAAGCGGTTGCAGTGGTGGCGCTATTCTATACTTATCAGAGGACCATTTTTAAAACTAAAGATGGCTTTCAATAGGGGCACCAATAATTATGCCAAGCTCAATAGTCTTAGACTTCTCCTTATTTCTTCTCATGAATAGCACTACATTCGACTACAGATCTTTGGGGACTCCAAAATTGTCATCAATTGGTTCAATGCACAGTCTCATTGTCACATGCACACACTCAAAGGATTACTGGATGAAATTACAAACTTAAAATCTCATTTTCATTTTATTGTATGTCATCATATTTATAGGGAAAGGAACCAAAATTGTGACAGAATTTCCATGGAAGTCGCGCATCAATCAATCAACCAATGGATGATTAAGGAACAAAAGGGACAGGAGGTCTACCAGTTTTATCACAGGACTTTCATAGAGCAGCACCAGACAACAGATGAGATAGCATGATCCTCAACAACTATTGATTGACACTACTGCTATATATTTTTTCTTATCAAATCTATATATTGTTTAGTTTTTTATTGTAGATTATGAACATCTGGCTATATTCTGACATTATACTAGTTGGTGGACAGAACCACCTATTTTTAGGCATATGTTTATATGCAGCAACTACATGTAATTTTCAATATATTATATAATGGAAATTATGATTTTTTCGTTGGTAAAAAAAATATTCCTAAGTTGTAAATAAAAAATGGTTAGAAATAATCATTAAATAATGATTTAGTAATTACTTTGAGAGAATAATAAATAAATAATGATTTATTTAATTATTTTCATGCGCCTTTTTGGATTTTAATGAGAAATAATCTAGAAAAATGGTTTGCCAAATTATTTCCTAAGGTGAAAGTGGGTTTAATGTGTAAAAAGTCATCATACATGGTATATTTCGATCATCCTAGTATGAAATGGCTAGGTGATCATTTTCTACGTGATAATAGTAACCTCTCATTAATGATTCTTATATGCTATGTATATCATTCAAAATTAAAGAATGTGTAATTTTGTATATATGATTGCATTTAAAAATGAAAATTTGATCATATATATGTGTACTTTACTATGATTCTTATCCTAGCATTGATCATTACCCTTCTGCTAACCACATCACTCTTGTTGAGTGTGATGCTTCAATCGAGTATGGTCCTAAAAAATGAGCACAAATGTTGGAATGAGTAATACCCTTAGAATCAACCCAGGTCCCACAACCAAGCTAAAATACATGGCCATGTCATTAAGAGTGATCAAAGGTGAAGTTAAGAAGTTGAAGGGAAAGTAGGGGATCCTTTATTCGACCCCCACTCCATGTCACCCTTCTTCCTTTTTTAGCTTTGAGCAATATCCATTTTTTGTTTGAAGTCGAAACAAGTTTATCTTTGTGATCTTGTAGGTCCTTTTCCATAAAAAAATTGGGTTTGAAAATGCCATAATTACTCGCATACTATAGGACTAATCCTTTATTCCTCATGTGTGTATGTGTTTATATGTCCGTCAATTAAATGTTTATGTTGATACTTATTTTTTAATATTTTTAAAAAATATTTCATGGCTCTAATTATATTATTATGTGGTAGGTTGATCCATGTGGAAAAGCACATACACAGTCAAAAGTAAATGATTAACAATTTCAATTTAGATTTAATCTGAAATTTTGGTTATTTGTTTAAATAATCGAAATAATAACTTTCCTTTTGTTGAAATTTGTAGTCTGGGCCCCATGTTGATGATGATGTTCTTGATGAGGAAGACTTGTGGTCATCCCCCAACCTTGAGGTCATAATATCAAATCATATCAAGAAAACGAACAAACAAATTATGGATTTGATTCGTAGTAGGGATGAAAGTCTTTCGACTAAGGCTAGGAACGAAGATCTTAAGATGTACAAGGTAATAACCATATTTTAAAGTGATGTCATAAGTTCAATTATGAAAGTTTATTTTTTTACTTTTATGTTATCTAATAAAAAAACATTTTCTTTCTTTTGTAGCATTATTTGGAGACACTTCGCGACCCATATCAGTGAGTTGATCCTCAGCTTAGTGTTGGTACTAATGGAATTGTCGAGACATGAAACACCCCACCTATATCCATGAGGAAACTATTCACTTCTCCACCTTCGAGTGGTCATACTCTTATTAGTGACATTGGGTTCACACCATTGGCTATGACCCATGAGCACATGCCCCCAAAGCCAAACATGGAACCATACTCTCGATTAGGCAGTGATAAAGGTGACCTAGTATTGATGACATATAACTTCATTTCTTGGAGCATCACGTGTTAAGAGCACGGAGAAAATTGCATACACTTTTTTGGTGAATGACAAAGGAATTCCATTAAAAACACCAAAAATTCATGGTATTTTTTATGTTTTAACTATTTAATGTTGCTTATCTCAAACATAAGTCGTCTATATTATTATTTTCATACTAATGATTGTATCTTTTTGCATGTAGGTAACCACATGTTTTATAAAAAAATTGACAACAAAGTGTTAAATAGTTTTGTCTCGCCATATGCGGAAGGTGGAATTTCCAAAATTCCAACCTTAAAAGAGAGCTTAAGGACTACCTTGAAGATCTATTCGGGGTAGATACTTTCAATAAAACCAAGGTCACCACCATAATCAGAAAATATTTAAATAAGTACGAGACCAATATATGGTTAGCTTGGGAGATAACCCTATATATGAGCGCCCTCCCATGGCTCCTAAGATGGAATGAATGGCATCATCAAGGACGCAGAGTGGAAGAAATTGAAAAAAGAAGAGAAAACATCATTGGTGAAACAAGGTACAAATTACATCTTGAATTCAATACTTTTAATTTTCTTTAGTTTTAAATAAAGTTGTGATATATAACATACTTGAAACTTTTCCATTAGGGGAATTTTGACGTCTAAAATGAGTCTCCTAAGAGAAATGTACAACCAAAATAAACTTTATTAGAATCAATAGGATTCAAGATGATGATGTCAACCATGGGTGGTTATTCACCATTTTTTGAGTAAAAAAGTAAAAAGTTAAAAAATAATAAAATAATGAAACTACTTTTTCAACTCGTATTTTCAACTTATCTTCCTAAGGTTTTACTCAAATTTCGAGTGGGAATACTCGTTGGATGTAAAATTTTATTTCTCATCCAAGGAGTACCCATGTTGCATACTTTCGATGTACCCTGCTACATGAAAAATGACAAATACATGAAAAAATGTGACTGCAATCACGTTTTTCATGTATTTCTCATTTTTCATGTAGCAGGGTTCATCAAAAGTATGCAATATGGGTATTCCTTGGATGAGGAATCAAATTATGCATCCAACGAGTGTTTCTGCTCGAAATTTGAATAAATCCATAAGGAGATAAGTTGAAAATACAAGTTGAAAAAATAGTTTTTTTTCTTTTTTCCCTATAAAATTTGATGATGTAATCTAATATTATTTTATTATTTCCACTATTATTTTATAATTTCATTAGGAGGCCCATTTTAGACCTCAAAATTCCCTTAATACATAGGCTCCCCGACACTTCGAAGGAAACCAAGGTAAGGCTTGAGAAGCATGGGAAACACAAAATGGGCTAGGGTGGCTATTTGAAGCCATATGCATGAATTGTAAATACCCAAACATCTTAACAATGCTATCTTTTATATCGCCTTCCAACTTCTTGGTAATTGCGCTAGCCAATAACAAAAATCAATACTCTTATACAGTGAAGGGTGAGGAATTCATAACTGAAGCCACGAAGGAAGACCTTTGGATTGGTTTCAAGTTCGTATTTAAAGGCATCGATCACCAAAAAAGCATAGGGAAAACCCAAGGATCCAGTTTGAAGGACAAGATAATTTGTAAATACAAATCAATGCACATTAACCTTTCATTACATATAAAACACAATCATGTCTTCTATTGTCCATAAATCTAATGTGTTGCTTTAGTTTGATTAGAAAAGGAATATAACAAATATAAATGATTCCATGACTACTAAGCAACAATCCTCTAATAGTTCACACTAACTAGAACAATTTGGTGCTCCTGAGGAACCCCATGATAGTTGGGAGCAACCCCATGACAGTGGGGTGCAACCCCAAGATATTGCATTGACTGATGGGGCCCATGGCAGTGGTAGGGTTGTACATTAATTATATACTTAATAATTTTGTACTTATAAAGTATGTACTTTTATTTTTTTACTTGTTCATTTACAATTATCTACTTATAAATTTTGTGGTTTCAATGGTAGAGCATGTCGTACAAGAGGATCCTCAACCAGAAGAGGACCACGAGGAAGTCATTGCAATGGTGTCGACTAGTGCACCAAGTAAATAATTACATTGCAAATATATTTTTTATTATTAAAAAACTACTTCAATGATATTCAATTATTGACCATATAAGCTTAATATTTTTTTGTAGGCGATGCTCCCTCACAACATTCTCGACTTCATGAGAACATCACAACCAGGGGTGAAATGCATCAAAGGATCCAATTACAATCATCATCAGAATAGCCCCATCTAAAAGATGAAAAACTTAAGAATTATTTAGGTTGTAATAAGAAGAGGCAAATATTTTTTGATGATGTAGAATGTTATAATGTATTTTATAAGACATAGTTGCATAAGATTTTTGATGTATAAAAAGACATATTGATGTATTTATATAATAGTTAAATGAGTTATTGCATACCTTTTTTGGACATATGATCAATCAGAATGAGATATTACATATTTTTTTGTACTTATGTTTGAAAAATATGAAATATATGTGTTTAGAAGTTGTTAGAGGATGAATGTGAACAAATATGTTTCTTTATCAATTTTTTGTTTTGCTAGTGTGTATGCATGAATCTTAATGTGTTGCTATCAAATATTTTATAGTAGGTAGATTGGGTACTAGGGAATGGAGAGTAATGTGTGGGGGGGGGGGTGAGGGAGGTAGGGGTCATAAGAGCTTCCACCTTCACGTGGTTGCCCTGTTTAGTAGAGAAAAAAATAGGATTTGGATAGTCTTGGAGCAAACCTCCCTCATTCCAACAAACGAACAACAGAGTCAATGTTGACTTCGTTGTTGCTCTTTCAAATCGACGAACATTTGCTCCAAGATTAGACAACTCCAATAAATTATTCTTGAAACCAAGAGGAGTTCATTCATGTATTCATGTGCTTGAGTCTTTCTTATTTTTATTTAGTGATAAAAATGTTTCTTAATTTTTTTTATTATTTGTTGCTTTTTCATCTACCTTTAACACAATTTATGTGCATTGCAAGCATTGTTATTCCAGAAAGTTGTCGTCCACAAATGTAACATGGTTGGAAAGCAAGTGGATGAATTTCTAGGTATTTTTTTATCATATTTCAATAACAAGATATGTGATTAAATAGGTGGTAAGAGATTAAATGGTAGATTAGTTAGACTATCCTTCTTTAACTAAGGGTTATATCACTTAGACTAAAGGAAGTTAGATGCATTTCCATGTTTAACCCACTTAGTTCATCCAATAAAAAAATATCATACATAAATCCAATTGTAGATACCAAACATTTTGCAATACAAGACTTCACCAATTTCACAAGTTAAGAACTATAGATTTAAGGAATAATAACATTTAAAACACATAAAACATCCACAATCCAACAACCTTGTACAAGCCAATCCATGAATAGTTAGAAGGCCTTTCTCCCATAAGGCTTACTTCCATCTTATTTTTAGTTAGTTGACATAATTTTATTGTTATACCTAATCCCTAAGCTTGGAAAAAGATGACATAAGAATTATATGACTCAACTATTGTCTTCTTGCCTCATGTCCTATGCAAAAGCATTCTATGTAGTTCTAGGTATGCACAAAATCCTTCCCAAAAATCCCTGATAACTAGGTCGTTGGTGCCCACGTAATTTTGTAGTTTAGCTACCCATCTTAATGTGATGAATTACATATGCAAGTGCATTGTAATTATCCCTTTGATGGGATTCCTTGAACTCCTTGACATATTTGTATTGCTTGTAAATTGTAAGAAATGAAATAATTCCTTCATATAGAAATAATTTTTCACTTCCCAAGACAACCTTTTGACAAGCTTTCAAAAGATTCCACATGAGGATGGACTACACACTCTATTTGCAGTTAATTATATTACATTGTGCCCTAGCTACCATCCCAAAAAGATTTAAATAAATTATAGGACTGGATACACAATATTTCTATAAACAAAAGCAATATTTCTAATTTAGCTTCCAACACCCCATTTTAATTGCTCCACAAAGCCTTAACATACTGTTGCAGTGGCTACAACCACCCTCCAAAATTTTGGTCTGCACCAATTTCGGAGCCTCTCTTGAGAGTTTCACTTGATGACTTCACACACGCAGGTTCGCTCCGTGAGCTCGTGTGAGTCCTTGCATCCGCCTTGCTTGTTCATTTCATTCAAGTTTCTGCATGCTGGTGTCTAAGTCATGCTTGCGATGATGTTTTGGTTATGCTCAAAGTCTTCGATTCGTATGTGCTTGTTGTGTTCACTATGAAAGGATATGTCAGACTCACACACGAAGTCTCGTTCACTATCGTGCAAGTGTCATATCGAACAATGAATGGTCAATCACAAGTGTTGCGCTTGTCACTAGCATCGTCGGTCAATCATGTTGAACATGTGTGTCTGGATGGTTTGAGTCGTTTCATCGTCGAGTCATGTGAGTGTGTGTTTGCATGATCACCTGTGCATATTTTGATCACTCATACACTTAATCATTTTTTTTGAAGTTTTGACAACCAGAATTCCCTCTGACAGCTGGACCATCACCTCGCCATCGACTCGATCGACTGTCAACTAGAACAATGCAGAAGCACCAAGCTAATCTTTTCAAGTTGCACTGCCTGCAAATAGTTCAATCAACTTCCATGCTGACCACCTGGACAGTCGGACCCAATAATCACCCCGGCACTGACTCCCTTAAAAAATTGTGTAGAGGCCACTAACCTCACTCGCTCAACTGACTAATGAAATTACACAGATAGGTCAGACAAACACCAAGTGCCCATCCCTATCTTCTTCAGAAAATTGCATAGTTTTCCCAGTCAGTCATCCGAATAGTCGACCGACTGCTCATCCAAGAATTGCGTAGTTTTCATGAGCAGGCCTTCTGCTATCAAGCAGTCCCCTCAGAACAGAAATTGCGCAAAGATGATCAGCAGGTTGGCTTCCCAGCTTCAGTGCAATTTCCCCGCTAGCAGCTCCTAGCAGCAGACTGCCAGTTCCCTCCAGGAATTGTGCAGTTTTTGCTGCTAGTAACTGAGCAGCCAACTGCCAGTTCCCTCTAGGAATTGCCAGTTTTAGCTGCAAGTGACCCCAGTAGCCAATTGCTAGTTCCCTTTGGGAATTGCGCAGTTTTGGCTTCCAATGACCCAAGCAGCCAACTACTAGTTCCCTCTAGGAATTGTGTAGTTTTGGCTACCAGTGACCCAAGCAACCAACTTCCAGTTCCATTTGGGAATTGCGCAGTTTTGGCTGCCAGTGACCCCAACAGCCAACTGCTAGTTCCCTCTAGGAATTTCGCAGTTTTGGCTGCTAGTCTCCCAAGTAGCTCCTCCCAAAAACTGCGTAATTTCTGCCTACTGACCCTTCATGCAACCCATCCGTTCTTCCGGAAAATTGCACAAATCTGGCTATCCAAGCCCCACTGCCCGTTCGTTCTGAAAAATTCACAGAGCATGCTTGGCTTGCCTTCCTAAAACCTAGACTGTCCCTCCCAAAATTTCCGTAATTTTGCCTCCCAACTGAGCTAGACCTCGCAGGCAGTCACTGTCGACTCAGATTGCCCTTCTCCATCACTCAGTGACTCTTGCGTAGTTTTCATCAAAAGTGTCAGGAGCCATCATCTCGCTTCACAACCTTGCCGCCTCTCTCGGTCACCTGCAGCCGAAATGATCATGTGCCATGGTAGACTAGGAGATTTTTTATTTGATGTTGTCTCATCATGAGTGACTGCAGGTACAGGTACACCAACAAACATGGTAAGACGACGAATGGGATAAAAGAAGGGAGAAAATGCTGAAGGACAGGTTCACCAATAGATGAACGAAAGAAGCACGTGAAGTAGACGAACACGACGAACATGCACCTTCGCGAACAGATGAGCCTATCAAGCCTTCCAGCATGCAAGCAAGGAACAACATGCTAAAGCTTCATCAAGTGAACCAAGGACCATCGAAGGCTTCACCTATTTCTCCATGCGGAGGTGAAGTTGTGATACACCATGAAGACATCCATCACTTAGCAGCACTGTAGCTGTAGCTTGACATGCACTCCAATAGCAGCACGAATGTACCATCATTGTCATGTCAAGTCATGTTGACTCATGTCATGAGTCATGTCGCCCACATCTCCATTATGGGCTATGTTGTTAACCAATGTGATGTAACGTGGAAGTCCAAGAGACCCACTTGTTGAACAAAGGGTCATGTAAGTTGAAAAGTCATGGAAGCCAAATGGTCATGTGGGTAGTCGAACAACCACAAGGGTCAGTTTCACCCTTGACTACAAATACCCCCTCATTTGTACATGCAAAGAAATTTTCGCCTTAGCTCCTTTAAAATAGCCAAGGGAGTTTGTAATCTTTTCTTTGAGGTGTTAGTAGTGGCTCCAACGCCCCGCACTCGGGGTTAGTGATGTATGGTGTAACAATGTGTCTTGGAAATTTTGCTTATTTTAGAAGCTTTCCAACATGCCAACACATTTTCACACATGTATTGTATATGTTGTAAGTTTGATCTTTAATACTTGTAATGCATGTAGTTTTAACCTGTGTTCTATGTCTGAACTACTTCATTTGTTGTAATGCATAATCTATTAATGGAAATGTGTTGTATATGTTGTTAACGTTGTCTCTCCCATGTAGACTTCTCTTGCAGACATTAGACAAACCTTTCACATGAAGCTTGTTGTAACAATCGTTGCACTCGTTCGGACTGATTCATTGAGTGTTGTACGTGTTATCTTACCTTGTATGTTGTGACTGCCGCATCCATGTGGATTGCTCCTCCGGAATTTGTTCACGTCCTATTGTATTGTGTGTTCCTAGCAGTGTTGGGATTGCTCCCAATCGACCCGGAACTCACTCTCACCCTCTCCCTCGATAGTGAAAGAACCATTGACACAAGTACACTTACACTCACCAGGCACATGAAACTCACTTCCCGAAGACAAAGTAAACCACTCTCTTGTGCTGACAAGCAAGATTTGAGGCAAATCTTTAAGATAATAGCAACTGGGCCATCATACTGGATGGGACTCCTACACCAAATGGTGTGAGGTCTAGTTGGGACTTCATATCGGGGAGATCGCCTGATGTCAGTGGGTCTAGCACTGTCAAAATTTTGGCACTAGAAGGAGGGCCAGATGATAAGCTGAGTCCTCACATCTGTTTTGAATCTCTACGCATCTATCATGGCTAACTATCGAGTTTCTATCCTGGAATGTATGTCTTATGGAAACGATTTCATCATCTCGGAAAAGCTCTCAAATAACTTGTCTCATAAAACATTTGATGGTAGAGGCTACGTGGCCTTGGTTAGGCACGGAATCAACATTGTAGTCTAATGCGAAATACATGGATTCTTTGAAGAATACATGAGCTGCACATTGTTCATCTACATGCTTTGAGGGCACCCAATGCACTAGTGTGCCACATTGCCCGAAAAATCTATTCATTCTCTTGCTCATCTGGTCGCAGAGATAGACCATGCTTTCAATCACTTTGACCGTCAAGCACTCAAAAAAGAAATTATGAAATTATGGAAAGCACTCGATGAATCCGTTGAACGGTTTTACACCTGCTTTTGTAATCTTGCATATCGATTCTCCAAAGATGATATTGATTTGGAATTTCTTGATGGAAGATTTGAGTATCTTCTTCACGTATCCGAACTCCGCTCAGTGCACTTCGGTGATGGAGCTGCGCAATCACAGGCAGGCACAGTTGTTGTCACAAGTGACTATCCACCTTCACCTCATCAAACAGCTCCACCAGCGTGGAGTGATGTGGGAGATCATGCACACACCTTTGTTGAACTGTCACATCCTCCCACCCACCTGCTCCTGAGATTTGCACAGATTTTTCTTCCAAGTGTGTTGGTTGTCACATGGACTTGTTACCTCGACCTTTTTCCTCGCGTTCTTTTGATCCTCCATATTGTACTATCTTGTGTTCTCCCATGCCGAACTCCTCACCTATTGTGAACGAGGATCAAGCTGTCGACGGAGTTGGTGTTATGCAACCAACGTATGCCATCATTCATGATGAGTGTGTGCAGGAATCTAAAGAAGGGCCCGTGATGAAAGATGACTCCCTTCTAGCCTCACCTCATCCACTTCATCCTGACATCCCTTGTGATTCTGCCACTGCTGATTTCTCCTACGAAAACCCATTTCTAGATGTTTCTACTTCCGATCATTCACAAGACATCTCGGATGTCAATCTGTCATTACGGTGTAGAGAGGACACATCTTCCTTGGAAAACCTGTTCAATTAATAATTTATCTTTCTTGAAAACACAGAGGGTGAACATCTTGCTTCTCATCTACCCCTCTGCCTGATTCACCAAATCATGAGGATGCCAACAAACATCCTGAATTTTCTGATCTTGGTTGTCGTATTCTATTCACTTCCTCATTTGACCACGATGTTGATTCAACCATTGTTAACCTATCCAAGATACTGGTCTACAATGATCTATCTGTCAATGAGTTCGAAATCCCCAGACTGTCGAGGCACTTCAGCCTGAGGTGATGGTTATGTCAGGCCCTCGCTGTCTTGAGGTTGGTTTCACTTCTGGTCAGGAAATTGTTGAAACACTGAAGGCTACTCATCACTCTCTGCTTTGCACTAAATATCAACCAAACACCTAGATCTCGCTTCCTCTACTCGAACTACATGATCGCATCACTCGTGCATTGGAGGAATCCTACATAGCAAGCACACATGCACAACATAAGTGGCCTACCTTTCTCACATTTTCTTACACGTCAAAGTCAAGCGAATGCACACCCTCAAAATATGGATGCAGTGTAGCACAACACCATGGCAGCTCCACAAAGTGAAATTCATGCGCGTTCACTCATCCTTGTTCTGTGGTCGCTTGTAAACTCAGAGTGTGTTTGTCTTCATTGTTATATCTTTCTTTTTTGTTGGTTCGCATAGATGTCTTGTTTGCAAACCATGCCTTCACCAACATCGATCAACCAATGTGTCAGTGGTTGCATTGGAAGTATCACCTCATGTGAGATGGCCCATGCACTATTAGCTTAGGAGTAGGAGTAGTGTTTGCTTTTTCACTTGTCTTTGCTTTCTGGTTTGCATGATTGTTTCCTTTGCTTGCTTGTTGTTGTTTTCACTTTGTTTTCTTTGCTTACTATTTTTGTTTACATTTGTTTTGTTTGATTGGTATATCGCTATTTTTGTTTCCAGAAATAAGTGCTACCAACTGCTACAATTTGGATTTTGAATAGAGTATGTGGTTGAAATTTGAGGAAAACCTGTGACACCACAACACTTGGCCAGTCTTGTCTCCGCCTTCTCTGTGCTTGGTTGTAACCTTTGGCCAATGAAGCCTTGACAGAAAATAAGAACCATCTGCAAGGGAAGTTTTGGTTCAACCGTGAACCTGTTTCCACACTGGGAAGCCCCATGCCTGTACTCAACCTTCTTCTCTGTGTGTTTAAGCTCATCCAACTAGTAGAAACAGAGAAGGGGAAAATCTAAATGAGAAAACCTATGTCAGAGGTCTTACATGCTTCTTTGAAGGAACAACCTCTTATGCTCGTCGGGATCCCTCTTCTGCGTCAAAAATAAACAAGTGCCTATGCACAGTCATCTTGAAAAATACAAAGGCGAAAGAAGAGAAAGGCTTCCTGCACAGAGAGGTGAAGCATTCAACTCCACCGGGGTACTGACCAGGCTCGCTAGAAGTGGAGAAATGTGTGTGTTCCTGCGTGACTCTGTCAGGGTACTGTATAGGCCTACTGGCAGTGGAGAAACACCATAGTTGAAAACTTATACTCTGAAAATCTTCAACTCACGACCTTAATTACCCTTCCCGGATTCGAAACACTGAGATCTAAGCTGAACTTTTGGTGTGTTTGACTGAGTTGGAAAAGGGTGAACCATGTATTTCCATGGGGTAAGTGGGGAAGTTAAAGTAACCTGCACAACGATTCAATACTCCCCAAAATATCAAGGCCCTGTGCTAGCAATGAACTGAAACAGAGAAGCTGGATTTCTACCAGTGTGTTGCCAAGTGTTGTAGCGGCTAAAACCACCCTCCAAAATTTGTGTCTGCACTAATTTCGGAGCCTCCCTTGAGAGCTTCACTTGATGACTGCACACACGCAGGTTTGCTTTGTGAGATCGTGTGAGTCCTCGCACGCGCCTTGCTTGTTCATTTCATTCAATTTTCTACATGCTGGAGTCATGCTTGCGACCATGTTCTTGTTATGCTCAAAGTCTTTGCTTTGTATGTGCTTATTGTGTTTGTTATGAAAGCATATGTCGCACTCACACACGAAGTCTCGTTCACTGTCGTGAAAGCGTTGTCTCAATCAATAAATGGTAAATCACGAGTGTTGCGCTTGTCACTTGCACCATAGGTCAGTCATGTTGAACATGTGTGTTTGGATGGTTTGAGTTGTTTCGTCATCGAGTCATGTGTGTGTGTGTGTTTGCATGATCACCTATGCATCTTTCGATTGTTCACACACTTAGTCATTTCTGTTCAAGTTCTGATGACCAGACTCCCCTCTGATAGTCAAATCATCATCCTACCATCAACTCGATCGACTGTCAACCAGAACAACGCAGAAGCACCAAGCTAATCTTTTCAAGTTGCGCTGCCTGCAACTAGTTCAATCAACTTCCATGCTGATCACCTGGACAATCAGACCTGGAAATCACCCTAGGACTGACTCCCTTAAAAAATTGTGTAGAGGCCACTGACCTAACTCGCTCAACTGACTGAGGAAATTTCGCAGACATACCAGACAAACACCAAGTGCCTGTCCCTGTCTCCTTCAGAAAATTGCACAGTTTTCCCAGTCAGTCATTTGGATAGTCGACCGGTTGCTCATCCAATAATTGCGTAGTTTTCATGAGCAGGCCTTCTATTGTCCAAAAATCTGCTCAGCTCAGAAATTGTGCAGAGGTGATCAACAGGCCAAATTCCCAGCTTCAGTGAAATTTCCCCGCTAGCAGCTCCTAGCAGTAGACTTCTAGTTCCCTCCAGGAATTGTGCAGTTTCTTCTGCCAGTGACTGAGCAGTCCATTGCCAGTTTCCTCTGGGAATTGCATAGTTTTGGCTGTCATTGACCCCAGTAGCCAACTGTCAGTTCCCTTTGGGAATTGCGCAATTTTTGGCTTCCAATGACCCTAGTAGCCAACTGCCAGTTCCCTCTGGGAATTGCACAGTTTTGGCTTCCAGTGACCCTAGCAGCCAATTTCCATTTCCCTTGGGAAATTGCACAGTTTTGGCTTCCAGTCTCTCAGGAAGTTCCTCCCAAAAATTGCGTAATTTCTGCCTGCTAACCCTTCATGCAACCCAACTCGTTCCTCTGGAAAATTGTGCAAATTTTGTTGTCCATCCCCCGATGCCCGTTCATTCTGAAAAATGTGCAGAGCATGCCTGCCTTGCCTTTCTGCTGCCCAGATTGTCCCTCCCAAAATTTGCACAATTTTTCCTCCCAGCCGAGCCATACTTTGCAAGCAGTCACTGCCGACTTAGATTGTTCATCTCCATCACTAAGTGAATCTTGCACAGTTTTCATCAGTAGTGCCCGGAGTCATCATCTTGCTTCATGACCTTGTTGCCTCTCTCAGTCACCTGCATCCGAAATGATCATGTGCCATGGTAGACTAGGAGGTTTTAGATTTGATGTTGTCTCTTCATGAGTGATTGCAGGTACAGGTACACCAACAAACATGACAAGACGACGAATGGGATGAAAAAAGGGAGCACATGCAGAAGGAAAGAGTCACCAATGCACAAAAGAACGAAGCATGTGAAGTGGACGAACGCGACGAACATGTACCTTCGCGAATAGATGAGCCTGTCAAGCCTTCCAACATGCAAGCAAGGAACAACATGCTAGAGCTTCATCAAGCGAATCAAGGACCATCGAAGACTTTGCGCACTTCGCCATGCGGAGGTGAAGCTATGATACACCATGAAGACATCCATCACCCAGTAGCACTGTAGCTCGACATGCACTCCAACGGTAGCACGGATGTAACATCATTTTCATGTCGAGTCAAGTCGCCCACATCTCCACTATCGACTATGTTGTTAATCAATGTGATGTAATGTGGAAGTCCAAGAGACCTACTTGTTGAACAAAGAGTCATGTAAGTCAAAAACTCATGAAAGCCAAACAGTCATGAGGGTAGTCGAATAGCCCCAAGGGTCAGTTTCACCCTTGGCTATAAATACCCCCTCATTTGTACATACAAAGGACTTTTCACCTCAGCTCCTTCACCATAGCCAAGAGCGTATGTAATGTTTTATTTGAGGAGTTAGTAGTGGCTCCAATGCCCCGCACTCAGGGTTAGTGATGTATCGTGTAATGATGTGTCTTGGAACATTCGCTTAATTCAAAAGCCTACGAACAGGGCAACAAGTTTTCAACATGTATTGTATATGTTGTAAGACCGATCTTTAACACTTGTAATACATGTTGCTTTAACCTGTGTTCTACATCTGAACTGCTTCATTTGTTGTAATGCATAACCTATTAATGGAAATGTGTTATGTCTCACCCTTGTAGACTGCTCTCCCAGACATCAGATAGACCTTTCACATGAAGCTTGTTGTAACAACTGTTGCACTCGTTTGGACTGATCCGTTGAGTGATGTATGTGTTATCTTACCTTGTATGTTGTGATTACTACATTTGTGTGGACTTCTCCCTAGGAAGTTGTGCATGTCCTATTGTGTTGTGTGTTCTTAGTAGTGTTGGGACTGCTCCCAATCGACCTGCAACTCACTCTCACCTTCTCCCTTGATAGTGAAAGAACCATTGACACAAGTACACTTACACTCACCAGGCATGTGAAACTCACTTCCCAAAGACAAAGAAGACCACTCTCATGTGCTGACAAGCAAGATTTGAGGCAAATATTTAAGATAATGGCAACATGGCCATCGTACCGGATGGGACTCCTACACCAAATGGTGTGAATTCTAGTTGGGACTTCATACCAGGGAGATCCCCTTATGTTGGCAAGTCTAACATCGTCAACACATGCTGATGTCTCCTATCATGTTTTTGTAATCTAAAAAAATTACCCTACTTAGTTATGAAACTTTCAAAGTGGTGCACACTCTTGTCAAGTTGCAAATGCTTCATACTAGACATCAATATTGAAGCCTTTGCAAAATATTTTATTATTGTGAAATCCCTTTGGATTATTTCACTTACATGAGGATGGCACACCTTAACTGCTACAGTGATAGGCTTCTCTTATGGATATAGTTTCTTCTTTAATAATTCCTAATGAACCTATGCAATGCTACCAAATGTCACTAGTTTATCTAAAAATCCTTCAAATATTTCTTCAATTGGAAAATTGAAAGCCTTACTCACAATGTTCCTTGTCTCCAAAAAATTATGCACCATGGCCTTGAAATGTAGCTTGGTAGGTTCACTGCATATGTCTAGTAGAAATATATGTGGGTGATTTCCTACCCATTATCCCCACTTAATAAAGGTTGCATGCTCAACTATTCAAAAAAGGAGACCCAACCAAAGAGAGTGAATCTATATGTTTTCTTCCTCTGCAACTATCCCAATTACTGTCGATGGTGCAAACAACATAAGCAAATAGAGCATCCTAAATACTAGTAGCAGACACTGAATGGACACTTTTATAAAAATTTGAAGCTGAAGAAGAATCACACAGCCATATGACAATATGCACAACAAATTAACACACAGAAATTAAACTGGCAGAAAGGCAGAGAGCCATCATGTGGCCTCTCATGCTGATGTAATTCTCTCTTATTCAAATAATTGAATAATACATTTAAATACATGAGCAAGTGGTCTTAATATAGTGCATCTATCTTAGACTCACTTAGTTGAGACAATTTATCAAGTTACACACTAATTTAGGAGAGCTAGTTGCAGAGAATCTCTCATCCAAACTAGAATCCTTAGTTTGAGGAATTCTCATGATTTTATTTATTTAATTTAATAATTGGATTTATTATTGATTTTAAAGAGAGTGAGGCTAACATTCCCCCCCCCCCCCAATGATAAATCCAAAACAAACAAGGAAACCACCTTCCAAGTTCTCAAGTGATCCTCAAAAAAACATTTGCCTGAAAAACCGCCAAAGTTAGATGCTGAAAAAAATCAAATCTGAAGAGAACATGAATCAGATGCATGTCTGATTCATTTCTGAATGTCGCTTGACAACTCATTCATGTGCCAAGCTGCAAAGGATCCAACTGTCCTTTTCTTGAAAACAACATCTAGTGTCCACTGACACAACTTGATGAACGCCCACTGGCGTATTTGCCGATGATGATCGCCCACTGGCTGATGAAGATGCCCACTGGCTACTTCGCTGATGTTTTCGATACTTTTAGTTTGACAACCACTTGACAATTTCATTGACATTTCCCCCCCTTTGTCAGCTGAAAGGAGAGGCAATCTTCTCCAAAATATATTTGAACTCCCCCCTGTAGGTGGAGGCTTTTTTCACTGGTGTACTCTCCCATTCAACTGCACGAGAGTACCATCTTCATTTGAATATTGGCTGCAATATGTGTGAGTGAATCTAATTGTAAAACTTGTACAATCTTCTGGCTGTGGATGACCATTCTGAGGGATCAATCCATGAATAATCAATCTTCAATCTGGTTACTGTCGTTTGTTGCAGCATTTCTCTGATGTATGATTTGACTTGCCACAATGGTGACAAGGATGGAGATCAAAACACTGATCTTCCAGATGACCGGTTCTTTGACAATGAGAACATTTCGGTTTGTCTGCAACTTGAGTTTGCATGCATTTTTGTTTGTCTGCACTTTCAGTTTGTGTGCATTGATGTCGATCTGCAAGTTGCTGAGAACTTGCTGATGTGATTTGTTTAAGTAATCTGGCACTGACGAACTGAATGGGCTTTGAATAATCAAGGATATGTAAGTTGTCATTATCTTTGACATATCCTAAGCCGCGTCGATTTCGATTACTTTGGATTTCTTCCCATGGCTTGATGATGGGTTGGGAAGAAAGTTTAATTTGATCATGAACAACTTCGACACTTGAAGTTTTTTGGATGAGTGATTTGGAATCAACATCTTTATCTTCATCTGTATGGTTGAATGACTTGGAAGAAGCATTCTTCTGTTGCAGCTCATCTCTTTGTAGTTGCGACTCGAGTTGAAGGAACTCAATTTTTTCATGTGCATGTTGAATATGCACTTGAATATCAACAAGAGTTGCTTTGTTGATTTGTACCGTACCTTCATTAGTTGAGATGATCAAATTGTTAAGAATCTTTAACAACTGAATACTTGTCGCCATGTGAACTTGCTCACTTTGAATTCAGGCTCGCTTGTACTGTTGCTTATTGCTGATGCTTTACTTGCTAGAGTTTTATAACTTGTTTGTTTGAACTCTTGATTTCATGCTCGCTTGATGATGATTACTTTGCTTGAATGCTTCACTGACACTTTGTGAATGCTTCAATCAACTTCACATTGGATCGTTTGTTGTAGATGTCGTGCTTTGAACTTTCACACTTGATTTTGACACGCTTGCTTGCTTGGTTGTTTGAATGACATGCTCGCTTGATTTGTTGTTTGAATGAAACGCTCGCTTGCTTTGATTGAATGACACACTCGCTTTAAACACTGGCTTGATTTGATGCTCACTTGAACTTTCTTGACTGATTATTGACACTTTTTATTTCTTGAATGTACTCACTCAATGTTTGTAAAAAAGGAAAGGGTGTCGAACACTGTCGAAAATGCACCCAAGATACAAATGACAAGTTCAATCTTGATGACTTAGTTGAAGACTTACTTGACTTAATGTATTCACCTTAACAATTCAAATTAGGGTGTCAGTTACAACTGAGAATGCACCCTTACAATTCAACTGAATTTGACTTTGATTACAATTCAACTTGCAAATTATGATTTGCAAGTTACAATTTTGTATTGAGCTTATTAAAAAATGGTGTAAGTGAAATTGCCAAAAAATTGTTGTTGAAGTGCTGCAAAAAATTTGTTGATGTAGATGATAGCTTGATTGGATGTTGATGCAGAAATGTTTTGACTTGAATGCTTTATTTTGTAGCGTCCTTAACTTGATGGCGTGAATTATCAGTTGTAAAATGTTGTTGCAGAATATTACTTTTATCAAGTCGATGATGTGACAATTTGTGCTTATGAACTTAATTGATTATGGGAGCTTTGATTTCAGGAGCTTGATCGATGACCTGTATATGTAAACTTTATTATGTGCATGTAGTTGTTTTTTTAAGCATAATAAAGAAAACGTTGTACAAATTCGACTCAAATCATGCAAGCACATTCACGACACAGAGTGTACCTATGATCCCCTTATTCAATTTCGGGTGGATCTAGGACACAATCACCAAAAAAAATATGTTTTTATAATTACTGGAGTACTTCATCTTTCGCTTTAAAAATGTCATCATGGAGTCTTCTCAAATAATGAGAATATCTCACTTCCAAATTCTAGAAGCAAATTATTTTCAAAACATTTCCACACTAACTCAATCGCTCCAAATTACATACATGGCTTCCTCTAAAAAATTCCAATTATCACTCCATTACAAAATTATCTCGCTATTATAAATCTTTAAAAAAAAATTGGAACACATCTCGCTATTTTCTGCCAGCAGTGGTAGTTCATCATATCCCATCTGACCAACCCATTGAAGCAGGTCCGTGTAACGTGTTATCTTTATGAGTTGCCAAATTACTTTACTGACTTACTTCAAAAAAAGGAAAGCGAAGCAATTAAGTTAATTGTGCAGACTTCCTCAAGCTGAGATTTATAATTATAACATCATCACTCAAGGCCGCAGTCGATGCGAGGGGTTGATTCTGAATTCAAGATATAAAAAGGTGCAGAATAACAAAGTAGGAGCGTCGTCGATGCTCTATCAAGCCGGCGGTCATGTCCACCCTCGAAATCGAAGCTCACGATGTTATAAAAATTGAACATTAAAACGCGTTAAGTGCAGGGTGAGCTCAATCAGTGTAACCCAACAACGGTACTTAACAATGGCAAATACTTGTAGTCTATCGCACTGCATCTGTATCGCCATCTTCCTCGTTCTGTTGATGAACATTGTTAATTGCAAAATTCTCAAAAGAGATGGGTCAATGGAGAGAGTTACACTATTTCTGAATTTGGCAAATGATCCAACTATTTAATGTATTATTACACTGAGTATTTCTTTGACAATGGTAGAATACCTTGCTTATGAACATGGAAAGCATGTTCTGGTTATTTTGATAGACATGAGCTCATATGCAGATGCTTTACGTGAAGTGTTTGCATCCCGTGAAGAAGTGCTTGGTCGACGTGGTTATCCTGGGTACATGTATACTAACTTGGCAACAATTTATGAATGAGCAAGACGTATTGAAGGCCGCAAAGGCTATTACTCAGATTCCCATTTTGACCATGCCCAATCATGATATTACACACCCAATTCCAGATCTAACGGGTTACATTATAGAAGGGAAGATATATTGACAGGCAACTTCATAATCGACAGATATACCCACCAATCAATGTTCTTCCATCTCTATCACGATTGATGAAGAGTGCTATAGGGGAGGGCACATTATTTTTCAAACTTTCTTCATGCTGATGAGCACCGGGAAAGTGATAGCAGACGCAGGGAGTATGAGCAGTGACATCGCTAAAGGATCTAATACAGTAAAATCTGTGTTCGACATTCTGGACAGAGAGAGTTGCATAAACCCAGACAATGAGAAGGGTGAGATCGGTCAAAATCAGCAGAGAACGCTGCTCGAGTCCATTTGAAATTACTTGGAGATCACGCGTGATGCAAGTGAGAGCTGAAAAGTCTGATCTATAGGTCCCAGTTGCAGCGACGATGTCTGAATTGCATCTTTTGCAAGCCTAGGATTCCCAGACAAATTAGAGAGTGTAACTCAAGATTTGATCAGCTCTGATACCACATGAATAAGAATCACACAACCATATAACAATATGCACAACAAATTAACACACAGAAATTAAACTGGCGGAAAAGGCAGAGAGCCATCATGTGGTCTCTCATGCTCACGCAATTCTCTTAAATATTCAAATAATTTAATAATACATTTAAATACATGAGCAAGTGGTCTTAAGATAGTGCGTCTATCTTAGACTCACTTGGTTGAGACAATTTCTCAACTTACACACTAATTTAGGAGAGCTAGTTGGAGAGAATCTCTCATCTAAACTAGAATCCTTGGTTTGAGGAATTCTCATGATTTTATTTATTTAATTTAATAATTAGATTTATTATTGATTTTTAAGAGAGTGAGGCTAACAGAAGCCTTGTTACAATAATCATTTCCTGCATAGAAGGCCTTGTCATGCAATCTACCTTTCCAATCAATTCCAAACCCCCAAAACAAATATGGAAATATCATCACCCTCGACCTTTATTGCCTACTACTTCTTTCCTTAGGAAGATACAAGTTCCTTTGAGATTTTCTATTTTTCATATGGACTTCAATAAATTTCCTTTTAGAATCATTTGAAGTTGAACTTGGTTTCCATGTCATCCTTAGACTATTATGCTCATCCTCATTGGAGATTGATTCAGACAATGTGTTGCCTAATGTTGAAACCTTTCCTAGAAGGATCTTTTCATTCAAAAGGATAGATTGAAAGTGGGCTTCATATACCATAGAAACAACAAGAGGTAGGAACTTGGGAGGTTGAGATAGTGGAATTTTTGAATAAAACTAGTTTTGTTCTTCAAAATAACTTGACTTCATGATATAAGCATGCTCATTGTATCATGGAATCCCTTTACTATCTAAAGGTTTCCTATGGGGCGAGTCATCAAAATGAGTAGTGTCATTAACTACATCTCTACTATCTTCAACATGTTTTAATTTGATCTCCTCAACACTCAAGTTTAGTCTACTAAATCATAAAAACTAGTTGATGGTTGAGTGATTGTATGTGAGATCATTGTTTCTCTTCTCCTAGGTGTGAATTCCTCAATGTCACTAACATCACTATCTTTCATGCTAAGAAGATGTTGCTTCTTCTTTTTTTACTGTCAAACTTTTTTCTTTCCCCCCTTCTAATGTGTTCAAACCATACAATAGATGTTGTTTTGTCACAAGTAATTCTATTTGAAGGTTGTTGATAAGGGTCCATCATGCTCATCCTTTTTACATGCAATTCATAGCCATTGTTAGCCTCTCCTCTTCCCTTCTCATTTAAGGTGAGGTATAATTAAAAAAAAAATCCCTTTCCATGTAGTTCATCACTGACTCATGTTCAGTCTATTGGAAAAAAAAATCCCCTTCCATGTAGTTCATCATTGACTCATGTTCAATCTATTGGAAAAAAAACTAATGAGCTTTGAAGAAGATCTTTTATGAAGCTATTTACATAAATTTTGCAAATTTTTTAAAGTTGAAGCTAAATATTTGGGGATTTCTCATACATTCACAAACATATATTTGAGCACCACAACATAGGTTGATAATGATCTAGAAAATCAACTATTACATAAACTAAACTAGTTCATCTACGACATATAACATTGAACTTACACACTAGGTGTTGATGGAGTGGTCGCCATCATAGTATCAATTTTTTGTGCAATTCATGTGTTATGTATATGGACAACCACCTCACAATCTAAATAATTATCCTTTCTTAGCCCAATGATTATTTCTACTAGCAATACTCATTAATTGCAAGCAAACCTAAAACATTCTTTTAATATTTTCCATAAGAATCAGAAACATTTCATGTTAGTAAAATCATCCAAACCCCACATTCACAAAATATCTATAGCAAATGGGCACCCTATGTAGGGTCCATAAGAGCTTCCACCTTCATGTCGTTGCCCTATTTAGTAGATAATAATTTAGGATTTAGATAGTCTTGGAGAAAATATCCCTCATTCCAACAGATGAACAACAAAGTCAATGTTGACATTGTTGTTGCTCCTTCAAATCAAGAAACGCTTGCTCCAAGATTAGACTACTCTAGTAAATGATTCTTGAAACCAAGAGCATTTCATTCATATATTCATGCACTTGAGTCTTTCTAATTTTTATTTAGTCACAAAAATGTTTCTTAATTTATTTTGTTATTTTGTTGATTTTTTGTCTACCTTTAACACAATTTATGTGCATTGCAAGCATTCTTATTCCATAAAGTTGTCCACAAATGTAACATGGCTAGAAAGCAAGTAGATGAATTGCTAGGTATTTGTTATCATATTTGAATAATAAGATATGTGATTAAATAGGGGTACAAAGATTGAATGATAGATTAATTAGACTATCCTTGTTCAACTAAGGGTATTTAACATAGATTAGAAGAAGTTAGATGCATTGCCATGTTTAACCCACTTAGTTCATCCAATAAAAAAACATCATACAGAAATCCAATTGTGGCCACAAAACATTATGTAATACAAGACATGACCAATTTCATAAGTTAAGAACTATAGATTCAAGGAATACTTACATTCAAAACACATAAAACATCCATAATTCAACAACCTTGTACAAGCCAATCCATGAAGCATCAATAGGCCTTCCTCCTAAGGCTTACTTCCATCTTATTTTTAGATAGTTGACATAATATTTTTCGCTATACCTAATCCCTATGATTGTAAAAATATGACATAAGACTTATATGACTTAAATCTTTTCTTCTTGCCTCATATCCTATGCCAAAGCATTCCATGTAGTTCTAGGTATGCTCAAAATCCTTCCCAAACATCCCTAACAACTAGGTCATCAGTGCCCACGTAGTTTCATAGTTTAGCTACCCATATTACTATGATGAACTACATTTACAAGTGCATTGTAATTATCCCTTTGGTGGGCTTGCTTGAACTCCTTGACATATTTTTCTTGCCTTGTAAATGGTAAGAAATGAAATAATTCCTTCAAATAGAAATAATTCTTCACTTCCCAAGACAACCTTTTGACAAGCTTTGAAAATATTCCCCATGAGGATGGACTACACACTTTCTTTGCAATTAATTATGTTACGTTGTGCCCTAGCTACCATCCCAAGAGGATTTAAATCAATTATAGGACTGGCTATACAATATTTCTGTCAATAAAAGCAATAGTTCTAATTTGGCTCCTGACACCCTATTTTAACTACTCCACAAAGCCTTAACACACTGATGTATCCTATCATGTTTTCATACTAAAAAAACTACCTTGCCTAGTTATGAAACTTGCAAAGCCATGCACACTCTTGTCAAGTTACAAATGTTTCATACCAAGCATCAATGTTGAAGCCTTTGCAAAATATTTTATTATTGTGAAATCCCTTTGGATTATTTCACTTACATGGGGATGGAACACCTTAACCGCTACAGTGATAGGATTCTATTATGGAGATAGTTTCTTCTTTAATACTACCTAATTAACCTATGCAATGCTACCAAATTTCACTGGTTTATCTAAAAATCCTTCAAATATTTCCTCAATTAGGAAATTAAAAGCCTTACTCACAATGTTCCTTGTTTCTAAAAACATATGCACCATGGACTTGAAATGTAGCTTGGCATATTCACTGCATATGTATGGTAGAAATATATGTGGGTGAGTTCCTACTCATTATACCCTCTTAATAAAGGTCGCATGACCAACTATTCAAAAAATGAGACCCAACCAAAGAGAGTGAATCTATATGTTTGCTTCTTCTACAACTCCCAATTACTATGGATGGTGCAAACAACATAAGAAAATAAATTTCCCTAAATACTAGCATCATACACTCAATGGTCACATCTATAAAACTTTGAATCTTTTTCACAATAATCATTTCTTGCATAAAAGGCCTTGTCATGCAATCTACCTTTCCAATCAATCCCGAACCCCCAAAACAAAGATTTAAATATCATCAACCCTTGACCTTTATTGCCTACTACTTATTTCCTTAGGCAGATACATGTTCCTTTGAGATTTTCTAATTTTCATATGGACTTCATTAAAATTCTTTTTAGAATCATTTGAAGTTGAACTTGGTTTCCCTGTCATCCTTAGGCTACTATGCTCATCCTCATTGGAGTTTGATTCAAACAACTTGTTGCCAAATGTTGAAACCTTTCATAAAAGGATCTTTTAATTCAAAAGGATAGATTGAAAGTGGGCTTCATATACCATAGAAACAACAAGAGGTAGTGGAAATTTTGAATAAAGCTAGTTTTGTTCTTCAAAAGAACTTGAATTCATGATATAAACATGCTCATTATATCGTGGAATCCCTTTACTATCTAAAGGTCTCCTATGGGGCGAGTCATTAAATTGAGTAGTGTCATTAACTACATCTTTACTATATTCAACATGTTTTAATTTGATCTCGTCAATGCTCAAGTTTAGTCTACTAAATCATAAAAACTAGTTGATGGTTGAGTGATTGTATGGGCGATCATTGCTTCTCTTCTCCTAGGTGTGAATTCCTCCTCCTTGTCACTAACATCACTATCTTTCATGATGAGAAGATGTTGTTTCTTTCTTTTTTTACCATCAATTTTCTCTCTCTCCCCTTCTAATGTGCTCAAACCATATAATAGATGTTATTTTGTCACATGTAATTATATTTGAAGGTTGTTGATAAGGGTCCATCATGCTCATCCTTTTTACATGCAATTCATAGCCATTGTTAGCCTCTCATCTTCCCTTCTCATTTAAGGTGAGGTCTAATTATAAGAAAAAAATTCCCTTCTGTGTTGTTCATCACTAAATCATGTTCAATCTATTGGAAAAAAACTAAGGAACTTTGAAAAATATCTATTATGAGGCTATCTACATAAGGTTTGCAAATTTCTTGAACCTATTCACAAACATATATTTTACTAACACAACATAGGTTGATAATGATCTAGAAAATAAACTATTATATAAACTAAGCTAATGAATATTACCACCTCAACTGATAATGTAGATCCATCTAGTTCATCTACAACATATAGCATTGAACTTGCACACTAGGTGTTGATGGAGTGGTCTCCATCATAATATCAAGTTTTTGTGCAATTCCTGTGTTATCTATATGGCCATCCACCTCACAATCTAAAGAACTATCATTTCTTGAAGTAGCCCAATGATTATTTCTATTAAAAATACTCATTAATTGCAAGCAAACCTAAAACATTCTTAGAATATTTTTCATAAGAATTAGAAACATTTCATGTTAGTAAAATCATCCAAACCCCACATTCACAAAAGATTTATAGAAAAAGGGCACCCTGTGTAGCCATTGATAGTATGCATCTTATATTTTGATCCCATCGATGAGCTTTAATGAATGTTCCAATCACAATTTTGACAAAAGTCATATATTTTTTGCATGGCATCGAACTGTAGATGATTATACTAGAGTTACAAAAATATTCCCTTATATTTTATTATAAACCAAACCAAGGATATTGTGAGTTACCTCCAAAAGTATGTTGGTATTTGAATCATTTTGTTGCTGACAAGTGAAGGTGGAACCAAAAACCTTACACTTCCAAGTAAAAAAGAGACTCCCTAATGCTTGTGCAAATCTAGACTACTACAAACAAATTCCATCCAAGCTTCAATGTGATATTCATATGTTCATGTACCCAAGGCATGGATAACGAATGAATTAGAAACACAAACAAATAATGAGAAAATAGATGGCCCAATCTTTTTGATATTTTGTTCATACACGAGAATTGGAAACATATACTCCCTGTCTTAGAAAAGTATCCAATATGAACCCAACTCAAACTGCAAATCATGGTCAAAGGAGGCTCCAAAATAAATTTCAATTTTGGTGCTCCCTATCTTGGTCAGGGAAACTCATGTAGCATATAATATTGGCATACAACTTATAGCTAACAAAAATTGAGAGAAATCCAAATATCGACATGGTCACTTACAATATACACTTGCACTAATAACCCATTGTTCTGATTTTTTCTCATTGCTTGCATTTGCTTCCATAGTCACAAAGAACTATCCTATTTCACATTTAAAAAATAACACCATTCTAGGGATACTCTTTACTGATAATTTTACCAATATATTCTTCTATGGAGTGCTCCTCCATAGGCATTGAAAATTTATAAGGACTTTCTATTGCTAGAGTTTCATGTGTTCATAATCTGAAGTGGAAAGAAAGTTTCAACGACATTGAGTTCAATAGAGATAGATACATGGTAGCCAATACTATTAGTTTTGAATCCATTTGGCTTCACAAGTTGATTACTGAGATAGAGATGAGATGTTAGAGCCTATTGTGGTCTATATTGACAATCATATTTGTATCAATTTTTTTGAGAATCTAATACTCCATCACTGCTCTAAGAACATTGAGATTAGGTATCATTTCATTGAGGACAAAGTTTAGAAAACCAAAACAATAGACAACATCAAGAAATAATGGAAACAAAATGGTGTTAATTTGTTTAACAAAAACATCAAATAGGAGCACTTCTTGAGCAAAAGAAAATGATTCAAGCATAGTAACATCACATTGATGGAGTAGGCAACATAATACGATGGAAGTTAGCATAAGATCAAGAAACTATGCTCCTACAAAACATAAAGGAGAAACATAATTTTCTTATTTTGCAATTTTTGATAGATGCAACTATTTACATATAATTTTTTACCTTTAAAACAATGAATTTATGCAAAATTTTCATTTTCATATATGCATATCATAATGAAAATCTATTTGAATTTCTAATGTTTTAATATAAGCAAAAAAGTCTAAAATTCCACCCTATCAAACTCAAGTTTCAACTTTATGGAAAAATACATAACATAAAATGTTAACAAGTCACGGGAATTGTAGACAAGCCATAGTAAGGTCAACTACTCGCAACTTTCCTTCCACAATCTTTGAAAGCCAGTTAGAACTACTTATTAAATTTGTGAATTTAATATCTAGGCATGTTAGGACCTCTACTCTTATTACCAACATAGATCCATCTTAAGTTCAGATCTATCAAGCATCAATATAGATCAAACCTTGAGGTGTAATATTTTTTATCATTTAAAATGGATCTAGATTAAGATGAAGAGAAGGGTAACAATATTTAAATGTAAATATCATATTTACAATATTTTTGTGTAATATATATCTCTCCTTTTCTTTCTCTATATCACAACTTTTAGATTAAGTGTGCATTTGAATATCAAACCTTTTTGCAATTATATTGTTCTTCACTTCAGTTTATTCGTTTTCTATATTTTTTTTTGTTGAAGATCATGAATTTTAAAGGTGCTTGTGCTTTATCTCTTTATTTTATATATGTGTATTTCATATGATTCAATTTCCATTGCATTTGAGTGTTTTTATTATCCATTTCTTCAATATTCCAAATCTACTATATAATTTCTTGCACATTTGGTGAGGATCCAAACCTCTTTCCTGAAAATTCCCAAATAGAAGTTTAAAATTTCATTAAAACTTAAAGCTAATAACATGTTGCTTCTTTCTTACAAGGAATTAACCACACCAAAAACTTGGCAATCCAAAAGCTATCTTTAAGGCACAAGTTCCTGGGTTTAATGTGAAAGCATCTTTGCTCACTTTGGAACTGACATCATTGGTAGTATCAAAGTCATGCCTTGTGAATCCGCTTAGGATCATGGTTGTTATCTATGTGATGACCAAAGTGGCATAGTCTATCTGGTGGAATTTTGTTCTAATGTTAAATTTATACTTACTCCAGTCCAATTTATTAAAGTTATACATAGCTCGATTAAGGCTAACAATATTCCTACTAAATTTTATTTATTGACTTCACATAATTATGTTACATCTCCATTTCCCAGTCACTCATGGTCCCCTTCTATTTCTTAACTTGTTGCATGATCATTTTCCGTGTTTTTTGTTCATCACTTCACAACATAATGTAATTTGTTGCCTTCTCTTGATCACTTGTTGCCTAAAGCTCTCATTAGAATCAACCAAATTAGAATTTACCCAAGCAATAATTCTAACTCATGACCATAATACCTAGATCTAGTTTTAAAAAAATAGAACCATCAACCTTAGAATTAGATAACTAAGAGGAGTGAAACAAGGAAAAACCACCTTCATTTTTTCTCACATGCACCATCAAAACTTTAGTACATGTCCATGAGCTTTGAAAATAATTTAAAAGGTTGATAAACTTAATCTTCATTGAAATGCAACGAGCGGTGAAGAATTAAGAAGATAATAATGACTAACACCAAATCAGAAAGATGGCTCAGAATTTTCGGTAGCTTCAATTTCAATGGCCTCCACAACACCAACCTCGACAGGATGTATTAATTTTCCATAAAACATATAACCATGATTCAAAACTACAACCATGTTGCCACAATACTTACCAACATATTTAACTTGAAACACTACCATGTACATATGAAAATTGAACTGCTCATTCAATGGATCAAACCTTTCAACTTTACATTTAAGTGTATTAAACAAAACATACCTATATTGGCTGGAAATCCCACTACCCAAGCATAAAATAGCACATCTCTAGTAGAGGTGCTACCCACACCACATAGTAATCATCCTCCGGCTTAAGAGTCGAGCCACAATTTTTTTTTTTCCAAAAGTGGTTAAGGATTTCTATTATAAAAAGAAAAATATGGTATACGGGCCTATACCCTTACAAAGTTCATCAAGTTCCATAAGAATTCTACTTTCTGAGGCCCAACACACATGCAATTTCACCTATGGCATGTGTTTTCGCTAGTTCTATAAACAAATGTATACTATATATCCTTACAAAAACTGCCTAAAATCAATCTATATGGACACTGCATTACAAAACATATTAACAAACGAGCCTCCAAAAATTGATGTCAAGCATCCTACCAATTCAGCCTGCGTGTCGTGGATCCCAGTTCATCCTTCCACTTTTCGCAACAGGGTCATCCTTAGTCTTGTTTCTCTTTGGTGACAATTAGAGCCCAGTTGTGAACACTTCCTTCATCTCAACTAACTTACAGTGCATAACCGTCATTTCCATCCCAACCTCACACTAAATATTGTATAATTGAGCCTGGAACAAGTCCAGTTTAGCCTTTACCACCAACTGTAGTGCGATGAGCCTTATCATCTACTTCCTAGCTCGCTTGATGCCCCAGATGCATACTCTTTGTGGTTGCCAACACTCGATCTGGAATTTTGTTTAGGTCCATCTATTTGGAGTCACGAGAGGTGGAACCAACTGCAGCCATGTCATAGATTTCCCCTAGCGCCACCAGATGTTCAGAATAAACACAACAATTATCAGAGAACAATGAGGAAATCCTTGTCATTTGAGAGGGCCTAGGACATATATTAATACTATCTATAGAAGCATCGAATTGGTAAGTCTTGACGTCAGTCATGGAACTTCTCAAATCCTCCCGTCTCCATTGAATGCATACCGGCAATTTATAGAAAGAGATCTTGAAAATCCTGATGGAAAAGGCCACTTGCTATGGCAAGGAGATGGAATTAAATTCCACTTTCTATTGAAAGGATATGGAATTATCTATGGTCTATAGCGAATTAAATGAAGTTGCCTCAACATTCCTTGATTCGCTACCCATTCGTTGGAAGAGTCTAGCCATAGGTGTCGGTCTTGCGACGGAGGTTCCAATGGCACATGGCGTCGCCAGTATGGAAAATTATTGGAAAAATCTAGCCATAGGCATCAGCCTTGTGATGACGGTTTTGACGGACAAGGTGTCACCACTACGACAACTTCATCTGAAAAATCTCGGCGCAGGTGTTTGTGTTGCAACGAAGGTTCTGATGGCACAAGATGTCGACAGTATGGAAAAATTCTCAGAAAAATCTAGCCGTAGGCATTGGTCTTGCGACAACGGCTCCGACGGCACTGGACATCATCCCTCCGACAAATCTGTTAGAAAATTCTCGATAAAGGTGTCGATCTTGTGGCAAAAGTTCCAACGACACATAATAGTTTTTGGAGTTGTCTATAATGCGATTTTTTGAGATTCCGGTGATGGAATCCGGCGGAAGAAATTGAGATGAAATCATGATTTGTTGCAGTTAAAATGGTTTTTTAACTGCATATTCGGATTCAGCACCCTGAAAAACCCCTGGGACGGTTTCATTGTGCAGAAATTAGCTATCAAACTTGGATTCCAATAAATCACTACCGGATTTTCACCGGAAAAAATCGCCGAAAAGACTTTCAAAAAATCGCGTTAAAGACTACGTCATAGTTTTTGCCATGATTTCATTGGGAAACGCATCACTCCACAAATGCATTTTTCGTTGAATTTACTATAGGTACGTGGAGGGATTTTGATGAACGTTATTGCCTTGGATGACCAAGTTTTCCGACGATGGTTAACGTAGAAATTCCAACGAAAAACTTTGAATGTCGCAATTTCGACTGCACGCCATGCAACGTTTTCTGGAACCTTATTTGTCATGAGAGCGCTGACACGGGTTGAAAGAGCGTCCAAGGGCCATCGAAAATTGAGTGAATTTATAGTAGTGTTAGTGGAGCAATTGGATTAAATCTCTTATCTCCACGCCTTTTTTTGAATATTTTGTTGAATGAATCCCAACTCGTACCTTTCCAACATCTCAGGATCTTTGGCAAGGTGACCCCTATCACTATTCTTGTCCATTCTTATATTCTTTTCCATTCTTATAGTAGATGGAATAGGGAGTATATAAACACAACCATTAATCTAGATATTCTCAAAAGTATCTATATTTTGGACCAGGATTTGCTAATAATTCATCAATAATTTGTTGATGACAATATGCTTTTTAGGGAACCTTCTCTTCAAGAAACAAGAAACTAGGATTTGCTAATAATTCATTAACAATTTGTTGATGACAATATGCTCTTTAGGGAACTTTCTCTTCAAAAAATGAGAACTACTAACTTCATTGTATTGGAATTCTAAGCAGCATTAGATACTATGATAAATGGAGAAATGAGGCTAGCTAAATTCATTGCTCCATGGTATGGCATGAAAGCTCTTATTTCACCAAAATATGGGAAATAGTTCCCCCTTATAGCCCAATTTGGTCCAAATCATGACTATGGACCAGAGGTTCAAATATATGTAGAGCAAAGCGGTTATATATATATATATATATATATATACTAAAGTTGTGGACGGGGCACACAAGATGACAAAAGATTGGCCTATGGGTTTTAAAACCAACCAAATCATGACTGTGGAATAGGGAAATACCTTCATAAAACCACCAAGTTAAAAACTATCATAATACAACCCAAGGGGGAAAGTAAAAATTACAATATTATACCCCTACTCATACTAGTGGATAAGGGCCCCATGACCAAATGCATAACCTTCTCATACTTTCCTTGACCCCAACACTTTTGTCTGGCGCACACTTTTGAAACTTCTAGGGAGACAAAAGCCAGGATGAGAAATTCTAGGGTTCTTAACATAAATTTCTCTATATTTGTTCATTTATAGTGCCATTAAAATAGTTCCTTGTGTTCTTGCTTTAACAACCAAAGCCCATAAAACCACACTCATGACCATGAGACTTAATCCCATACCTTGAAACTTTTAACTAAGCCCGCTTTTTAAATCTTTAGGGAGACATAAGTAGGGACAGGAATATTTCTCTTTACTTGTTTCAACTCCCCATTAAATGTTGACCCCGGAACTCTAGACCCTAGTGTTTTCAAACGCATGCACTTGGTAAACCTTTGGGGTGATTCTTCCTAGGGGACATGTCCCTATAAGAAAATCCTTGAACATAGTTTTAATTTTGTTCCTCGACTTTTGTAAAATGGCATCCCCAAAAAATTGACCTCCTCCACTTTGTTGATCTTCCGGGATGTGAATTTTCTTTGTTAGTTGTCGCATCTCATTTTCTCATTAACTGTTAAGCCCAAACCCTAGAGATTTTGAATTGCATCCACTTGGAAAACTTTCAGGGTGTTTTCTTTTGAGGATTTTGTAATTAGGTGACATACTTCTACATTTTTCACTCTGATATTTGTTATTTAATGAACTCCTATAGGCTGGAATAAAACTAATTATTCAACTCCTTTCTTTGTTATGTTTGTGGCTATTGTCGTAGGCTCCAACACAAAATTAACACATACTCATGCTCTGCCTCAACCCTTCACGATTCTTGAAACTCTACGCTTGCACTATGTCTTTGATTCTACACGAGATTGTTACTTATAAGACACAATCTTCAGATCGGTCTCCCTCGTGAGCTTTATCCAAAGTATTCTACAATATATGTGTATTTCTTACGCACTTACTCTAAGTGAAATCCCTCCTGAGCTTCCATCATGGCCAATCTATACTGCATTCAGTTAATTTCAGTTTATAAAAATTAATTCATACAATAAAAGGGATTTCGCAATCAATGCACAAAGGCTTGACACATAGATCCAAACACTCAAACAAAGTGGTTCCTTTATTAATGACTATACACACATAATTTTACAGAAGGCCTTCTCCTGGCCCGATTTTCATTATATTATTCCTTCTTGATCCCATGGCCCTACTTGGCCTCGCTCCTCTCCTCCATAACTCTTTTCACACTTACATACATATTTGCTTTGCCTTTAAGCCTACATATTTACACAAGGGATTTTGGAACCATAATCTGTTTCAAATCCACTAATTACTCAACAAACACCTATCTCTAAATACTCTAGATCGACATTCCTCTCAAGAGATCTAACTGATCCCAAAGTCTCTTTAACTCACTCAACATTCTCAACATCTCTTCTTAGAAGTAGATTTGATTACAATATTCCTTACTCCCTATCACTCATGTACAATTCTTCTAGAATTATAAGAAAACATAGGTAATACATTTAATCTAGATAAGTAAACTCAAATAGGGAACCAACTCCTTGGTATATGAAAGACCCCTAAGTCTAGTCAAATGTATTTGACTTGGAGACAAGGTGCTCCTGCGTCATACTCCTAAGGTGGAAAACATTCATGGTCTCATATCCCCGTGCTTTCATAGATTGATTAAATCCTTCTATGTCCCAAAAGTGTCTAGTTTGTAATTGATCATCCACTTTTTCCTGTTTCTCTATTGCTTATGTTGTTGTATTCTTTCATCTTCCAGGTTTCCAAACTTTATGTTGCATTTCTCTTCCTTCTTTGGTGATATAAAATTTTTCAGTCATCTGCAATTTGTTGTTGATCATCCTTCTCTCTACAGTATGCCTCCTCCTAGATAATATCATCATCAACTTCCTCATTTCTTCAATTTCTATGTCCAAATTGTCCTATGGCTTGTATGTAATTGCAAATTGTTGGTGCTTCCTTGTTGAGCTTTGTTTTTGTTTCTCCTCACTAGTACACTAGTGTTTGGAGATTTTTTTATGATTTCCTGCATCCTTTAATTGCCTCCAAAGACATCTTCTTGGTCTACACATCCCTGCTGAAACTTGTTGTGTTTGTTGTCCATTTATTTTATATATTCAGGATATTTGTTCTCGTCTTATTTCAAATTATTGCAATCCACCATACTATAACTCACCATACTCTCATTTTCTTCACAATCTGGCTTCAAATTGTTTAACCCATCCTCTAAAATTCTCAACTCTGCTACAAAATCATTAACATCTCCCATGTCTTTTTCAACAATATTCAACTTCGATTCCTTTATCATGGAATTGTTCTTCCTTACTCCATCTTATGTAGCATTATCTTCTTAGAGAAATTATGCACCATCATCATCTTTCATGGTAGATTCCAATATTTATCCATCTTTGAACACATGCCCAAGAAAAAATTATTCGATCTCAACCATCCCCTCCAACAACTTCATTTCTTCACCAACTTGCATAAGTACATCATTCAAATATTGTTCATCGCCCTCGACCATACATAAATCATTAGTTTTAAAACCATAAGGCTCCTTAGCCTCAATTGATGCTTTTGTCAGCGCATCCTCATGATAATTTGAACTTTCCCAATAGTTCATAAGACCTTCAAAAATCTTTCCTCGATATCCCTATCTTCATCTTCATCAAGAAATGATCCCTTTTCAAGATTACATATGCAACCTTCCATCTCATACTCAGTTATTATGAGTTATTCCTTCAATCTGGCATACATCCTTTGCCTCATCTTCAATCTCATATTATTATTCATCATCCATCCATGTCCCTAGTCTTGTAGCAACCTTCTTATATTACTGAGTCTTGCTCTTAGACAATTCCTTCTCAAATTAGTCATCATTCATTCGCTTCATGGTAGTTGCTTTGGCATTATTTTTCCTCTGATTATGACTTCTTTCTGAACACTTGATATGACTATAAATAGCCATCTTTATCTCTTCCTCCTATGAAATCTCCTTGTTCACTTGTGAGCTACAACAAGCCTTTTTCACCTCTATAACAAGTCTATAACTTGTCACCAGTACCAAATCATCCTGTTGGTATCCTCTCTTCTTCTGGTTCTCTGCAGTAGAAACTATTCTCAAGCACCTCTTCTCCTCAACATTCAAAAAATTTGGCTTCTACATCTTCATCTTCTCACTTCTTCACTTTTTTTAGAGCTCTATTGTCCTCTCTTCAAAAATTTCTTTTGTTGTTGGGTTCTGTAGCAATTTCTTCTTTTGAGAGCTTTGCTTTCCCCCTCTTCCTTTGTCACAACTTCCTTTTTGTAATGATTGTTGTCAATTTTCATATATCATTTAACCTAAAAACATAATTCTGATAACCATAATCAACATAAAAGCATCAATGTTTGTCAAGATCTTTCCACGACCTTGTCTTTTGAAAGCCCTTTGTACAACATCTTTGTGTTTTATTCATGCACTCCTCTATACATATTCTCCCATTTTAAGAGCATTTCAGCGTGCTCCAACCTCTTCTCAAATTAAGAGTCTTCTCTGCATCCTTTGTCTACAAATTCCTTCCAGGATCAACTTCACTGCAAAATTCAAATTCCTATTCAAATTCTATTCTCCAAAAACAAATATCCTCCAATCCAAAGAAAAAATTTTAAACTTACTCTGAACCTTAAATAGCATTAGTGTTCTTTCTCTGACTTCTTTCAGAGTTTATTCTTGCAATCCTCTATTCTCTACTTCAATACAAAATGCAAATTAAAACAATTTACCTCATCCAAACATGATTTCATGCAAACTTTGTTTCTCCCAAAGAGATTTTTATCCTTTTATCTTCCCATTGAAGAGCTTTCTATCTCTAATAAAAGTTTGATGTCTACTAAATTCACTATGCCATGGTATGGCAGGAAATCACTTCCTTCACCCAAATACAGGAAATAGTTCCCCCTGACAGCGCAATCTAGTCCAAATCATGACTATGGATCGAAGGTTCAAATATATGTGGAGCGGAGCCCTTATATATATATATATATATATATATATATATATATATATATATATATATATATATATGTAATACCCCTACTCATACTGGTGGATAAGGGCCCCACAACCAAGCACATAACCACCTCATACTTTCCCCGGACCCTGACACTTCTATTTGGTGCACACTTTTGAAACTACTGGGGAAACAAAAGATGGGATGGGAAATTCTATGGTTCTTAACATAAATATCCTAGTCTTCGTTAATTTATAGTGCCATTAAAATTGTGCCTTGCACTCCAACTTCAATAACCAAATCCCATAAAACCACACTCGTGACCATGAGAGTCAATCGCAAATCCCAAAACGTTTAACTGAGCCTACCTTTGAAATATCCAAGGAGATAGAACTGGGTTGGGAATATTTCCCAGTACTTATTGTTTCAACTCCCCATTAAACGTTGACCCTAAAACCCTGGAACCTAGCATTTTAAAATTCATGCACTTAGTAAACCCCTAGGGTGATATCTTCTAGGGAATCTGTCTCTAGAAGGAAATCCCTTGGCGGAGTTTTAATTTTGTTCCCTGACTTTTGTTAACTGGTGTCCCTAGAACTTTGACCTCCTCTACTTCATTGACCTTCTGGGATGTGAATTCTTCTCCATTAGTTGTCGAATCTCGTTTTCTCGTTAATTGTTGAGCCCGGATCCTAGAGCTTTTGAACTGGATATGATTGGAAAAAAATTGAGGTGTTTTCTTCTGGGGATTCTGTAATTAAGTGACAGACTTCTGCATCTGTTGCTATGATCTCTGTTATTTAATGAATTCCCATAGGTTGGAATAAAACTAAGTCTTCAACTCCTTTCTATGTTATATACTTGTATATTGTCGCAGGATCCAACACAGAATTAAAACATACTCGCGCACTACCTCATCCCTTCATGATTTTTGAAACTCTATTCTTTTGTTGTGCCTATGATACTATACGATATTGTTACTTATAAGACACAATCTTCATATCAATCTCCCTCTTCAACTTTATCCAAAGTATCCTGCGATCTCTATGTATTTCTTACACACTTACTCTAAGTGTAATCCCTCTTGAGCTTCCATCGTGGACAATTTGTATTGCATTTGGTTAATTACAATTTGCAAAGACCAATTCATACAATAAACAGGGTTTTGCAATCAATGCACAGAGGCTCGACACACATATCCAAACACTCAAACATAATGGTTCCTCTAGTAATTAATATATACTCATAATGTATAGAAGGTTTCTCCTAGCCTAATTTTCATATAATAATCTGTTATTGACCTCATGGCCCTACTTGGCCTCACTCCTCTCCTCCTCAACTCTTTTCACGCTTACGTACATATTTTCTATGCCTTTAAGCCTACATATTTACACAAGGGATTCTAGAACCATAATCTAGTTCAGATCCACTAATTATGCAACAAACCCCTATCTCTAGATCATCTAGAGCTACATTCCTCTCAAGAGTTCTAACTGACCCCAAAATCTCTCTAACTCACTCAACATTCTCAACATCTCTCCTTCGAAGTAGATTTGATTATATTATTCCTCACTCTCAATCACTCATGTACACTTCTTCTAGAATTATAAGAAAACATAGGAAATTCATTTAATTTAGATAATTAAACTCAATTAGGGAACCAACTTCCTTAGTAAATGAAAGACCCCTAAGTCTAGTCAAATGTATTTTACTTGGAGGAAAGATGATCCTACATTAGGAAAATCCCAATATTTTCTACTTCAATACCAAATGGATTATGCAAATGCATTTGGCTCAAAGTATGGGTTTCCAGGTTAGCAACCTTCTAGCAAGATACCTGGATATGTCACTTGTTCCAAACTCATTAAGAATATTTTGTTGGAAAGACATATTGCATAAATTTTTTAAAATATTGGCCAATTGGACATTTCGTTCACTAAACCTATATGGTCGTGTCACTTTGTTGAAATTGCTCTTCTAGGATTTACTAGTATACCAACTCTCAATTTTACCTGCCCTAAAATTGGCGTATAAAGACATTGTTTCCAAGTTTAGGACTTTTTTTTAAATCTAAGCAATTTCAGAAGTGGGCATTGGTGGCGTAGGATAAGATGTTCCTTCTGAAATTGAGATGAGGAATGGGATTGTGGGACCTTGAAGTCATAAATAAATCCTTGGGTGAAAAGTTGTGGTGGTTGTGGTTACAAGGGAGATTAAATATTTGGAAAAAAATTTGTGATAGAAATACAATCCATCCAGATCCCAAGCTGAGAAACTAAGAGCCTAGGCCTTTATCCTACGCTCGTATATTTGTAATTTAACATAGGAGAAAAAATATTTGATTCAAAATCATATGTTTCCGGAGATTCAGAATGCGCAAACAACACAATTTTGGGAGGAAGCCTAGAAACAACATCCACATTTGGGGAATATAGAGGAGCTCAGAGACCTTAGGCTCTATATCGCTAGTCAAGGGGCCATCAAAGTGGCAGACTTCTGGAAGGAAGGTCACTCACAATCTTCCTGGTGAGAATGGAAAACTCTGGAGAATTGGCATAAATATAAGGCACTGCATTTATGGACTATACTTGACCATTACATCTAAGACAGGAAGATACAAATTGCTCGTGATCTAGATAAACTGTGATGGAGATATAGATAGAAGGGGATGTTTACTCTTAATGAATCCTATCAGGTTATGGCCGAGCACATAGATATTCATCAAAAACCACTTTGGAGGAGGATTTAGATTGGAAAACTATGGCCAAAGCTGGCTCATTTTTTATGGGTCATTGGAAGAAGAAAGATCGTGATGTTGGATCAAATGTACAAGAGAGGTTTCATAGGACCATAATTTTCCCCTTATGAAGAGGATTTATGGAACTAGATGGTTCATTTATTCAGATATATGGATCGCTTCCTAGGTAGCTTGAAGGAAGCACTAGAGATGTGGCACCTAACTCTCTTTAAGAGCCTGGTGATAAACAGGGCAAGGGAGTTAGTTGTAGATTTTGTACTTTAGAATGTTTGGAAGGAGTGGAAAAGGAATATCTTCAAGATACAAAGGAACTCCAGGGACTTCCAAAGGAATACCATAAAAAAGAATATGAAGGAGACTATCCTCTCATAATCATGGGACACTAAGGACTGGAAGGTCAACCAACAAGAGGCGAGAATATTAAATAACTCGAAAATCTTGAGGACGTGGTAGCTATGGGTAATGTATATCACCAGCCAAACTATAGATCATCTCCATATTTCTTTACTCTTCCTCCCTGCCGATTTATCAAGCTAAACTTTGATGAGGCTTCTAAAGGAAACTCAGGTTTGGTTGGCTATAGAGGAATCTTTTTAGAGTGGTTGGTAACACCTTAGGGATTTATGCTAGTAATTGTGGATACACTAGTGATAATGTAGCAAAATTTATATCTGTGGAGAAAGGATTGAGGATTGCAAGGGAGGAAGGTTTCTCAAAAATTAAGTTGGACGGTGATTCCCAACTTGTATTTGATACATCTCAGAAACTTATATATGGTGCCCCAATAGCTAAAGTTGTCAAAAGATGGTTCTTAGAACTTTTGGTGTCTCGATTCCAACAACTATTAACATCCCCCCCATATGTTATTACATCTCACTCTTGCATATTAGGAAACAAGGCGGAAAATATGTTGGAAAATTAGGGAAGTCAAGAACAAGATCTAGGTTTCTCTTCTCCCTGGCCTCCACAAACCCTGTTCAGTTGGTCTGATCAAATATATAATATCTTGGAAAGTGATAGAGCTTCCCCGATGGGGATGAATGAATGGTGGGATGAGGCCATTGGGGAGGCTTCCTGTCACCCCAATGACTCCCTTGGTTATTAAGGAATGGTGTTGTGGAACACCTCCACCATGTAAACTCACATGCGGATTAAATAAAATCCAATGCAAAGTAAGGTTAATTCGCTTGGTTGAACAATGGAGGAGGTGCAGAGGAAAGTAGATCTATATCCTGCATGGCAGAAGGGACTTTGGCTTTGCTTCCTTGAAAATGGAATCATTTTTTATTGTTTGCATGTATGGTTCATTTCAACGGTGTGCGGGGTGAAGTCTGGGGTCGGTGCTCGTTCTGGAAGTTGGGGTTTGGTTATCTGAAGGCCATGCTCATGAGCTTGAAGAGATCAAGGTGATGTTAAGACCTATCAGTCACACCACATTTTGGATCCTGGAAGAAGGGTTCTTTGACTTTCACAATAGCATTTAGGCACAAGAATTATAGTTTTGGTGGTGTTCTCCTGCATAATTGAGTGTTAACCAAGTTCGATTATGGGTTCATAAGAACAAAATAAGGTATGGCTAAGTGTTCACCCAACTTGGTTTCATTCCTTAGTTAATATTGATTTCAGTCTTTATAATTGGGATTCTTGGGCTCCTTTTGGAAATTCTATGAGCTCCATTGTTCTGAGTCTTCTCTTGAAAGTTAGGGTCTCTGTGCTCTATTTGGAGTCTTGGGGGTGTCGTTGGAGAGGGTAGCATCAACCCACTACCTCTCTAAATTTCCCTCCCAAATTTATTTGTTCTCTGGAAGGTTTTGTGTCATTTTTCGTGGGGATTGAGGGTAGTCATACATTTGTAATTACAACTATGATTTTAGCAGAGCTTGAACCTCGTCAACTTAATTAGGAATTTTGGTATTGTAGTGGATTTTCTAGATATTTCTTTGTTTTGGGTTTACTCTTGGATCTCGAAGTCTATCTTCTCTGGTTTTGGTCCTGGGTTCGTAGCTTGGTTTGGATGTGACTGGTCACCTTCTTGTTGGGTCACCCTCTACGACCAAGTTGATGTATAGAGGCTTCTGTGCTATTTGTTGAATGGTGTTGTCATTGATGACAACATCGATTCTTGAACGCTTTTAATATTGGTCTGAAATGCATATATTGGAAACTCCACATGACAAGCATCCTAGAAGAAAAGATGGGAACCCCTTAATTCCCTGTATTGGTTGAGGAAATTAGATGTAGAGGACAATAAATGAGACCATCACCATTGGATAGTTCTCATCATGTTCATTCCAATGGTATGTGGTTTGTCACAAGGCTCCTCATAATTTGAGAGTTGTGTTATTTTAATGATTAAAACCCCATTAAGTGGTCTATATCCCCAAAAGGAAGATATTGTGGTAGATAATTGGTTAGAAAAATTTCTCAAAAATTGAAGCTAAAAGAGACTCTTATTAAAAAAAAAATTAAATAGTTTAGAGAGGTTTAAAATTCAAATCAAGGCACAAGTGTATTAAATGTGGGGTTTTTAACTCCAACGAATTGAAAATTAAATTTGAATTTAAAAATTTTCCCAAACTTCTAAGTCGGTCTCCCTCCTCTCCTTCAATTCAGCCGCTCTTTTCACTACAAATATGAGGCACATTTCTCCTCCAAAGTGTATCGATATGTTGGTGAATTCTTTGAGGCCAGCTTAGTCACGAAAATCAGAAGGAGCCCAAGTTCCAGAAGAAGATTTTTTCTATGGGTCATTTGGGCTCTTCAACTTATTATTTATATTTTTTTGGCAATTCATGAGAGCTAATCTCAGTGTCACCTTTCTCAAAGGTTTCTTGGGCTATTTTTGGGTTCTCGTTATTGGTTTATTCATAGGCATCTAACTGCTCAATCGATGTGAGATTTTGAGGGATTATTCCTTCTATTCTTTTGGTTGAATAGTTCTGGTTGAGTTTGTTGAACAAATACGATCTATTAATCATTCTGGTGTGGTCCAAAGGTTTGGCTTCGTCTCATCTAACATTAATTTGATACAGAGTTTGGTGAAATAAGTCTGCAATATGTGTTTTTAGCTCTGGCAGCAATGATGATCAATTTGTTGGTATACGCAATATAGTCACTGGGATTTGACGCAAATTATTGTGGATTAAGTTGACTTTTAATGGACATATATGTCCTCGAGTTGTGTACTGAATATAGTCACTAGGATTTGACGCAAATTATTGTGGATTAAGTTGACTTTTAATTGACATATATGTCCCCGAGTTGCAGTCAGCATTTTTGAAATTAAGTCGATCTGATCCAAGTGATTTAGCAGTCGATCTATGGCACTGTTGGATTCGAGTGGTGGCATTCGTTGACCAGATGCCTGCATGTTAAAATATGTGGTTCAAGTTTCTGGTAATCAATGTGGTTCGAGTTACTAGTTGAGTCAGAGGTTTATTTTACATTTTAGAATAAGGGTATGTGTAAGTTTGAGAAGTTTATTATACATGTTAGTATAAGGGGATGTGTAAGTTTTTCTCTCCGTAAAAAAATGAGTGAGTAAAATATTTAAGTTTAGAAATTTATTTTTATTTTTTCGGTTAAAAAGTTTATTTAGTTACTCTATTTAACATTCATAAATATAATTTAAACAATGAAAAATAACACATTGTATTTTGCACTCTAAAAAATTACACTTGAAAAAATTTGATCCCTTTCAATTCATGTTAAATTTATATTAATAACCAATATCCAACCCCACACTCCAATAGAACAGGATGATTAAGCCACCCCTGAGATTGACAACACCTATCAACAATGGGCGTATCCAAAACCAAGATGAATGAGAGATTATTTTGACGTGTAACCTTTCTTGAAACGATAATTTTTTCTTTCTTTCTTTCTTCTTTCTTTCTTAAACAATGCGACTCCAATAGGACAAGATGATTAAGCCACCCCTGAGGCATTGACAACACCTATCAACAATGGACGTATCCAAAACCAAGATGAATGAGAGATTATTTTGACGTGTATCCTTCCTTCTTTCTTTCTTTCTTAAACAACCTTCTTTCCTTCCTTCCTTCTTTCTTTCTTTCTTTCTTTCTTTCTTTCTTAAACAATGGGCAGTGCAGACTGATATTGTGAGAGACGCGTCAATAATTCGCCTATCAGTCCAAACATTGAATCACGTAAATATCATTTTGTTTATCTTGCATTAGATAAGGGTTTAAGGGTTTGGTTAGTTATTGTGTCATTTATAAAACTGTTATATTAGCATTTTGTGGAAGGCAAAAAGTTTTATTGTTCAATTAAAGATCAATCCGCATTAATTTTGATGTGAAATAGGACAGTTGAAAAAGTCTAAAAAAGTTTAGGAAGAACGAGTGTATATTTTGTACATTTAGAATAGTGGAATCCAAAAACATTTCATTTTGGAATATGATACATTTAAAAACATCAAAAGAAAATTATGATAACATGTTAACATCATCAATTAAATCCAAAAAAAACTAAATTACAAAAAAAATAATAATCTCATAAATTATTTTAACCTCCTAAACATTAAAAAATCATTTCATTTCTTTCACTCATCGAAATTCAAACCAGTGTATCGGGATTCCTGCTATAAAGCTTCCGAAATATGGTTCTGGCACAAATTCAGACTTATGACAAATAATTACTTGGAAATTGAACCCTTGTTTGACTTGCATTATTTATATATCGAGGAATTTCAAAGCTCGTCGATTTGTGCTTCAGATACAATTACACATGACTCGCTTGTCTGATTCGTGTGGCCATTTGTGTCAACACGAGGTTTCTATGCATGCAAAATCTTATGACAGTTGCAAATTGATCCTTGCGCTTATATGGCTCGTTGAGGTGAGTGTGGTGTCTTATTTTCGAAATCAGTATAAGAAATGTTACATGGTTTCGTCGGTAACAGGTTAATGTGGTCCCCACTTTGAAATCAATTGTCAAAGAAGTGAACAAAAATATAATTTATTTATTTTTTAATTTAAATTTATATTGGCATTTGCATTTAATATTGCAAAGGAAATTTTATAGAGTGTGGAAGAATATTGAAATGTGAATGGGCATTTTTGAAAAGAAGGGTCGATGATAATGAGTTTTAATTGAGGAAGCCATGCCTAAAACCTTATTGGGAGTTTAAAGTGGCTATAAAATGGAATAAAAATAGTCATAAATAGCCATTGAAGTTGTTTAGACACCTTTTTATCTGGATAAAGATTGCCTAGTTGAAGGTGAAGGTAAACAAATGAATATCCATATCGATTTGGATAGGGTTATTTAAGAAATCATTATTTAAATGAAAAATTTAATTAATATCAAGATATATTTAAAACATGTATAATATTTATTAAAATAAATTGATTTTGCATCGAAATTTGTTGGAGGCATCGAAGACCTGAAGAAGTAGTAATGAACCTGCAAAATTTATATTTTGTCAGGATTTGTAATATGTAAATCAAGTGTGGAAATTTATTTGTAATATTTTGCATGTGAGTCGTGTTAAAATGAAATTGGAATGAATGGAAATGAAGTTACCTTTGCCATGGGGATTTAAATATTGTTAGTCGTAGATGCATGGTGAATGATGGCAAACTGAACACCATTGGATATTTACCTCAAGTTTTTTGGTTTCAGCTTCAGCTTTTGAAGTCTGCAGATTTATCCAAACACCCACCTCATTCATGAGCAGTCATTGAACATATAAAGGCTATATGACAAGCATCCCTGCAAGATATCCATATAAAGGCCTAATACCAGCTATGCTCGCTCTGGATACTGTTGTAATCATTCTTGTGACAAAACATCACTAATCGTGTGCAACTTGTCCTATTTTGTTGGCTGAGTAATGTCATTCAAATAAGGAAGAAACATTCTTGAGACAAAACACCACTAACTCTGCAAAATATTATGTTTTTCTACCTAAGTAGTGTCAATCAAATAAGGAAGAACCATTCTTGAGACAAAACATCACTAACCTTGTGGCAAGTGTCATGCTTTGCTGCCTGAGTAGTCACTCATTCAAACAAGGAAGAACAATTCTTGAGACCAAACATCACTAACCCTCTACAAAGTGTCCTATTTTGCTGCCTTACTGTCATTCAAATTAGGTTGCACTGGGGCTATCCCTGTCTACTGAGGGGAAATAGAACTAATGAGGAAGATCGGAGCATAGAATTGAATAATTATGCAGAGCATTGATTCCAGTTGGCTGTGAATCCAACCCAATTCTTATCATCAAATGGTGAAACTCCACTCCGGACAGCTAAACACAGTCACCAAGGGCTTGCAGACTACTTCCTCAATTTATCCTTTGCACTCTGACTTATTTGTAATGTAGCCTAGCATGTGAAGGGTGTGCTAGTTAGCAGAGTAGGGTAAAGTCTAAAAAAGCGATAGATGAGCAAATCCTAAACTCCAAAATGACAGGAACCATGGCTTGTAATTGTAGTCATTCTTTTAACAAAGATTTCCAATAAATTCTATATCTGGGATGGGATAGGTCTCGAATACTTTAAAATCAATCTGCGCTGTTATGTTATAGCTTACAACCTCTTACATGCATGCTTTGATTTCAATCAATATCACGGCCACTTTATCTTTAAATTTAGAAGTTTAAGGTCACGTTATCCTCAAATTTCACAAACCATGCCTCACATGAAGAAATGGAACAGGAAAGCATCTATAGTCGTGGTCACTGTATGGGGAAATCAATTTTGGAAGAGTGGGAAATAATTGCAGCACGATCTTTAGTCGTGGTCACTGTATGGGGAAATCAATTTTGGAAGAGCGGGAAATAATTGCAGCACAATCTTTAGTCGTGGTCACTGTATGGGGAAATCAATTTTGGAACAGTGGGAAATAATTGCAGCACAACAGGGCAATCTTTTTTTTCATAAGAAAAAAATGCTATTTTATTATAAACGATAAAACCAGTATATGTGCATTGTATTTTCATGCAATTTGCAAAAATTGGTTCAACATGTAAAAATTCAGGAGAGAGAAAAGCCCCTTCATCAAGGATGTATCCTCTCACATTTCATCTATGGTTTCATATTAGAAAATCAACACTTTTATAATCCTTGGACATAATAAGCCCCATCATTTATGAATGAGCCTATAACAGAACATGTATTTGGCATAAGGAGAAATGCACAAGTCAGTTGATATAATTATGCCATTTCATGTAACGAGTTGTCATTGTGCATATCAATAACCATAAGCTTTGAAGATTCAGATAAAGAAATGTATCTCATAAAAGCCTCATGTAAAGAATGTTAATGATTGAGAACACGGCAAGCTTGGTGTCATTTATAACAAACAAGATTACGGGCACTTGAAATAAAACAAAAACGGAGGTTGGGAAATCAATTTTGGAACAGTGGGAAATAATTGCAGCACAACAGGGCAATCTTTTTTTTTCATAAGAAAAAAATGCTGATTTTAGAACAGTGGGAAATAATTGCAGCACAACAGGGCAATCTTTTTTTTTCATAAGAAAAAAATGCTATTTTATTATAAACGATAAAACCAGTATATGTGCATTGTATTTTCATGCAATTTGCAGAAATTGGTTCAGCATGTAAAAATTGCTATATATGTCAAAACTATGAAACAACAATCCTCTTTAAATATTAGTCATACTTATAATCTATCTTCTGATATGCATAAACAGTCTCTAAGATTATCTATCCATATACTTTCATTAACATATATTTACGCTATCTAGAAAAATACCAAAAAACAGAAAGGGAATGTTGGTATGACCAAAAGTGTCACTCAAGGCAGTCCCTCGTCCCATGTAATGTTGTCCACCATGTATCTCAATTTCATAATTCAGTAGGGCTCTCTAATGCTATCTTTTGACAATTTGTCTGGCTCCAAGTTAGCTTAATTATCTATGAGAGATTTAGAATCGAATTTCATAATTCAGTAGGGCTCTCTAATGTTATATTTTGACAATTTGTCTCTAATGCTATCTTTCTTTTGACAATTTGTCTGGCTTCAAGGTAGCTTAATTATATATGAGAGATTTAGAATCGCTATAGATATAGAGACAATTTAGTTAGTTTAGTTTCTTTGGCTGTGCAAACCAGAATAATCCCCTAAAACAATTGCTTCAGCTCTTTAGTTTCTTTTGCTGTGCAAACCAGAATAATCCCCTAAAACGATTGCTTCAGCTCTTATGTTGGTACCTGTGCCTCCGTTCCAATGAAAATTATATTGTGTGGTTCTGTCTATCCGAAACACCGCACCACATATGCATCTGCCCAGCTCGTGACAAATGGCATTGGGGCAACCCTGAAGTGAAGAAGATGGTAGCGTATGTTCAATGATCTTGAAAGGTTGTAATGCCATAGCCAATATTTCTAGAGGTTTCTTCAGTGGACTCTCCATTCCATGGAATTTGTTCAATGATCTTGAAAGGTTGTAATTCCATATCCAATATTTCCAGAGGTTTCTTCGGTGGACTCTCCATTCCATGGAATCATAACAAAATTTGACTGTTGAAATCCAACATTAACGACGCTTTTGCAAATTGACAAAGATTATCTACTGCTCATCTCTAGAAATAACTGATACTCATAATATTGGAAAATCATGGCACATTGCTTGGGATTTCCACCTGCAGTAATAGAAGAGATGGTGTTCATCTCACCACCAAAAAAGGGTAGGTTGTTTCTTTCTTTTTACCCATTTGTTCACCAATCCAAACTTATCAGTGTCCATCTCAACACCAAAAAGAGTAGGCTGCTTCTTTTTTCCTGCCCATTTCCTCACCAAGCCAAACTTATCAGCAGAAATTTCATTCATTGCGATGGTTTTTTCTGAACATTATTCTATGATACTTCATCATCAGAAGCTACAAACTCTCATGACATTCCTTTCACGTTGGTGTTCATGCTTTGGGAAACATTTTTCACAAATGATTGGGTCATGATGGGGAATTAACAGTAGTTCATCAACATATTCTCTCTCACAGTTTGACTGCATATCTTCTCCATCAATGAGCCTTGCACAAAAATGAGCAGCAGGGTCTATTAGAGGAATTGTTCTTGGCGTAGAAAACTAGAGTGAAATGCAAGAGAGACAAAAATTCAAAAAGAAAACATCACACAACTATGAGAAACAAGAACTGCAACTGTACTCACGGATTAATTAACCTGGGAATGAGATTTTTTAGGTTAATTCATGAACTCATTTCTCACTTTTTAGTCTATTTACAGTCTCTTCAGGAGAGAGAAAAGCCCCTTCATCAAGGATGTATCCTCTCACATTTCATCTATGGTTTCATATTAGAAAATCAACACTTTTATAATCCAAATTTTAGTCAACGCTTTTATAATCTGAGTTTGAGTTGAAGGTCAAGACTTGGGAGCGCCATTACTTCAGGGGGGCGGGACAAAGACTGAACGAACATCTTTCAGAGAAGGGATTGGAAATAATGGAGCATGGGAAAGAGACTATAGCCACCATAAGGAAGTATAAATGTCTATAGTCCTTGGACATAATAAGCCCCATCATTTATGAATGAGCCTATAATAGAACATGTATTTAACATATGGAGAAATGCACAAGCAAATTGATATAATTATTCCATTTCATGTAACGAGTTGTCATTGTGCATATCAATAACCGTGAGCTTTGAAGATTCAGATAAAGAAATGTATCTCATAAAAGCCTCATGTAAAGAATGTTAATGATTGAGAACACGGCAAGCTTGGTGTCATTTATAACAAACAAGATTACGGGCACTTGAAATAAAACAAAAATGGAGGTTGGTATAACAAGGTTACTTGGTGTGCTAGTTAGCAGAGTAGGGTAAAGTCTAAAAAAGCGATAGATGAGCAAATCCTAAACTCCAAAATGACAGCAACCATGGCTTGTCCTGTCAAAACAGAGCAATGAAATAAATGGAAAAAAAAAGTTGGTTGTCTAACCGAGCCTCCATGAAGATTGGAGATTCAGATAAAGAAATGTATCTCATAAAAGCCTCATGCAAAGAATGTTAATGATTGAGAACACGACAAGCTTGGTGTCATTTATAACAAACAAGATTACAGGTTTGCAGCTCTTCTAAGCAAAACAACCTCAAACTCTGCCAAGTACCTCCATTGAAGAGAGCTTGACATGTAATTTCAAATGGTGAAACTCCAAGCTCCTCTTACAAATGCCCATGATAGGCTTAACATAAAACATAAATGAAGGTCACTTGAAATGCATAAATAGTGTCTAAGATTATCTATCCATATACTTTCATTAACATATAATTATGTTGTCTGGAAAAATACCAAAAAACAGAAAGGGAATGTTGGTATGACCAAAAGTGTCACTCAAGGCAGTCCCTCATCCCATGTAATGTTGTCCACCATGTATCTCAATTTCATAATTCAGTAAGGCTCTCTAATGCTATCTTTTGACAATTTGTCTAGCTCCAAGTTAGCTTAATTATCTATGAGAGATTTAGAATCGAATTTCATAATTCAGTAGGGCACTCTAATGCTATATTTTGACAATTTATCTCTAATGCTATCTTTTGACAATTTGTCGACAGCAACATGGCTTGTCCTGTCAAAACAGAGCAATGAAATAAATGGAAAAAAAAGTTCGTTGTCTAACCGAGCCTCCATGAAGACTGGAGATTCAGATAAAGAAATGTATCTCATAAAAGCCTCATGCAAAGAATGTTAATGATTGAGAACACGACAATCCTAGTGTCATTTATAACAAACAAGATTACGGGTTTGTAGCTCTTCTAAGCAAAACAACCTCAAACTCTGCCAAGTACCTCCATTGAAGAGAGCTTGACATGTAATTTCAAATGGTGAAACTCCAAGGTCCTCTTACAAATGCCCATGATAGGCTTAACATAAAACATAAATGAAGGTCGCCTGAAATGGCAGAAATTATGAGTAGGGCCCTCTTACAATGCAGAAAATACACTTGAAATAAAACAAAAACGGAGGTTTACAACAAGAAAAAGAGGCAGGGATGTGAATCAGATTGTGCTCAATTCCCCAAAAAAGGTTTCTTGTGTTCATGTAACAAATTTATTATGATAAATTGTGATGTCTGAGCTTAGGCAACATGTGTCGAAGGAAATGGATAAGGTAAGGTGTAAATCTTACAGCAACCCTATTTTGAAGTCACAGTTGAGGGAATCCCACAAGATTGAATCCCTTTATTTACAGAAACCTATATTTAAGTCACAGAATTATTAATATAAGATGTTATTTTGTTTGTTAATCTATCCTAGTTATGCCAAATCCTTTGTAAGTTGTAGCTCTGTAATCATTAGGCCCACTCAAGCTGTACAACCACACCCCTAAAGAGTTGAAATATAAAATGGTCTTATAGATACTCCTTAGCTGAGCTGTCATTCTTTGAGGGGTGTATCTACGAATGAGTTTAGAATGCCGTCGAGTTTGAATTGAAGGTCAAGACCTGGGAGCGCCATTACTTCAGGGGGGCGGGACAAAGACCGAACGAACAAATTTCAGAGAAGGGATTGGAAATAATGGAGCATGGGAAAGAGACTATAGCCACCATAAGGAAGTATAAATGTCTACAGTCCTTGGACATAATAAGCCCCATCATTTATGAATGAGTCTATAATGGAACATGTATTTAGCATAAGGAAAAATGCACAAGCCAGTTGATATAATTATGCCATTTCATGTAACGAGTTGTCATTGTGCATATCAATAACCATGAGCTTTGAAGATTCAGATAAAGAAATGTATCTCATAAAAACCTCATGTAAAGAATGTTAATGATTGAGAACACGACAAGTTTGGTGTCATTTATAACAGACAAGATTATGGGCACTTGAAATAAAACAAAAATAGAGGTTGGGAAATCGATTTTGGAACACTGGGAAATAATTGCAGCACAACAAGGCAATCTTTTTTTTTCATAAGAAAAAAATGTTGATTTTAGAACGGTGCGAAATAATTGTAGCACAACAGGGCAATCTTTTTTTCATAAGAAAAAAATGTTATTTTATTATAAACGATAAAACCAGTATATGTGCATTGTATTTTCATGCAATTTGCAGAAATTGGTTCAACATGTAAAAATTGCTATATATGTCAAAACTATGAAACAACAATCCTCTTTAACATATCAGTCATACTTATAATCTATCTTCTGATATGCATAAACAGTGTCTAAGATTATCTATCCATATACTTTCATTAACATATAATTATGTTGTCTGGAAAAATACCAAAAAACAGAAAGGGAATGTTGGTATGACCAAAAGTGTTACTCAAGGCAGTCCCTTGTCCCATGTAATGTTGTCCACCATGTCTCTCAATTTCATAATTCAGTAGGGCTTTCTAATGCTATTTTCTGACAATTTGTCTGGCTCCAAGTTAGCTTAATTATCTATGAGAGATTTACAATCGAATTTCATAATTCAGTAGGGCTCTCTAATGCTATCTTTTGACCATTTGTCTAGCTCCAAGGTAGCTTAATTATCTATGAGAGATTTAGAATCGCTATAGATATATAGACAATTTAGTTAGTTTAGTTTCTTTCGCTGTGCAAACTAGAATAATCCCTTAAAACGATTGCTTTAGCACTTTAGTTTCTTTTTTTGTGAAAACCAGAATAATCCCCTAAAATGATTGATTCAGCTCTTATGTTGGTACCTGTGCCTTCGTTCCAATGAAAATTATACTGTGTGGTTTTGTCTATCCGAAACACCACGCCACATACGCATCTACCCAGCTCGTGAAAATGACAACGGGGCAATCCTGTAGTGAAGAAGATGGTAGCGTATGTTCAATGATCTTGAAAGGTTGTAATGCCATAGCCAATATTTCCAGAGGTTTCTTCGGTGGACTCTCCATTCCATGGAATCTGTTCAATGATCTTGAAAGGTTGTAATGCCATAGCCAATATTTCCAGAGGTTTCTTCGGTGGACTCTCCATTCCATGGAATCGTAACAAAATTTGACTGTTGAAATCCAACATTAATGACTCTTTTGCAAATTGACAAAGATTATCTACTTCTCATCTCTAGAAATAATTGATACTCATAATATTGGGAAATCATGGCACATTGCTTGGGATTTACACCTGCAGTAATAGAAGAGATGGTGTTCATCTCACCACCAAAAAAGGGTAGGTTGTTTCTTTCTTTTTACCCATTTCTTCACCAATCCAAACTTATCAGTGTCCATCTCAACACCAAAAATAGTAGGCTGCTTTTTTTTTCCTACCCATCTCCTCAACAAGCCAAACTTATCAGCAGAAATTTCATTCATTGTGACGGTTTTTTCTGAACGTTATTCTATGATACATCATCATCAAAAGCTACAAACTCTCATGACATTCCTTTCACGTTGGTGTTCATGCTTTGGGCAACGTTTTTCACAAATGATTGGGTCATGATGGGGAATTAACAGTAGTTCATCAACATATTCTCTCTCACAGTTTGACTGCATATCTTCTCCATCAAGGAGCCTTGCACAAAAATGAGCAGTAGGGTCTATTAGAGGAAATGCTCTTAGCGTAGAAAACTAGAGTGAAATGGTTGCAAGAGAGACAAAACTTCAAAAAGAAAACATCACACAACTATGAGAAATAGGAACTGCAACTGTACTCACAGATTAACTAACCTGGGAATGAGATTTTTCATTGCAGCCATCATCATCCTCCTAGCCCTCCTCCTCCTACAAAAAAAACGGCCTACGCGGCCCTCGTGCAGCCAAAAAGAAAGCCCCTCGTCCTCTGCGGCCTTCGTCATCCTCTTGCAATCCTCTACCCAAACCCTCCTCTGCAGGTCCCTTGCCCTCGCCCTCGCCCTCCTCTGCACCCCCGCCCTCGCCCTCACCCTCCTCTGCAACACCCCCACCCTCTCCCTCCTCTGCACCCCCGCCCTCGCCCTCACCCTCCTCTGCAACACCCCCACCCTCTCCCTCCTCTGCACCCCCACCCTCGCCCTCCTCTGCATCAAACACGACTATCCGCGTGCAGGATGGAGGTTGGGTTGATTAGGGTAAACCGTTGGGCAGTTAATAGAAATGATTTTTTTTTAAAATAGTTATTAACTAATACGTTAATGGTTTTAAGGGTTTTTTTAATGTTTTAAAAGATTTTTTATTAAATTAGACGGTTGATCATTCTTTAATTGTCTAACAATAGATCTAATGGCTAAGATTAGGACAGAAAGGCATTTGGGGGAGTTCATTTCAAAGGGAAACGCCTTACGGCGTAATTATGTCAAATGACTAAAATATTGTGAATGTCTAATTTGTAGTATTGTTACCCGAAAGTGACAAATTTATAGAAGAAAACTTTGAAATTATCAAATTTTAGAACACTTAAATTTGCTATATGGTTATGAATATTTTCAGGGTTTTTGAAATCATTTTAGACAAATTTGAATTTTGGAAGGGGTATCACAATCAGGGCTCAAACACGGGTCATAAAGTGTTTTGATAAAATAAATGGCAGAGTGCCATTAATGGCATGTATAGTTGAGTTGTTGTATGACTGTAGTTTTTGTGGATATTCTATGGTTGAGAGAGAGCAAGTTGAATTATTCTATTATATTACTAGGGTTTGAGCAAAAAAAAAAAAAGTCTTATGTTGTTGAGTGTTGAAAAGACAAGATATGTGTTGCTTTGATTGAAAGTGTTGACGTTATTGTTAGATCATGCTCATATTGCAATTAGAGTTTGCATTGTGTAGTTGCTTGATGAGCAAGCATTGTTGAAGGACCACTACTAAGGGTTCATAATGAAAAGAAGTGTATTGATGAGATTAGTTTGGTTATGGATTGTTGGATAGAAGCAGAGGCAGTGAAGTGGTATATTAATAGTTAGGTTTTGGTATTAATGTTGAGCAGAAGTGGAATTGATTATGACAGTGGACTTGACAGAATTTATGTTATTAGGGTTTGATATTTATTGTTTTGACGGCCTTGTGCAAATATTGCAGATTGGAAATGTTAGAAGAGTTCCTTCACATTATTTCCTTTTTTATTGAGCGTAGGTGGATCTAGTTTGAAAATTATGAAATGTGGTCCACCGGGGTGAATTGAAAGTTGGAGGCTTCAAGGAAAGTGGCAGCTTGTCGAGTAGGGTGGTACAAGGCAAGATAGTGGAGTCTCCTTCAGGTTGGAGCTTGAGAACACTTTAGGGCTACATGGTGGAGCTAGGGTAGGTCAAAGCCTATGTGGGGTGTTGCACCATCCTTCTAGTTGAAGCTAGTAAATCAGGGAGTTGGAGCTTCCTTCAAGTTGAAGTGTGTAAACTAGGACATTGGAGTGTCATTCTAGTTGAAGTTGGGGTGTTGGAGCATCCTTCAAGTTAGAGCCTATAAAGTAGGGGGTCTAAGCCTCCTTTAGGTCAATTTGATAAATTTGGGAGTTGGAGCTTCTTATTGATGTAAATTATTGAAGACAAATGTTGAGAAGTGTTTGGTGGTTTTTCTCCCAGAAGGGTTTCCACCTAAAAATATATGATGTACTATCTTTATTTTTATTCATTGTTGAATGGCGTTGATGATTGTTTATGTTTATCTATTTTTAATGATATTAATGCTCTATGAAGTTCAAATTAACTAATTGAAGAGAAATATTGATTCACCCCCCTCTTAGTATTTCCAACAATTTGTATCAGAACAGATTCCTTCAAGTGCAGTTTGACCGTTGGAAGGTAGATCTTAGTGAATCAAGTTGAGAAGGTTAAGGAAGCATGTCGCCAAACATACAAAGGAATCAAAGGAAGTCATTGGTATTGTAGAACCTGTTATAATTGATGAAGAGAATTAGGTTGGTCCAACTCTTGAGTTCGATGAATAAAAATGTGAAACATAGGAACCCAAAATGGAAGTCTGTCTGTTGGATATGATGCATGGCAGTCAATCATTTCTAGTGACACATTTATTGATGAATCAAGAAGGTAAAATACAAAAGCTATGAATTTCATTCTAAGAGTTCTGCCAGATTCTGTAAAATCCAATGTAGGTCAATGCTCATCTGCCAAACATCTTTGGGAGAAACTTCAAAATAACTATGCAAGTCAAGATAAATATGATCATGATGATCTTGCTTCAAGTCACGAAGATTCTCAGGTCGAAGAATATGAAAATGATGAAGAATAAGAAGCAGAAGTGGACATGGAGAAAGTATTAATTAGCACCTTGAAAGAACTGAAGAACATAGAAAAGAAAAATTGCATACTTAAAGAAGTTGCTTTCTTAAGACTCCAAGTGCACGAAGCAAAAAACAATGAGAAAAAACTTAGCAATTCAATTAGAATAATATGTTTAGAAGTATGAGGGTAAATTTAGTCAAAATAAAAAGGAACTTGATGTGCATCTAACTAAAATCAATGGGCTCAAGCAATAGTAAGAGGAAGAAATATCTAAGGTGGAAGAATAATTTTTTCATGAGGTGAGAAAACTAGAAGAAGAGAACATTTGTATGAAGACCTGGCTTGAAGAAGCCAAAAGAATTGAAGAAAAGAAATATGAAATTTAGAAGAAAGAAGAGGATTGGATGAAGCTAGAAGAATAAGTTGTACCATTAAGGTTTGAAGTCAACAAGTTAAACAAAAGGTTGAAAAGCACACTTACTCGAATAGACATGCAACAAGCAAAACCATAAGTACACAGTGATTTCTAGGGGAACCCAACTAGGAAAAACCCCTCAAGACTCTTTGCATTAATCAATTGAATAGAGAAACTATTACAATTGCTTGCTCCACTTCTGAGCAGAACTTGCAAAAGAATAATTATTCTCTCTACAAATTGAGGACCTCTAACCAACACTTAGCCACTTTATGCCTCCATCAACCTCCTATTTACTTGCACAAATCTGAGTTGATTCGAGCTCCTAACAATATGGAAGTCCTTATTTCCTTGTGCAATTCCCAAGGAAGTGATCTCCTTACTGCATGCAACAACTATACACTCAAATAGTAGACAACTCATGTTACAGTAGCCTTTTCTCCTCCACCTTATCTAAGCACTTCGAATTCCATGCATGCATGAACTATTTTGGGTTGATTGATCATTTAACTGACAGATATTTAAGTGATCTCCTTACTGCATGCAACAATTGACCTTCAACTGACTCTATCAATAGTTAGAGGTCAGTTAATTGAATACAACTGAAAATAATTGAACTAAATTGCTAAATTTTAGCAATCAACATGTCATGCATAATTGAACTCCAAGCCCCTAACTCGAATTTACTGAGCTAACTAAGTGACAAGAGTCACGTCACACTAGTTAACTGCCTCCAAGTTGTCCTGCTCATGTGGAAATTTGATTTACTCAATTTGACTAAGGCTAAAGTCAAATTGAGCCCTTCTTGCTACATTTATGGGCAGTTTCATTGGAGTAGTAATTTTGGTAGGCAAAGCCATGGACAAAATTGCAAAAGGACTTGTTGTCATTGATGCACATTGACACGTTGAATTAGTTGTGGCAAGCCATGAGAAGCATAGCATGTCATGGGGAAAGAAGCAGTCATAGTAAGAAATGTAGAAATTCTCTCTGTAGATTAAACTGATTATGCAATGTACTAAAGTAAAATACTTAACCTACTTCTACAATCAAACTTGTGGAAGCTTGATAGATTTTGAGCAAGATCAAATAGAACACATATAATAGAGAAGAAGATTCAATCACACATGAAACACAAAAGAATACTCTGGGGAAATCCTCAGCTAAAAACCTTGCTATCTATATTATCATACAAGTGGAAATATCTCAGGATTACACAAAGCTTTAGCTCTCAAGTTATCCAGCTCTTAGTACAATCCCTCACTGTTGCTCATAGACAGAATAGACAATACATATTCTTTCCTTCAGTCCTCTAAGCCTCCTATTTCCTTGCACATTTTCTCCTGGGTCCTCCAGCTTCCGCCTGTGTGATTCTCACCTCACACATTGCTCTGACCTCTGAAATAACTGCACAATCCTGAAGGAGTTAATTCCTTCTGCATGGATGAGTTTCCTTTATGGTAAAATTCCTCCAACTAATAGTAGAATGTCCCTATCTTTAATCTCAACTGGGTCTTTCTCTGAACTGACATGCATTGGTTATTTATGAAATAATATTCAGTTATCTGGAGAACACTAGTTGCATGCATGCATGCATTAACTGACTGAACTCACAATTAGTTCCTCCAACTGTTTGGAACTAACTTAACTGGACTTAACTCAGTTAACTGAGCTAACTAATTACAACTCAAATACAACTCATCCTTATCTCCTTAATTGCATGTCTTCACAAAGACTTCATGTTTGAATTTCTCCAACTAATTTAACTCAAGATGAATTAATTAATTATTTTTCAAACAACTGGTGAGACTAAATTCGAATTTTCATTCTCAATTTTGATTCAAGGACAAATCAAAATTGCAATATATCCTGAAATGCTATTTATAGCAATGCTATTTTTAGCATTTCTATTTTTTGCTATTTTCAAAAGAGTTGGAGTATATGCTGAAATACTATTTATAGCAATGTTATTTTTAGAATTTCTATTTTTAGCATTCCTTGTTGCGATTTTCAACAAGAAAAACATATTGCAGGAAGACAGAGGGAAGCATTTCGTCATGGGGATAATCCTTTGTCATTGATGTCAAAGCGGGAGAGAAACCAAGAAAAGAATATCAAAGGCACGGAGTCAGGGGGAGTAGCGGTTGTAGGGGGAGTATGTGTGTTGCTATCAATGACATAGGGGGATATTTTTTAATGTTGTTGTCATTGATGCCAACATTGGTTTTTGAACACTCTTAGTATTTGTCTAAAATGCATCATCCAATTTAGCCAGTGTCCAACTCTACATGTGCAATGGGACAAGATGATTAAGCCACACATGTAGCATTGATAACTCTTATCAGCAAAGGGTTTATCCAAAGCCAAGGCGAATGAGAAAGATCATTTCCAAGTGCAACATTTCTTGATTTGTAGAAACATAAAATGATGGGCAGTGCAGGCTGACATTGTGATGGAGAAGTGACAGTGCCCTTCAAGTCATTTTGATAATATTTTCAAATGACGTGTTGAGTTGTTTTCCACTAGTCATGTTAAACTATCCTTAATCTCGATTCTATGAGATGTGTCAATATTATGCCAATAAGTCCAAATGATGAATCATGCAAATATCATTTTGTATGTCTTGCACTAGACAAGGGTTTGGTATATTTTGGTTCAAACCTTATAACACAATTACACCAACACTCATCAAAATCCAAACCAATGTATCACGATTCCTTATATACATTGGAGAAAACTTGACATAAAAAATGGGCCTCAGAACAAATATGTACAACCAAAATCAACTTTATAAGAACTAATAATATTCAAGATGATGATGTCAATCATGGAGGATGATCCATCATTTTTGGAGTAAAAAAATAAAAAGATTAAAAAAAAAATTGATTTTTCAACTTATATCCCTACAGTTTTACTCAAATTTCAAGTAGGAGCACTCATTGGATGCAAAATTCAATTTCTCATGCAACAAGTACCCATGTTGCATACTTTTTATGGACCCTGCTACACGAAAAATGTGAAATTCATGAAAAATGTGATTGCAATCACATTTTTTCATGTATTTCTCGTTTTTTGTGTCGCCGGGTCCATCAAAAGTATGCAACATGGGTACTCCTTGGATGAGGAATTAAATTTCACATCCAATGAGTGCTTCTGCTCAAAATTTGAGTAAAACCGTAGGGAGATAAGTTGAAAAATTAGTTTTTTCTTATCTTTTCCTCTAAATTTTGATGATTTAATCTAATCATATTTTATTATTTCCACTATTATTTTATAATATTTCTTATGAGGCCCATTTTACACCTTAAAGGTTCTCTAAATAATCTTTTGGAATATGGCTCTAGCACAAGTTTGGACTTATGACAAATAATTGCCTAGAAATTGAACCCTTATTTGACTTGCATTCTTTATATATCGAGGAATTTCAAAGCTTGTTGATTTATGCTTTAGATCTAATTACGTGTGAATCACATGTCTGATTTGTGCAGCCATTTGTGTCAATATGTGGTTGACTATGCATCCAAAATCTTATGAAAGTTGCAGATCAATCCTTGAGCTTGAAAAGATTATATGGCTCATTGAGGTGAGTGTCATGTCTCAATTTTGAAATCAGTATAATAAATGTTACAAGGTTTGGTTGGTACGAGGTTAGTGTGGTCCCCACTTCAAAATCAGTCATCAAAGAAGTTAGAAGGAGATATTCGTTTTAATTTAAAATTATATTCTATCAAATGATAAAAATATTGTGAATGTCCAATTTGTAGCATTGTTATGAGAAAGCAACAAATTTGTAGAAGCAAACCCAAAAATGATCAACTTGTAGAACATTTAAAAAAAATTATGGTTATGAATATTTTGAGGGTTTCTGGACTCATTTTAGACCAATTTAAATTTTGGAAGAAGTGTCACAATCAGGGCTCAAGCATGAGTCACAAAGTGTTTTGATAGAAGAGATGACAGAGTGCCATTAATGCCATATATAGCTCATTCATTGTATGACTGTAGTTTTTGTGGCTTTTCTATGGTTGAGAGAGAGAAACTTGAATATTGTTAATTATTATGCTACTAGGGTTTGATTAGAAAAAGTTCTTATGTTGTTGAGTGTTGAAGGACAAGATATATGTTGCTTTAATTGAAAGTGTTGTTGATGTTGTTGTTAAATTGTGTTCATATTGCCATTCGAGTTTCCATTGTGTAGTTGCTTGATGAGAAAGCATTGTTGAAGGACTGTTGCTAAGGTTTCATGGTGAAAAAAAGTGTGTTGATGAGATCAAATTGGTTATGGACTATTGGACAAAAGCAGAGGTAGTGAAGTGGTATATCGGTAGTCAGGATTTGGTATTGATGTTGAGCAGACGCATAATTGATCATGAAAGTGGACTTGAAATATTGTATGTTATTAGGGCTTGATCTTTATTTATGTTGACGACCTTGTGCTAGTATTGCAGATTGACAAAGTCAGCAAAGTGTCTTCACATTATTTATTTTCTTATTTGGCATAGGTGGATCCAGTTTGAAAATTATGAAATGTGGTCCACTGTGGTGAAGTGAAGGTTGGAGCCTTCAGGGAAAGTGGCAGCTTTGCTAAGTAGGGTGGTGCAAGGAAGGAGAATGGAAATCTCCTTAAGGTTGGAGCCCGAGAACACTTCAGGGTGGCAGGGTGGAGCAAGGGTAGGTCAGATCATGCAGGGTGTTGTAGCATCTTTCCAGTCAAAGCTAGTAAATCAAGGAGTTGGAGCTTCCTTCAGGTTGAATCATGTAAACTAGGATGTTGGAGCATCTTTCCAATTGAAGTTGGGGTGTTGGAGAATCCTTTAGGTTGGAACCTATAAACTAGGGGGTTAGAGCCTCCTTTAATTGAAATTGATAAATTTGGAAGTTGGAGCTTCCTATTGATGTAAATTATTGAAGACAAATATTAAGAAGCATTCTTCACCTAAAAATATCTTGTGTATTGTCTTTATTGGTGTGCGTTGTTGAATGTGTTAATGATTGTTTATGTTTGTCTATTGGTAATTATAATTAATGTTATGTGAAGTTAAAATTAACTAATTGAAAAGAAATATTGATTCACCCTGCTCTCAGTATTTCCAACACTATTTTGTTGGAGTGTTGCAGGTGTCCAACTTCTCATCTCTTAGGAATCATGTTTGTGCAATATTTGTACCTATTTGAGTGGGTTTATATTCAGGTGTGGCTCAGTGGGTTAGATGTTCAGGTGAGTTTAGCACTTTCGGTGCATCTATAGAATCTCCAAGTCCTATTGTTATTTGGTCCATATTACAATGCCACATCAATATGGCAGAGCTAAGAGGGGGGTTGGTGAGCGAGGACAATATGGAAGACACTGATTGGAGGATCCAAGCCAAGGTGAGGTCGTTGACCCCAACCCAGCCCATGCACTTGGCACTGAGGAGTTTGTCCCTACTAAAGATAAATTTGGTAGTTAGTTTAGACACATCACTTTGATTTTGGATCAGCGTAGTAGAACTCAACATAATGACAAGAACATGATAATCATCTTCATGAACTACCTAAAGAGAAACTAGTGGCATATGCAAGATAGATTGGCAAGCTTACAAAGGGGGCAGTGGTGCCTATAAGAGAAATTTGGACCGACTTAAAGGAATATTGACCCACATGGAGAAACATGTGCATTGTGACTCTAGGTCCAATGTGAACAGTCCCAGGTAAAATGTTCCTCGTTATAGATTAAGGAAGGATAACTAGTTATTTTGTTTGTCCTTTGTTGTTGTTGAGATTTACCTTTCCTGGATTGGACGATGTTTATCTCAGAAGTAGTAATCGCAGGAGTAGTGGAGGACGGGTTTTGGGTAGCCACAACAAGAGATGAACTAAATCATTTACTCACTGAATGTTGGCTAGCATAACCAATCACACCATCACCGACATGTGATTCTTTTCCTAGGGGTTGTGAAACAGTATTTTGAGGTCTATGAGCATTAGGTATTTTATCATAGAGCATGTTGGATTGTGTGTAAATGAGATCAAGTTATTGGGCATGAGAAATTACTTTCTCTTTGGTAACAACTTTGCCTTTCGCAACATCTTCAGTTATATGTGCTAAAAAATAAATAGTGAACCATTCAGATAATAAGTGATCGAGGACGAAGGTTTTGACCAAACGACAGTGGTGTCACCACTCATTAATATGATTAGAAATGTGAATGGAATCAAATTGTTTGAAATTGGTCAAAATTTTAGTTCTAGTCTCATAACAAATAGGAAACTAAAAATGGGTTAGGAACGTGGTTGCTAAGGCACTGAATTGTTTGTACGAAGCTCGTGGCAACTCAATATACCACTTTGCTACCATACATGTAAGTGCTCGTTGGAAAAGTCATAAACAGATAGAAACATCATTTAAAGAGTTCAATGAACAACATAGATGATATGTCATAACATGGATAGATGGGTATTCTCCTAGATTTCCATTGAATTTTGGGATATCGCTCAGCAACTTCATATGAATGACCGACCACCAAGGAGAGTGACAAATGGGATCATTTGTAAACCAAGAGTTGGGGAAATTATATGAATGTTATATTGCCACAATATTAAGTTATCAACCAGGGAGTCGTAATCAATAGAGTTGATGCACTATATGTGTCGATAATATATAAGTTAAGAAAAGTCTTTCGGTAGAAATCACATAAGAGAAATTTTTGGTCGACATGTTTCGAACCAACAAGTGTGGTTCATCGTCAAGACAAGATGAAGAGGCAGACCATGGCAAAGGCTTAAATAGAGAGCAATGTAGAGACCATAATTTCAAGTAACGACTATATTTGAACAATAATATTTAAAATGTGATATTAATTTATTAATATATTAAAAACAAATATTATTAAGTAATGGCTATATTAAATGACTAGTTTTTGACCAATAATATTTAAATAATGATATTAATTTATTAATTTATTAAAAACAAATATAAGTAATGGTTATATTAAACGGCTAGTTTTTGAAAATTAATATTTAAATTAATTTATTAATATCTATTATTATTAAAAAAATTCTATTACTCTGAAATAATCGGGCAAAAAAAAAATCAAAGTCAAGCTCCAAAAAATGAGGGAAGTTAAAAACTATAAAGGGGAGTCAAGACCCTAATCAAGACAAGATCATTTAATAAACAAAATTAATTAATGAAAATAAAATAAACTAAAATAAAATAAATTAATGGAAAATAAATAAAATTAAACAAAAATATACACAAGTCAAAAGAAATATAGATATATATATATATATATATATATATATATTCAAATAAAAGTAATCAATAAATAAAATATGGTCAACAATAAAATACGGGGTTGAGGCCCATTAAACAAATAACAAAAATACTAAAAGGAGTTAAGAACGAATAGGATGATAAAATACTTAAGAAAACATGAAGGATCAATAATATAAACTCTAATGAAGAATAAGCCAACAACAAATATTATAAAAAGGACACCAATACCTACATAGATAAATAAATAAGCAAAATAAAACCCAAAAAGAAACCTAAAAAGCTAGGATAGGACAGGGACCCAACTTCTACTAATAATCCAACCATTGTCTCTATTCAAATTATTGGGTTTTTTTTCGATGTCTAGGGCCTCCCTCAATTTACGATGATGGAAATGACTAAACCAAACAATGACTTGGGCCTCCTCAATGAAGATGTGATGCTTAGATTTATCTACATGCTTTGCCAAAGAAGAGGAGCAGATCCTGCCATGCCTAATGTCAGCGGCATGCTCATGAATCCTTTGATTAATCGAACGATCAGTCTCACCAATGTATGGAATCCCACAAGAGCATGGGATAACGTAAACACCCTCCATATTCTTGGGGTCCACTGGGTCTTTTACAAATCTAAGGGAGCTCTGGATGGTATTTAAAGGCCTAAATGTTGAAGCCACCTTACGCTTCCTTAGGACCCTCGCAATCTTTTCAGTGGTCCCTCAGATAAAAGGAACATGAACACTAGAAAATCTATCCTTGGTATCTTTCTTAGCACTAGGACCTTTTTCAGTTGTGAGGAAATCCTTAGTACATTGGTGGACCTATTATACCCATTATTAAAGAAAACACTTAGGAGATGTTCTTTCTCTTCATTGAAATGGTTGTCATTAGAAACTGTTCCTATGTTTGATGAGTATAGCTTAGATAGAAAGCATTCAAAACCAATACTAACTTCCTCACACAATTTGAAAGAAAAAAAATAAAAATAAAATCTTAATCGACAATGTAATCTAATGGTTGTTGCTCGGATAACAAGTATATCCATTTGCGGTATCATGAAATGAAAATATGGATTCAACTTTGTTTTCTTGTAGTAACTGTCTAAATCCTCTTATTGCAATCAACAAAAGCAATCATTCCTAATTTAACTAGTTCTGAAGGAAACTCTGCATTCTAATACAGGAAATGTATGACAAGAGTCTTCATCAACAGCACATGCAGATGAATGGTGAGATCTTTGATCTTAACATTTCCTTTTCTTCAAAAGAGGAATCAATAATTAAATGTGTAGCCTAAGAAATATAGTTTGCATTCATAAAACTAATGAATTGTCACTCAAAAATTACTTGCATAAAACAGGATTGAAATCACATCAAACACTAATTCACTCTTCACATATATACTAAGTTGCATTCACAATAATTATAATAAAATCTTACCTTGATGGCTTCGGTGGGCCCTTGCCGAGGTACCAAGGAAAGCTGAGAGAACTTACAGAATTAAGAAATTGATTTACACAAGGAACTTATTAATCACTACTCATATCATTAATTCAAAGAGAAAGATTACAAAACTTAATGGTTCAATCACATCTTCAGCATAATAGTGCTAGAAATTTGGATACTTCTCCAACTCTTTCTTTGTATCCGTGTCTAACTATGTCTAACTAGTTATCATCTACAAGCCTTCTCTTATAGAGAAACGACGTTACATCAAGCCTTAATAAAATAGTAACAAATCACTACAAAATATTACAGTTTAGCTCAGTTTACATATTCGGTTTCATCCTCATGACACACAGTGCATGAGGAGGAACCATATCTTGATTTGTTGTAACAAGATGATGCCTTTGACCAATAATTTCCTTGACCTCATTGAAGATAGTTTTCTCAACCATCGAACCTAGGGAGTAGGATTTGGTACCAGAATAATATAGTCAATGCAAGTGGTACCATAATAACACAACCAATGCATGTGGTATCAAAATAACACAGTCAATGCAGTTGGTACCGGATGAGCACAGTTGGTACAGAATGAGCACTAGACGAGCACAATTGGTTCCAGATGAGCACAATTGGTACCAGATGAGAAAAGTTGGTACAAAATTAGCATAGTTGGTACTAGATGAGCACAGTTGGTTCCGGATGAGCACAGTTGGTATCAGATGAGCACAGTTGGTACCGAACGAGCACATTTGGTACCAGATGAGCGCAGGTGTCATATTTTTGTTTTTGGTGTCGGATCATTGTGATTGGTACCAGATGGGCATAGTTGTTGGACGGTTGTTGTTGGTGTCATATGAGCACAGATACATAGGTGAACGCGGGGAAGCAAGAACACGGGAAACTGTTTTCGGGTATCTAATAGGAAAACGCATGGGTACCGCACGAGAACATGAGTACCGGATTGATAAAATTGGTACCAGATAAGTAGGAGCGCCAGTACTGGACCGGTAATGCTGGTATCAGATGAGTAGGGGCACGAGTATCGGATCAATACACTGGTACTAGATGAGTAGGAACATGGTCTAAACATCTATGTGAGTCAATCCAATTGATTAGAGAGTATAAAGAATCAATAATTATATTTCTACTACAATAAAACATAAAAATCATGCTTTAAAACATAAATTAACTCATAGCTACATGAGGAGGCTAAAAGGTATATTTTGGAAGAAGGTAGGCATATAGTGAGTAGATTTTGAGGTAAAATTGGTCAAAAATAGAGGACAATATAGGGTCGTAAGGAATCAAAAAGGAGACCCAAAATTCCCCCATGCCTAAGTCATTTCAAGTCCTCATGCAAAAATTGTTGAACCATTCCTCAAAATTTTAAAAAAATTGGAGCCTTCTTACAGCTCCTTGTTAATATTTACACCCTTGAAGTATTTCTCCCCTGTAGCCGGTAATCCTGTAGTTTCCTCTATAGTAGCTTATGTAATTTCTAATTGTAGACCACCTAGATTAACATATTGGCCATCATAACTTTGAGTGAAGGCGTGAGAAACACGCTCATGATATCCCTTAAACTTCTCTAGGAACGAAATCCAGCCAGCTTGCTAGAATTTCTCTTTTCATGAATGATATTCCTATGTTTCTCAATAAAATTGGAACACTGGTTTGTGTCGATCTACCCCCATGTTGTCTTTAAGAATGGGTCTTAGACAATTTCTAGGGATAAAGCGTGGAGAGGGTTGAGTACCAGAAGTAGCAGGGTACCAGAAAGAGCAGAGTACTGAAAGCTGGGTTATGGAAACAGTGCGACGAAGTTGGTGTTGGATGGGTGAGTGGAATGAAGGGTGAATGGTAGCAATAGAGAAATAATTCTCATCTAGATGGAGAAGCCATCTAGAAGAGAATTTATAATTTGAGAGGATATGGTAATGGTCAAGTGTTTGCCATAATTACAAGGTGAGCATATACAGTATGATGGTGATAATTTGTATGCAGAGCTCATTTAGAAGATCATCTTCGTTGATGATGTCAAATTTCATTCAAATTCAGGTTAGACACGATGGAGAAAATTTGGTTGATTTTACCATTACATCAGTACGGGGCGGTCAATGTCATGGTTATGATAATCATTCATCATAATTATTCAGTTTATGGTTATGAAGTAGTGGTAAAATCATTGTTTAAAAAACCCATGGAGGTAGAAGCTCTATCATGATATATTTAACATATAATTCATTTGTTCAAATTATGATTGGAATTTGCCCAATCACACTTATGATTACCCCATTCCATCATATCATCAAAAGGACGTTTTTCTTAGAAAAACAGGGGAATAGGGGAATAAAGGTGGGTATTCTAGGATTTAGGATAAGGTTTAAGAACTAATGGTAATAAAGGTTTATAAGGGAAATTATATATTCATCACATGATTAATATGAATCTTAATAGCAGAAAATAAAATACTGATCTCATACCTCTATTACCGAATCAACACAAGAAATATTTTTTCTAGTATCGGATGAATACAGGAGACTGCCTTCCAGTATTGGATGAACACAGGAAATTACTTCCCAATACCGGATGAACATAGAAAATTGCATTAGTGTTGGATTAAGTTTCATAGGATACACAGGTGCATAGTCTTCAAATTGGAATCTTGTAGACTTCTCTTTGTAGCTTATCATGTCCTGAGGGTCAAGCTGAAGTAAGTGCTAGTGATTATTGGTGTTGCATGTGAATTTGTTCAGCTGGAAAAGCTACAACCAGCGCACTAGTACAGGAATTTTGAAGTTGCAGTGGAAGTGTCAAAAAATGAGACAAAGTAAGGATGAGGGTCCTAAATGACCTGGAAGAGACAGAGTTGAAGAGTGTCAATCTGATATGTTGAAGGAAGCTAAAGAAAGTGAAATGAAGATGTTGAAAATGGTCCCAACAACCACTCCACCATGCCTGAGGTTTTGCATGTTTTCATGTAAGAAAAGTGAGGTATGGATGAATGAGGAGGGTTGCTGAGATGACTCAGTAACAAGGACCCTGAAAAACAAAACAATGGAGCTAATGAGATGGATACTGAACAAAAGCAATTCATCTCAGATTTATTAAAATGATGCTACATTAACACCAACCATAAAATAAATTTCAAATGGCTCATTACATAAGATTTCATCAATATTTAACAGTTTTATGCTCAAAAAAAGAAACCTTTTATAAATTTAAGGAGATCTCCTTATTTGTAGGTAGGAGCATTTTTATGATCACGACAAATAATGAACCGGTGAAAAATTAGTTATTACTAACCAAATTCAAAATTCTTATAGTCATATAAGTATTATAGATAAGCTTTGCAGTTGAGTTTTATGAGTTCTTTGTGATCATAGGTCCCACTTGTAAGACAATTAAATATTAGATATAGTATGAAAATTTAATGATAGAGGACTCAAGGTTACCTTAAGGCCATTCTTTAATGGAAAATTTATGGAGTTGGTTTTTACCCTTGACTTCATCCACACACACTTCCTTTTTATTGTAACACTATAAAGTAACCATCATATGTTTAGACAAAATCCTTGGTTTGGTTGACACTTCTTTAGGCAGAATGCCCCATTGTCTGTGAGTGTTCATAGCCCCGATGGGTTTGCCTAGTGGTATCACAGGTCAATACCCACTGCCAGCAGGCATCCATAGCCTCAACTGGTTAACCTCTTAAACCTATTTTACACTGAAGGCTCTAGTCCCATGTTTCCTACCATTTGAAATTTAGCTTATGAACATTGCTTTTGCAATTGATAGATGGGTGAGTGGCTCCAGAAATCCCCTTAAAGGCATAGGATTATAGCTTTCAGAGTGACTTAGATTACCTGCATGATGTCTTAGACACATAAGGTACTTACAAGTACTCAAAGGACAAAGCATGAATGAGTCATTTTTAAATTGAGATGGATGAGGCTAACCAAAAGACACCTAAAGTCCTACTAATCATAGTTTTCATATGTGATTTCGCTTTTAAAGTAGTGTTCCACTATGAACAAAGACTTCATTAACTCTCTTGCAAGGCTTAATAAAGATACCCGAAGATCATGCTTGTGTGTTATGGTTATAGTATTCAAGTTTCTTTTTCATCGGTATCATTATATGGACCTCTTAACTTTGTTTTATTCCCTTTGTATACATTGGTAACTATATTTGGAGTGATTGTTTTGTATTGATAATCAGAAATATATATGAATAAGAAAATGAAATTCAAAAACAGAAATAGAAACTATGAATAGTTTGGAATTATCCTTCAATTCAAATTTTATGAAAATGATTGCTTATATCATCTTTGTGAAATAGCGGTCTTAAAACAGATAAATCATGAATGCATCATTTTTAATAACTTAAGGAAAAAGGAAAGATGTCATCAAATACTCCCCTAAGTGTTCCATTCCATTGATGAAGATGTCTTTTCCGCTTTTAACAACATTCTTCCAGTATTTAAGCATCCCAAATGAACAATACCCTTGGATCCTGCTTTTTCTTGCAAAATAGCAAATTGGTACCAGAATTCTCGATACTGGTTAGATGAAACATGGTACTAAACAATTGGTATGCAATACTAGATGATGTTGCTATGTAGTCATTTCCAACTTTACCTACAATTCCAAACATAATGGTCATAGCTTGCTTTATTAAAAAGAAAAACTAGAAGCAGATTTAATTGAAAAGAAATAATAAGTGGGAAAGCAAAGTAATAGTTGAACCATGTTGCAGTTGGAAATAAAGTTGTGGGGAAATCTTTATTAAAATAATATGTAGCTGAAAGAGACCCCAATAGAAATATGAAATGGGAACATAGATCTCCTATTTTCAACTAATTACTTTTGGCTATTAACATCCCTACTTATTGAAAACAAATGAGAAAGATGTTGCACTATATGTTATAACTAAACTAACTACTATATGCAACATTTATTTATTACCCTACTCTACTTGAGAAAAATAAATTCCTCTCCTCAAGTATAGGAGTATTTCCAATGTAACCATGTGCATAATAGGTGTAAAAATGCATTCATACTCAAGTTTAAAATATATTCTTCAATGCATACCTGAGTATGAAGAACCATCTATTTTAATGATGATGTCAAGAAGTAAGGAAGAATGAAGGAGTGGTATGGCCTTACAGTTGCTTGAAACCAATTTTCAATAAAATGAAAATGCACTTGGTTTACCTCGTTATTTGGCTCATTTGGCATATCCTCCTTTACCATGCCATGCATATCTTCTAGCATTAGATAATTATCCTCTTGTGTGCTTTGAGGATCTGTAGATAGGCATGTCGAAAAATATTCAATATTAGGTTCTAATGGTTTCTCTCCATTGGATGTGGTCCATGATTCTTTAATTTATTCGATAATATGGCAAGGGTGAAGATCTTCATGTGGATTTGGTTCATGGATTTGTTGTTCCTCTATCACTTTTGGAGAGGTAGATAAGTTCTTGACTGTTGTCAAGATTTTTTCTTCATGAGAAGCAAATATCCTAGCTGTCGCTAGTATTTGAGAGAGTTCTCCCAAAATAGTGATCATCCTTGCGTACTGCTTTGTTGGTTTCTAATCTCTGCCATGCATATGGACTAGAGTATGGAGTTCTTATTTAAAATCCTAAATAAATAATAAGAAAACATGCTTAAAACAAATGCAAGCAAAAAAAGCATGTACTCAAAGTGCCACCATGCTACTAGGATCTTGTTGTTACCAAGTTATATGTTCACACAAGTTAGGCTTCTCTTCTTTCCATGAATCAATCTAAATTAAAACACACTTGAAAATAAAAATGAAGAAAAATGAAGCTTTAGATCCTACTTTTAATTCTATGCATATGAAAAAGAAACTAGAGAATCAATTAGAGACAACCAAACTTTGGAGCAACCCCACCATAGTATATGTGTGGCTCTTCACTCACGTCTTACCATCTTCTCTCCTCCCTTAGGCAGTCCCCAATATAACTCAAAAACCTTAAAAAACAAAACAAAACTTTACCTATTACCATTTACAGCTCCCTTGCAATGGCACAAAAAATGTTGGGGAAATTATATGAATGATGTATCACAACAATATTACATTATCAACCAGGGAGTCCTAATCAGTAGAGATGATGCACTATATGTGCCGATAATAGGTAAGTTCCTATGTCTGATGAGTATGGCTTAGATAGAAAGCATTCAAAACCAATACTAACTTCCTCACACAATCTGAAAGAAAAACTCAGAAATAAAATCTTAATCAGCAATGTAATCTAATGGTTCTTGCTCGGATAACAAGTCTATCCATTTACATGCTAATGAAATGAAAATATGGATTCAACTTTGTTTTCCTATAGCAAATGACTAAAATCATCTTACTGCAATCAAGTAAAGCAATCATTCCAAATTTAACTAGTTCTGAAGGAAACTCTGCATTCTAGTACATGAAAAGTATGACAAGAGTCTTCACTAACAGCACATGTAGGTGAATGGTGAGATCTTTGATCTTAACCTTTCCTTTTCTTCAAAAGAGGAATAAAAAATTAAATGTTCACCCTAAGAAATATAGTTTGCATTCATAAAACTAATGAATTGTCACTCAGAAATTACTTTCATAAAACATGACTGAAATCACATCAAACAGTAAGTCACTCTTCACATATATACTAAGATGCATCAAACACTAAGTCACTCTTCACATATATACTAAGATGCATTCACAATAATTATAATAAAAGCGTACATTGAGGGCTTCGATGGACCCTTGTCGAGCTACCAAGGAACGCTAAGAGAACTTAAAGAATTAAGAAATTGATTTACACAAGGAACTTATCAATTGCTACTCATATAATTAATTCAAAGAGAAAGATTACAAAACTTAATGGTTCAATCACATCTTTAGCATAACAGTGCTGGAAATCTAGATACTTATCTAACTCTTTCTCTGTATTTGTGTCTAACTATGTCTAGCTGGTTATCATATACAAGCCTTCACTTATAGAGAAATGGCGTTACATCAAGGTTTAATAGAATAGTAACAAATCACTACAAAATGTTATAGTTTATCTCATTTTACATATTCGACTTCATCCTCATGACATGCAGTGTGTGAGGAGGAAGCATATCTTGATTTGTTGTAACAAGATGATGCCTTTGACAAATCATTTACTTGGCCTCATTGAAGATAGTTCGCTCAACCACCAAACCTGGAAAGTAGGATCTTGTACCGGAATAATATAGTCAATGCAGGTGGTACCGGAATAACACAACCATTGCATGTGGTACCGAAATAATACATTCAATGCATTTGGTACTGGACGAGAAAATTTGGCACCAGATGAGCACAATTGGTAACAGATGAGCACAGTTGGTATCGGATGAGCACAGTTGGTATTAGACGAGCACAATTGGTACCGAAAGAACGCAGTTGGTACCGGATGAACGCATTATTGGTACCGGATGAACATAGGTACCAGAATAATACAGGTGTTGGATCACAGGTACCATATGAGCGTAGGTGTCAGAGTGCTGTTGTTGATGTCGGATCATTGTGATTGGTACCGGATGAGCACAGGTGTTGGACTATTGTGTTGGTTTCGAATGAGCATAGATACATGGGTGAACGCGGGTAAGTAGGAACATGGGAAACTATTATCAAGTAGCCAATAGGAAAATTTGTGGGTATCAGACAAGAACATGAGTACCGGATTGATAACACTGGTACCAAATAAGTAGGAGTGTTAGTACTGGACTGGTAATGCTGGTACCGGATGAGTAGGATCACGAGTACCGGATCAATACATTGGTACTGAATGAGTAGGAACATGGTCTAAACATCTATGTGAGTCAATCCAATTGATTGGAGAGTACAAATAATCAATAATTATATTTCTAGTACAAGAAAACTTAAAAATCATGCTTTGAAACACAAATTAACTCATAGATACATAAGGAGGCCAAAAGGTATATTATGGAAGAAGGTAGGCATATAGTGAGTAGATTTCGAGGTAAAGTTGGTTAAAAATAGAGGACTATATAGGGTATTAAGGCATCAAAAAAAAGACCCAACATTCCCCCATGCCTCATTCATTGCATGTTATCATGCAAAAAGTGTTGAACCATTCCTCAAAATTTCAAAAAAAAAATGAGCCTTCTTACATCTCCTTGTTAATATTTACACCCTTGAAGTATTTCTCCCCTGTAGCTGGTAATCTTGTAGCTTCCTCTATAGTAGCTTCTATAATTTCTAATTTGAAAACCACCTAGCTAGACATATTGTCCATCATATCTTTGAGTGAAGGTGTGAGAAATACCCTCATGATATCCCTTAAACTTCTCTAGGAACAGAATCCAACCAGCTTGCTCGAATTTCTCTTTGCATGACTGATATTCCTTTGTTTCTTAATAAAATTGGAACACTAGTTCATGTCGATCTACCCCCATTCTGGCTTTAAGAACGGGTCTTAGACAATTTCTAGGGATAAAGCGCAGAGAGGGTTGAATACCAGAAGTAGCAGGATACCAGAAATTGTAGAGTACCGGAAATAGCGGAGTACTGGAAGTTGGGTTATGGAAATAGTGCGACGGAGTTGGCACTGGATGGATGAGTGAAATGAAGGGCGAATGGTATGCAAGAGAGAAATAATGCTCATATAGATGGTGAATCCATCTAGAATAGCATTTATAAATTGAGAGGAGATATTAACGGTCAAGTGGTTGCCATAATTACAAGGTGAGCATATATAAGATGATGGCGATAAGTCTTATGCAGAGCTCATTTAGAAGATCATATCTGTTAATGGTGTCAAATTTCATTCAAATGCAGGTTAGACGCGATGGAGAAGGCATGGTTGATTGGTATTTTGAGGAATGGTTTAAAAGTCAGGTCTTTAATCTAACTAATTCCCATACAAGTCACGATTTTATTAAACTATTAACGTAATCAACATCTATAATCTAACTAACTCCATTTAAATTATCATTTTTACTTTTTAACTACTATCCCTAAGTCAAAGTTAGTCGTTGATCAAGATAGTCGTTGGAGGCTCTGCTCAGACTATTTAACATGCATAGGCTAGATTTGTTTCTTCAACTTGTCTTGACGATGAGCCACACTGGTTGGTTCGAAACGTGTCGACAAATGTCTCTCTTTATGTGATTTATGCCAAAGTTATACTTATAAATATTATGGATCACAAAAGCCTCAATTCAACAAAGCATGGTTGATTGGACCAATACATCAATACGGGACGGTCAATGTCATGGTTCTAGTAATCATTCATCGTAATTATTTAGTGTATGGTTATGAAGTAGTGGTAAAATCATTGTTTAAACAACCAACAGAGGTAGAAGCTCTATCATGAGATATTCAACATATAATTCATTTGCTCAAATTATGATTGGCATTCACCCAATCACACTCATGATTACTACATTCCATCATATCATCAAAAGGATTTTTCTTAGAAAAATAGGGGAACAGGGGAATAAAGATGAGTATTCTAGGATTTAGGATAGGGTTTAACAACTGATGGTAATAAAGGTTTATGAGGGTAATTATATATTAATCTCATGATTAATATGAATCTTAATAGAAGAAAATAAAACACTGACCTCATACCTCCATTACCGGATCAACACAAGAAAGATTTTTTAGTACTAGATGAAAACTGTTTTCCTGTACCGGATGAAAATTGGTTTCCAGTACCGGATGAATACAGGAGAGTACCTTCCAGTACCATATGAACACAGGAAACTACTTCCTAGTACTGGATGAACATAGAAAACGGATTTAGTGTCAGATGAAGTTTCATAAGATACTCGGGTGCATAGTCATCAAATTGGAATCTTGTAGATGTCCCTTTGTAGATTAGCATGTCTTTAGGGTGAAGATAAAGTAAATGTTAGCTATTATTGATGCTACATGTGAATTTATTTTGTTGGAAAAACTACAAATAACGCGTTGGTACAGGAATTTTGAAATTGCAGTGTAAGTGTCAGAAAATGAGACAAAGTGAGGTTGAGGGTCCTAAATGATCTAGAAGAGTTGGAGTTGATGATTTCCAATCCAATATGTTGAAGGAAGCTGAAGAAAGTGAAATGAAGATGTTGAAAACGTCCTAACAACCACTCCCCCATGCCTAAGGTTTTGCATGTTCTCATGCAAGAAAAGTGAGATATTGATGAATGAAGAGGGTTGCTGAGATGACTCAGTACCAAGGACCCTGAAAAACAAAATAATGGAGCTAATGAGATGAATATTAAAAAAAAATAATTCATTTCAGATTTATTAAAATGATGCTACATTAACACCAACCATAAAATAAATTTCAAATCACACATTACATAATATTTCATCAATATATTTAACAATTTTATGCTCAAGAAAAGAAACCTTTTATAAATTTAAGGGGCTCTCCTTTGTATGTAGGAGGCTTTTTATGATCACAACAAATGATGAACCCATGAAAAATAAGTTATTACTAACCAAATCCAAAAGTATTATAGTCATCTAAGTATTATAGATAAGCTTTGCAGTGGATTTTTATTAGTTCTTTGCGATCATAGGTCCCATTTCTAAGACAAATAAATATTAGATATAGTATGAAAAAATAATGATAGAGGACTCAAGGTTAACTTAAGGCCATTCTTCAACGGCAAATTTATGGAGTTGGTTTTTACCCTTGAATTCATCCACACACGCTTCCTTTTTATTGTAAAATGATAAAGTAACCATCATACGTGTAGACAAAAGCCTTGGTTTGGTTGACACTTCTTTAGGCAGAATGCCCCATTGCCCGCAAGCGCCCATAGCCCTGATGGATTTGCCTAGTGTTATCATAGGTCAGTACTCGCTTCCAGCAAGCGTCCATAGCCTCGACGAGTTAACCTCTTAAACCTATTTTACATTGAAGGCTCTAGTCCCATGTTTCCTGCCATTTTAGATTTAGCTTATGAACATTGCTTATGCAATTGGTAGATGTGGGAGTGACTTCAGAAAGCCCCTTAAAGGCATAGGATTATACCTTTCAAAGTGACATATATTACCTACATAATGTCTTAGACGCATAAGGTACTTACAGGTACTCAAACGACAGAGCATGAATGAGTCATTTTTAATGTGAGATGGATGAGGCTAACCTAAGAATAACCAAAAGACACCTAAAGTCCTACTAATCATAGTTTTCATATATGCTTCTGATTTTAAAGTAGCATTCCACTATGAATAAAGACTTCATTAACTCTCTTGCAAGGCTTAATAAAGATGCTTAGAGATCATGCTTTGGTGTTATGGTTATAGTATTCAAGTTTCTTTTTCATTAGTATCATTGTATGGACCTCTTAACTTTGTTTTAATCCCCTTTGTATACATTGGTAACTATATTTTGAGCTATTGTCCTGTATTGATAATCAGAAATCTATATGAATAAGAAAAATGAAATTAAAAAATAGAACTAGAAACTATGAATAGTTTGGAATTATCCTTCAATTCAAATTTTATGAAAATGATTGTGTATATCATCTTTGTGAAATAACGATCTTAAAATAAATAAATCATGAATGCATCCTTTTTAATAACTTACGGAAAAAGGAAAGATGTCATCAAATACTCCCCTAAGTGTTCCATTCCATTGATGAATATATCTTTGCTACTTTTAACAACATTCTTCCAATATTTAAGCATCCCAATGAACAAAACCCTTGGATCCTTCTTTTTCTTGCAAAATAGAAAATTCGTACCAAAATTCTCGATACTGGTTAGATGAAACATGGTACTAAACAATTGGTATTCAATACTAGATGATGTTTCTATGCATTCATTTCCAACATTACCTACAATTCCAAACATAATGGGCATAGCTTGTTTTATTAAAAAGAAAAACTGGAAGCAGATTTAACTTAAAAGAAATAATAAGTGGGAAAGAAAAGTAATAGTTGAACCATGTTGTGGTTGGAAATAAAGTTGTGTGGAAATATTTATTAAAATAATATGTAGTTGAAATAGACCCCAACATAAATATGCAATTGGAACATAGATATCCTATTTTCAACTAACTACTTTTGGATATTAACATCCCTACTTATTGAAAACAAATGAGAAAGATGTTACACTATATATTATAACTAAAATAACTATTATATGCAACATTTATTTATTTATTTATAATCCTACTTTACTTGAGAAAAAGAAATTCCTCTCCTCAAGTATAGGAGTATTTCCAATGTAACCATGTGCGTAATAGGTGTAAAAATGCATTCATACTCAAGTTTAAAATGTAATCTTCAACACATACCTGAGTATGAAGAACCATCTATTTTAATGATGATGTCAAGAAGTAAGGAATAATGAAGGAGTGGTATGGCCTTACAGTTGCTTGAAACCAATTTTCAATAAAATGAAAATGCACTTGGTTTACCTCATTATTTGGCTCATTTGGCATACCCTTGTTTACCATGTCATGCAGATGTTCTAGCATTAGCTAATTATCCTCTTGTGTGCCTTGAGGATCTGTAGATAGGCATGTCGAAAATTCTTAAATATTAGATTCTAATTGTTTCCCTCCATTGGATGAGGTCCATGATTCTTTAATTTATTCGATAATATGGCAAGGGTGAAGATCTTCCTGTGGATGTGGTTCATGGATTTGTTGTTCCTCTATCACTTCTGGAGAGGCAGATAAGTTCTCGACTGTTGTCAAGATTTTTTCTCCCTGAGAAGCAGATATCCCAGTTGTCACTAACATTTGAGAGAGTTCTCCCAAAATCTTAATCATCCTTGCATACTACTTTGTTGGTTGTTAATCCTTGTCATGCACATGGATTAGTGTATGGAGTTCTTATTAAAAATCCTAAATAAATAAGAATAAAACACACTTAAAACAAATTCAAGAAAACCAATCATGTACTCGAAGTGCCATCGTGATACTAGGATCCTATTGTCACCAAGTTATATGTTCACATAAGTTAGGCTTCTCTTCTTTCCATGAATCAATCTAAATGAAAACACACTTGCAAAGAAAAATAAAGAAAAATGAAGCTTTAGATCCTACCTTTATTTCCATGCATATGAAAAAGAAACTAGAGAATCAATTAGAGACAACCAGACTTTGGAGTAACCCCACCATAGTGGATGCTTGGTTCTTCACTCACATCTTAACATCTTCTCTTCTCCCTTAGATTGTCCCAAATATCACTCAAAAACCATAAAAAAACAAAACAAAAACAAATCTTACCTATTATCGTTTACAGCTCCCTGGCAACGGTGCCAAAAATGTTGGGGCAATTATATGAATCATATATCACCAGAATATTAAATTATCAACCAGGGAGTCATAATCAGTAGAGTTGATGCACTATATGTGCCGATAACAGGGTAAGTTCCTATGTGTGATGAGTATATCTTAGATAGAAAGCATTGAAAACCAATACTAACTTCCTCACACGATTTGAAAGAAAAACTTAGAAATAAAATCTTAATCAGTAATGTAATCTAATGGTTCTTTCTCGGATAATAAGTTTGTCCATTTACAAGCTCATGAAATTAAAAGATGGATTCAACTTTGTTTTCCTATAGCAACTGACTAAAATCATCTTATTGCTATCAAGCAAAGCAATCATTCCAAATTTAACTAGTTCTAAAGGAAACTCTGCATTCTAGTACAAGAAATGTATGACAAGAGTCTTCACTAACAACACATGTAGGTGAATGGTGAGATATCTGATCTTAACCTTTCCTTCTCTTCAAAAGAGGAATCAACAATTAAATGTGCAGCCTAATAAATACAGTTTGCATTCATCAAACTAATGAATTGTCACTCAGAAAGTACTTGCATAAAATAGGACTAAAATCACATCAAACACTAAGTCACTCTTCACATATATACTAAGCTTCATTCACAATAATTATAATAAAATCTTACCTTGATGGCCTCTGTGGACCCATTCCAAGCTACCAAGGAAAGTTGACAGAACTTACAAAATTAAGAAATTGATTTACACAAGGAAGTTATTAATGGCTACTCATATCATTAATTCAAAGAGAAAGATTACAAAACTTAATGGTTCAATCACATCTTCAGCATAACAGTGTTGGAAATCTGGATACTTCTCTAACTCTTTCTTTGTATCTGTGTCTAACTATGTCTAATTGATTTTCATCTACTTTCCTTTTATTATAGATAAATGGCTTTACATCAAGGCTTAATAGAATAGTAACAAATCACTACAAAATATTACAGTTTAACTCATTTTACATATTCAGCTTCATCCTCATGACATGCAGTGCATGAGGAGGAAGCATATCTCGATTTGTTGTAACAAGATGATGCCTTTGACCAACAATTTCCTTAGCCTCATCGAAGACAGTTCGCTCAACCACCAAACTTGGAAAGTAAGATCTGGTACCGGAATAATACAGCCAATGTAGGTAGTACTGGAATAACATAGTCAATGCAGGTTGTACCAAAATAACATAGTCAATGCATTTGGTACCGGATGATCACAGTTGGTACCGAATGAGCACAATTGGTATTGGATAAGCAAAGTTGGTACCGAATGAGAATAGTTGGTACCGGACGAGCACAGATTATATCGGATGAATGCAATTGGTACCTGATGAATGCAAGATTAGTACTGAATGAACGCAGGTACCATAATAACATAGGTGTTGGATCGCAGGTATTGGATGAGCGCAGGTGTCGGATTGCTATTATTGGTGTCGGATCACTATGATTGGTACCAGATGAGTGCAAGTGTTGGACCATTTTTGTTGGTGTCAGATGAGCACAAATACACGGGTGAACGCAGGTAAGCAGGAACATGGGCACCTGTTTTCGGGTGGCTGATAGGAAAACGTGCGGGTACCGAACGAGAACACGAGTACCAGATTGATAACACTGGTACTGGATAAGTAGGAGCGCTAGTACTGGACCGATTATGTTGGTACCAGATGAGTGGGAGCACAAGTATCAGATCAATACACTAGTATCAGATGAGTAGGAACATGATCTAAACATCTATGTGAGCCAATCTAATTGATTATAGAGTATAAAGAGTCAATATTTCTATTTCTACTACATGAAAACATAAAAATCACACTTTGAAATATAAATTACCTCATAGATACATAAGGAGGCTATAAGAAATATTATGGAAGAAGGTAGGCAAATATTGAGTAGATTTTAAGGTAAAGTTGGTCTAAAATAGAGGACAATATAGGGTATTAAGGCATAAAAAATGAGACCCAACACTAGGTTAAATATGGTAGCTCAAGAGTTGCAACAAATGGCAACTTCCTCTTGAAATATGGCTAGGATTGTTGACCTTGAGGAGGAAGGTTAACCTATGGTGGAGGATATTCTTAGTATGACGGAATAGCCTGAGCTATGGGAATTTTCATTCTTGGGTATGGAGGATTCTAATAACCATGATATGGATAACCAGGTTGTCTAAGATAAGTATAACCTTGATAAGGGGGGAATGGTTTCGTTTGAAGTTGCTAACCTTGATAAGGAATCTATTGCAGAGGATTTTGACCAATAGGTACTTGTGAGACAACCTGGTATTATTTCCCATAGGGATTTTTCAAAATCCCTAAATTAGGTTGACTAGTTTGTGCCTACGTCATGCCATAGACAGGTTTTTGTGCTTGCATTTAATGTGTAGGTTGACCAAGTGGTGGGGTTTTTAAGGCATACTAGAGATGTTGGGCAGCTGGGATTTGAGACATCCCAGAGACTAATGGAATAGATTGCATTTAAGATGTATCTTGAATCGGTTTACTTACTTAAGATACAACTTGGGCATATTGGGGCATAGGTTGGAAAGTAGGAACCTGAGACATAGCTGGAATAGGTTGAGAAGTCGGTAATTGATTTAGGGTCAAACCAGGTTGTACATGAAACGTAGGGTGCCAAGGATCAACAACCATTCCTAGAAAGGGAGGACTAATAGGATGTTGACTTGAATAGGTATGAGCACTAACTTGTTTCATTTTACTTCTAAATGGGTACATTTCATCAACAGATTGCCCCCTTGGTGGGGGATAGTGAGTATGTAAAGGTAATTTCCCCCTAGAGAAGGGTACCCGGTATAAGGTGGACAAGGTTGTTGTATAATGTCCCATTCCACTAACATGTGGACCATATTTCTACTCCATAGATGATTGGGGTGCAATGGATGCAATAGGTTGTGAGGCACTCATAATAGGAGTTCCAGATGGTATTCCAAATGAGGATGGAGAAGTATAAGTCCATGGATTGGTCATGGCGCTAGAAAAGGTTTCAAATAAGGACTGATAACTAGGTGGTATAGATGGACCACCATACAAATGTGTTTATGGCGAAGTCACAAACATGGAAGCAGTTGTAACTTCGGTCGACTCGCTCATTATAGCATATACAAGTTGAGAAATTGTCACCGACTCAGTCATGGTTAAACTTCCCAGAGAAGTTGTCCAAGGGAAACTCAAAGGCGTGCTGAAATGAGTGGTTATCGGTGAAGGATATTTTATGGGAGTATGAAGACATGGAAATGGATGGGCTTGATATAGATGGGTCCCTCTCAAATGGACAGGAGAGGATGGTCATACAATTCTTGAGGAATCTCCTCAATACTCAAAATTCCAGGTAGAAGTTCTTCACTGTCGGGATCGAGATATACAGGTTTTTATGGTTGGGTTGAAGGCAGAGGAAGAGAAAGAGAAGGCCTTGAAGTAATAGGTTGAGTTAACTGAGGCTCCTCAGGTTGTATAACCTCAGGATGTAATGTTTTTGAATTTGAAAATTCAGGCTCAATAACCTCAGGTAGTAAAGTCTCAAAGTTTTTGATTTTGACTATGTTAGACTCACCAGTAGTTAAAGATGTAATCTTAGGCTCAATGCTTATAAGAAGAGAATATTCTGGTTGATTCACTTCAGATGTAGTACCAGAAGGGGATGCTTCCAAAGCACTAGTTTCAGTAGTTTGCATCTTTTTGTTCTTTTGACGACATCCAGGTGTTTCCTCAGGAGGTAAAGGAGGCAATATTTGCATCCTACGCAAACGATGACAGGGTTGAGGGGGTTGTTCTTCCATGATGGTTTAATAAATTTTAGAAATTAACAACAAAAATAAATCAAAAGGGAGTAACTGTTAGAAAATTATATATTATGGAGCAATGGAACACATAAAATATTGCATAAATATAAACACAGAAAGCGCATAAAACAAGAGAGACACAGATATACGTGGTTCACCCAGTTTGGGCTACGTCCACCCTGAACAGCCAGTCCTTCCTTTCTATTATCCAGCAAAATGAAGAGACACAACCTACAACAGATCCGTTGTAATATCCTCTGTTTTCTCTCACAGTCTCACATCTCTATTTCCCACTCACAGAATACACATCTATCAGACAGCCTCAAATACAATGCCCTCATACAAAGAGAGGGGTTGCCTTCTAGGGCAAAAAACCCTAACCTAAACATAAGTTCTACCGTCAGATCATTTGCCTAATGAACGGCCCAGATTGACTAGAAATTACTATACTTTTACAAGGCAATTTTACAGCTGTTTTTAGCTTCGGGGGCGTTGCCCCCGAAACCTGCCGCCAAGGGGGGGCTCCCAAAGGTTGCAGCCGCCCCCCCTGGACCCCCCCTGCAGTGAATATTTTACGGGCGGCGTTGCCACCCCCATTTCGAACTAGGGTCCAATGTGGTGATACCTTTGAATATAGAAGATAATCAGACTCCACACCCAACAATCTCCCACTTGGAGATTGATTGTAGCAACTCCACCGTTGCTCCATTTGCTGGAAAATGACTCCTCTTTGGACCTGGATGTTTCTCATCTTCATCGTCATCCTTGAAGACTAATTGAAACTGAGCATATTCTCAGTTTCTCCCTGGTTACAACTTTTGTTAGCATATCTACAGGATTCTGGCTAGTGTGTATCTTTTCCAGCTTCAACTCTCCATCTTCCAACACTGATCGTATGAAATGGTACTTGAGCTGTATGTGTTTAGTCTTGGAATGAAATGATGAGTTCTTTGCAAGATGAATGGCACTTTGGCTGTCACTCTATAACGTGCCCATATCATGCTCCTTACCCAATTCACCCATAAACCTTTGTAACCAAATCATTTCTTTACTAGCCTCTGTAGCAGCAACATACTCTGCTTCTATTGTTGAAAGTGCAACAACACTTTGGATTTTTGAAACCCAACTGACAGTTGTTCCTCCAACAGTAAATACATATCCTGTAGTGCTCCTCCTGTTATCTCTGTCACCTGCCATATCTGCATCAACATATCCTTGTAGGGAGATGTTTGAACCACCAAAGAATAATGCTTGATTTGTGGTACCTTTCAAATATCTGAGAATCCATTTCACTGCCATCCAATGTTCTTTTCCTGGATTGTTCATGTACCTGCTTACAACTCCCACTGCATGTGCAATATTGGGCCTTGTGCAGACCATTTCATACATTAAGCTTCCAACTGCTGATGCATATGGAACTTTAGACATATAATCCATGTCTTCTTGGGTCTTTGGGCACATTTCCTTGCTAAGTTTGAAATGGGAGAAAAAGGTGTACTAACTGGTTTTGCATTGTGCATGTTAAATCTTTTCAACACCTTTTGTATGTACTCATTCTGAGACAATGTTAATTTACGATTTTTCATGTCTCTAGTTATTCTCATACCAAGGATTTGTTTTGCAGCTCCCAAATCCTTCATTGCAAATGAATTTGCCAATTTTCTTTTGAGCACATTTATTTCCTGCATGTTAGATCCTGCAACAAGCATGTCATCTACATACAATAACAATATAATATAGCTGCCATCATTTTGCTTTTTCAAATAAACACAATGATCAGAGTGACATCTAGTATAACCTTGTTCAGACATAAACTTGTCAAATTTTAGATACCACTGCCTTGGAGCCTGTTTTAAGCCATACAAGCTCTTCTTCAACCTGCACACTAGTTTCTCCTTCCCTTTCACCTCATATCCTTGTGGCTGCTGCATATATATCTCTTCCTCCAAATCCCCATGGAGAAAGGTTGTCTTTACATCTAACTGCTCAAGATGCAAATCTTCAGCTGCTACAAGACTTAAAATAGTTCTGATTGAAGTCATTTTAACAACAGGAGAAAATATTTCATCAAAATCATTACCTTTCTTCTGTGCAAACCCCTTCACCACAAGTCTAGCTTTATACCTCTGTTTTCCTCCATCTTCTTCCTTCAGCCTGTAAACCCATTTATTCTTCAATGTAGTTTTTCCTACAGGAAACCTGACTAAATCCCAAGTCTGGTTATGCATTAAGGAGTCCATCTCTTCTTCCATGGCTACCTCCCACTTCTTCTTGCTTTCAACCTGCATTGCTTCTTCATAACATGCGGGTTCACTGGAATCAGTCAACAATAAATAATATAATGAAGGAGAGTATCGTTCAGGGGGTCTACTTATCCTGGTAGATCTTCTAACACCACTTTCAGGTGTTTGGGGTGCCTGTTGTTGTTGTGGTTGTTGATTATTATTATTTTCAGGCACCTTTACTTTTTCAGTTTTCAGTGATTTCATCAAGAACTGCATATTCCTTGTTTTCCTTTTCCTGTTTCTTTTCTTGCAACTGATTCTTATACAAGACCTTTTCATTGAATATTACATCTCTGCTCCTAATGATTTTGTGATTTTATTAATCATATAAGCGATAACCAAAATCATTAACACCATATCCAATAAAGGTACATTTCTTTGACTTTGCCTCAAGCTTTGTTCTATTTTCTTTATCAATATAGACAAAGGCCTCACAACCAAAAGGCTTTAAAATGGAGTAGTTTACCTTTTTACCTGTCCATGATTCCTCTGGAACACCACCATCCAAGGAACTTGAAGGCCCTCTATTTATTAGATAAAAAACAGTATCTACAGCATCTGCCCAAAACTGTAAAGGCAATCCTGCATGCAATCTCATGCACCTTGCACGCTCCATGATTGTTCTGTTCATCCTTTCTGACACACCATTTTCTTGTGGTGTTCTTGGAACTGTCTTCTCTCTGTGAATTCCATGCTCTGAACAGTACCTATCAAACTCTTTGCTGCAATATTCACCTCCATTGTCTGATCTAAGACACTTCAATTTCTTTCATGTCTCAATCTCAACCAAAGCTTTCTATTTCTTGAAAGTATCAAATACATCAGATTTATTCTTAATACAATAAATCCAAGTTTTTATAGTTGCATCATCAATAAAAGTAACATAATAACGAGAGACACCGAGAGATGATACCTGAGCAGGTCCCCATACATCTGTATGCACAAGCTCTAATTTTTCATTCTTCTTTTCTTTCCCAACTCTGAGAAATCTGACTCTCTCCTGTTTTCCATAAATGCAATTCTCACAGAAGTCCAAATCAACATTCTTCAAACCCGGCAACAAATTCCTTGAGTGAAGAATCTTCGTCCCCTTTTCACTCATGTGTCCGAGCCTATGATGCCATAATGCTGCATTTTCTCCTTTGGAAGTTAAAGCATTAACAGAGTTAGAAATACCATTGCATAAATACAATGTACCAACCTTTTCGCCTTTTGCTATTACCAAGGCTCCTTTGGTGACCTTCCAAGCTTTATCTGTGAAAGTTGTCACACAACCTTCACCGCCTAACTGCCCTGTTGAAATCAAATTTTTCTTTAGATCTGGAACATGCCTTACCTCCTTTAATAGCCATTGGTTTCCATTCTGCTGTTTTACAAGAACTTTACCCATTCCAACGATTTTACAGGGTTTATCATCACCCAGACGAACTTGTCCAAAATCTCCTTGAACATAGTCATGAAATTATTTCTTATCAGGTGTGGCATGGAATGAAGCCCCCTGAATCTACCACCCAGGAATCAGTAATATTTTCGAAAGAAAGAATCAGAGCATCTTGTAACACCTCACCTGTCACATTTGCTTCATGATTGTTTTCTTGCTATGCATCTCCTTCTTTTCCCTTCCGAGATCTACAGTCTTTCTTTAGGTGTCCTTTCTTTCCACATTTCCAGCACACTATCCCTGATCTGGACTTGGATCTGCCTTTCCTTGATTTACAGTGACATCGTGAGCTCTTTCCTCTTTCCATTTTTCTTCCTCTAGACTCTGCACTCAAAGCATTTCCCGATGTCTCACCGGAGCTTTTCCGTCGCATTTCCTCGCTAAGGATACTACCGACAACATCATCAAACTTTAAAGTACTAGATCCAAAAACAGAGTTACTAATGGCCATTACCAAACCATTCCAACTTTCTGGTAATGAGCACAAGAATAACAGAGCTCTAACTTCATCATCAAAGTTTACCCCTACCGAACTTAACTGACTTTTAACTATATTAAAATCATTTAAATGGTCTGCAATAGATCCACCTTCCGACATCTTCATATTAAATAATTGTTTCATAAGAAATACCTTGTTTGAGGCCGAGGGTTTTTCATATAGTTTCGACAACATCTAAATCAAACCCTCTGTCGTGGTTTCCTTCGAAATGTTGAAGGTGACTGACGCAGCAAGGCACAACCGTATTGTTCCGAGTGCCTTTCTATCGAGAAGGTTCCATTCTTCGTCTATCATACCCGTCGGCATCTTTGGTTTTCCGCCCAATGGTAGGTATAGATCTTTTTGATACAGATAATCTTCCATCTGCATCTTCCACAGCGAGAAGTTTTGGCCGTTAAATTTCTCGACCCTAAACTTACCATCTTCTGCCATTGCTCCCACTCGAACCAGGAACCCTTCTTTCCTGCGAGTTTATTAGCCAAATAGACCTTCGGCTCTGATACCAGTTGTTAGAAAATTATATATTATGGAGCAATGGAACACATAATATATTGAATAAATATAAACACAGAAAGCGCATAAAACAAGAGAGACACAGATATACGTGGTTCACCTAGTTTGGGCTACGTCCACCCCGAACAGCCAGTCCTTCCTTTCTATTATCCAGCAAAATGAAGAGACACAACCTACAGCAGATTCGTTGTAATATCCTCTGTTTTCTCTCACAGTCTCACCTCTCTATTTCCTGCTCACAGAATACACATCTATCACACAACCTCAAATACAATGCCCTCATACAAAGAGAGGGGTTGCCTTCTAGGGCAAAAAACCCTAAACTAAACATAAGTTCTACCGTTAGATCATCCGCCTAATGAACTGCCCAAATTGACTAGAAATTACTATACTTTTACAAGGCAATTTTACAGTTGTTTTTAGCTTCGGGGGTGTTGCCCTCGAAACCCCCCGCCAGGGGGGGGCTCCCAAAGGTCACAGCCGCCCCCCCCCCCTCCCCCCCCCCCTCCCCCCCCCCCCCGGACCCCCCCTGCAGCGAATATTTTACGGGCGGCGTTGCCGCCCCCATTTCGAACTGGGGTCCAATGTGGCAATACCTTTGAATATAGAAGATAATCAGGCTCCACACCCAACAGTAACTAGGCATAAAGGTTCACCAAGCAACTGTGAACTGCAATATACAACCTTGTAAAACCAAGTATTTACATACGGGTAGGAAATCCCCCTTAATGATGTGTTCAGTGTATCACAGTGTACAAGGTGGTTGACTTAGTTACCTAAGCACAGTCCATAATAGTGTTTTATAATGTGTAACTGTACGATGAGAGCATTCCCATATACTTTTCATGAGTGGAGCACCATCCAGTATACCCGAAGGTAAGTGAAGAACGATCTCATACACTTACATATGTGAAGCAGAATATCACCCTCGAAATGTAACACTAGCAAAAAATGACAGCTCCTACGCTTAAATATGTCAGAACACGTCTCTAGCCTATACCTCTAGATGCTTGTGTTAATGTTCCAAATTCTCCTTAAGATTGATTCAGTAAATTTTAGAGTTTATCTTGAATTAAGTTTTGGTTTTCAAGGCTCACCACAAGTTTTACCTGAATATCCTAAAATGTAATCTAGTATGATAATAAGAAAACTTTTCTTTTCAATGAAAAACTATCTATGAGAAGGGAGAGATTCAAACAGTAATGCAGCAAGAAAATCATGTAATAAACAACACTTCCTAATTAAAAAAATTCAAATGCAATTGTTCCAAATTCCGAATTTCACTAAAAACCCTTAATGCAAATAATGAATTTTTATTTTTTTTCTTTCCCCTTAATCTTCAAATGCAATAAAACTAAGATGAAGCTAGATCATTGATAAGAGAAATCACACAGAATTATCACTGTAATATCAATTTCTTTAAACAAGCAATGGTCAAGAAAAAAAATTGCAAAAGACCTAATTGACAAGAATAAAGAAAAATCCAAAGAAAGTCTTATCAAAGGCTAATAAAACTAAAAGAAAAATAAATGAAGGCTTTTAGAGACAAGTATACACTCAGAAACACATGGAAAACTTGTCGGACCAAAGCAAATCAGAGAGTAAAGTAGAGGAATACAATTTTTTCATCTTAGAGGAATTAGCGTAGGTGCAAAACAGGCACCAATGCTTTATAGTGCAGGTGCAAAGAAGGAGAAAGTGCATTGAAGCACTCTGTCTCCATATCAAGGGGTGCGCTGAGGCGGTTTCGATCAAAACACAACACAAAAAGCCAAATCAAGGCTCAAAGAAGTCTTTTCCTCAGATCAATCAATGTCTAAGCGAGTCAATCAAGGTCATGTAAAGAGGCATGCATGCAACTAGGACCCTCCAGTCGCTCCCATACCAAGGACACACCAATGACTAGGACTTTTTCAGCTAGTTTTGAGCCAGCAATCCAGGATTTTGTGCCACTTTTTTACGGTTAGGTCTCAGGCCACTGCCCAAAAATTCATAATACATCCAAAAATAAAAAAATAACATCGAAAAAATGATATTAACGTGAATACTTGAACGGAGACTTGATCTGATCCTTACTAGCCATGACAGGCATTTTGTCAAACATATCACAAATATGCAATCTACAGGTCATACGAACATATATGAGCATAGGGGTCTCATACTTATCTAAGAATCGCTAAGAAGCATTGATGCCTTATCAAAATAGTTGCATTGTCATCTATTAGGTCATATATTCATTGTTCATTCAGTTTCAAATCAAAAGATGATGAGAGCCATACATCATCATTATCATAAAACATACTCATAACCAGCATATAAACAGTAGAAATAACAAGGATATAACAACCATAAACACCACATATGAACAAGTATATTTACCCATCAAATATAAGAGGATAGAAGCTCTTATTAATAGATGAAAAATGTAACCAAATATGAGACTTCCACGTATTGCCCGACCATAGATTGGCTAAACCAAATCTTTCTTTCAGCCAAACACCCATGTGCCATATTCCAAGCATGAATGTGGGATCTCATGGAACAAACCCAACAAAAAAAAATAGGGCTTCCAAAGGCCAAACCACCTAAACCCTCATCTAGTGATTCCACTTCATAGTTGGACATCACTATCCATCACCAAATGGTATCTACCCAAGTTGTCCAGGGCTTCAGAGCATTTATTCCAACTAGGGCTTCCAAGGCTAGTAACTCAACCCAAAATTGTTATCGGGCTTCCAGAGTATTTTTCCAACCAGGGCGTCCACGACTAGTAAATCAACCCACCAAGGGCTTTCAAAGAATTTGTCCATCCAAGGCTTCCAAGACTAGTAACTCAACCCAAGTTGTTACAAGGCTTCCAAAGCATTTGTCCAACCAAGGCTTCCAGGAACTAGTAACTCAACCCATAGCGATAAGGAACATGAGAACCAACCAGAAAACAAAAAGAAAGAAACCCACAACACCATGGCCATCTAGGAAATGGAAAGGCTATGCAAAACCACCATCAATCCAAGCAATCCTCCATGCCAATGACATATCATAACCAACAAACCACATGCATGCTCCATGCATGACAAAACTAGCAAGGAAATCATGCATGCAACTAGGTACCTACAAGCAAAACTCGTTGTAGTTATTGACCCCGATGTCCTCTTCTGCTTTCCTGCCCTTCCTTTTCCTTCTTGCTCCAAAATCCCAAGTATGCCACACTACTCCAAGGGTGCTCCAATAAAAATCTAAGTATCTAAGAGTATGAGAGAGAGAGTAGAAAATGAGAGCTCCAAAATTGAACCGACAAAAATCTAACACTGACCAAAAATCTACCGACTGATCCTCATAAGCCTTTTTATTAATGAGGCCTCTATTTTCTTCAATTTCCATTATTTTCCTTCAATTTCCTCCTCACATGCAACCTATGACCTTTCACTTTCCTTTTCTCCTATTTTCCATTATTTTCATTGGTGGTTCGTCAACAAGGTACACTTGCAATTTTGTTTACTTCCTCTCACAACAAGTCAAACTAGTTGTTTGATCAAATCATCATGTATAAACACATCACATCTGGTTAGCTCAAAACATAACCATCATAGGTCAAAATCGTGAATCACATGAAATCATCATAAACCATAATCATAGATCACATGTAACAATCATAAATGAGAATCATAAATCATATGTGTAATAAAACAAAAATAAAATATTGATACTTATCCTTTAATCGGTCCTTTTCTTCTACCTTTGTTTTTTTTTGTACACACACCGGATCGGTTGCCACACCTGGAAATCACCCAGGCCCTTCACCCCAATCATGTATGTTAGGGTCCTCTAAACATAGTGATCAAGGTATGATTATCTAGCTATTTATCCCAATAGGTTGTTGTAAACTTATTTTTTTAATTTAAGTTATTTTTAGATTTTGAAAGAAAAAATAAGAATAAAAGAAAGAAAGTAAAAGGAAAAAAGAATAAATAGAAAAAGAATAAAAACATAAAAATAATAATAAAAGGGATAAATAAAATAAAAATAAAAATCCCCAAAAGGGCGCGCTAGTTAAAATGCCTCTTTAGTTTTTTATTATGCTTAATTTTGATTAATTATCAAAAGATTCGATTAAAGTTGCAAATAAAGGGAGATGTGATGTTTTGTCATCTTTCGATAAAATTCTCATGTAATTGAATGGATGAGATCGTCCCCACTCAGATCAATGGCGGAGGATGATGTTCAGACCCCCCCTCGCACTTTCGAAGGTTAACGGGGGGGGTCCGAAATGTGGATTTGTGGAAACCGTCTAAACCCATGTGACGGCTCCACGGTGAGTTCGGGGCCCCCTCCACCAATACATCTTAGCACTCATACCCCCCCCCCCCAAAAAAAAAAAAACGGCCTTACCACTCCCGCTCTGCTCTCGTTCTGCTCCCGCTCCATTCAACCCACACCACCTGCTATCCCCTCATTCGCCCACGTCATGTTACCATTTCCCATTGAATCTTCCCACCAACAGTCATATGAACATTGGTCATTAATAACTCCCTCCAACATTTAACTATTTTAATAAATGCTCCAAAAATGGTAATGTTTCTGTTAATCACCCCTCTCTCACTTTAAAAAAACCCACATCACCTTGCATTAGTCCCTTTTTCCATTTCATTTTATCTGTGCAGGTTTTGACCCGAAGGTTTTCAAGTGCACCAACGCCCTCTGCAGTAGCATTCTCCTTCTATCATCAATCAAATATAGTCTGGTAACACCATTCACATAGCCTCCATTACAGTCAAAGATGTCATCTCATAAAGGAAAGGCGAAAATGGTTGTTGAAAGTCTTGTATTACCTCTTGTTTATAACTTAGATGAATTTCCTTTGGTCGACACATAGTATAAAATATCGGAAACCCAGTGTGAGTTCGACTTGTATGAGCTTCATAACTGGGAAAATAAAAAATTCTTAGATAATAGTGATGAGTTGAGTATCTGGGAGTCATTCTTACCTTAATTCATTTTTCCCCAAACTCATGTCTTCCAAGGATTTGTTACATGGTGTCATCTTAGGTATCTCCCTAGCCAGAAGGTTGTAATTGCCCAAAATAATGAAACCTTATTCGCAATTACACTGGAATCTATCTTCCAAGCTCTTCAGATTAATCCTCAAGCTCCCTTACATCCATTTTCCACTGATTCACTCATGGAAATATACCATAATCTTACTTTCTCTAACGAGCCCATATTTTTTAGTCTTTTCTACCTGAAAATTCTGAGTTACCCAGAAATAATCCCCCATATTTTGCTTCTATTTTCCCTAAAATGTCAAGGAAAGTTATTTATATGGTTACTTGCCTATTAGGTTATCCCACAAATCAATGGGTAGATGAAGTAGTGTTAGTATTTTTGTATGTGTACTCAATTAGTCAGAATCCATCAGTGATTTTCAACTATAGTTAATATCTATCAAATGTTATTCATTATCAGTTTCTGAAGTTTACTACTGAAGGTGAATTCAAACACCAGTTAGTCCTTGTGTATTTGATGATGTTATATCAAGCAGATAGGTTCAAATTTCAGTTTCATAAGGTGGATGTACACGGAAGACCACTATCAGTCATTCACTGGACTTCCTTGGTAAGAAATCATTCAGAGGAATATTCATTTAGTAATTTTGTAAATTAGTTTTTGCATGTATCCTTATGTCTTATTAGCAACATTGTTATACCAAGGATTTCACCAGAAGTCAAAAGAGTTTTACATCTTACAGAACAAGTCAAGGTTGGAGACTAGTCTCTTTACCAAAATTATACATAAATTTGAATATATAAATGTGAACTCCCTATGTACAGGTTGCCAGTTTTTGTACGAGTAAGAATCTTTGCCTTGGAACATATCAAGAAAATGTTGAATATGGATGATCTGCATTTTGTGCCAAGAAAGCAGAAGGCGCAGTTTAAATTGAAGGCACACATTGGTCCTTACATTATCAACACCAGAGCAGCAACAAAGGAGGCAAATGATTTATTGAAGAAAATGAAATTCAAGCTGAGTTTTACATGGTATTATGATCCATTAGGGATAATTTCAAATTAAGAGTTGAGCATAAGGCCACACCTTATGCACATACTACCAGACCAAAAATAGAGCAGTATGCCAATCAAGAGGAGTGGACAGAGAATACACTACAAGAGGTTGAAGAGAAAATTTCCAGTCAGACATCTCTACAAACTCCTATTTCAAAGGAAAAAGAAGCTAAGAGATCAAGGGAAAGTATGTCTCCTACAGATTCAGGGTCTCAAGCTACAGACTTTCGTGTTTTCAAGAGAAGAAAGAAGACAAATCCTAAGGAAAATACTAAGATTGATACTAAAAATGATACTCAGAAAAATACTCAAGAGGAATCATCAAAAGAAAAGGGCTCACAGGAGAAAGCTACAATTGTTTTAACAGGTCTTCCCACCACTTCCTTCTCACACATTGAAGAGACAACATAGTCACCTGTATCTTCTACATCCCAGATTGCAACACAACATAACATTTTTTCCAGATATAGAGAGATTAAGAAGAAGAATGAAGCATTGAAGGCTACAACATACTCAAAATTTTGGAAGAAGACTTCTACTACTCAGCACAGATTGTTGTCTACACTTGACACAAAGAAGGGACAGTTCCAATTAGCCTTCTTAGAACCTACAGTTCTAGTCCCTAAAGGTGCAAAAGACTACAAAGCCTTTGTCTTTTCTTTTGATACCAAGAATATTCATGCAATCGATCAGATTGATTTGCATAAATAGGTTGGTGAAATGATATACTCAACATTAACAAGTTCATCCATGGCAACCTCTAAGTTGCAGGCCTCTCTGAACAACATGCATTCACAGCTAAATATGGAGTGAATGCCATCCTTGGCCAAAGACACCAGAACCAAATCTCTTGAAGATTTGGTGATTAAACTAGGATACGATCCTAGTGACATCAAAGCAACTAAGGAGATGATTAAAAACAAGAATGTTGATATTCAAGCTCTGAGAAAGAAGCTCAAGCTTCCAACCATAGAGCACCCACAGACCAAATAAATCACTCAGCTGGAGGTAGAGAAAGAAAATTTGTTCAAGTTGATAGTTGAATAGAACATTCAAATTCAGAAAATGGAGACAAACATGGAAGAAATTTTGAAAGAAAAGGAATTGTTGGTAACTACAGGTACATTAGCACAGAAAATAGCAGCAAGAACCTCAACAAAAGTAACAGGATCAACCACTGCAGACTCCCTTGAAAATTTAGTGAAATCTCTAGGATATTTATCATTGACCAACCAAGAAAATGAAAGATTGTCAGCATTGTTGAAAAGAATGGAGGAAAATAAGATCAAATCTAACAATGCATATTTAGCAGAAGTGCAGAAAAAATTCAAGCTTACTCAACAACTTGGAAAGTATGTAAATCAATCATTAACTGTACAAATGTTGGCAGAGGCTAAACAAAGCATATGGCATACTATTGATGCAAATATAACAGAGAAGTGGTCATCATTCCAGATTATATTTGAGCAGGAGGTACTAGTACAGAATGTCAAAGCAGTATTTGAACAAAAAAAGTTGAAACTGAACACAAACCTGCAAAAGCACACAGAATTATCAAGATATTGAACTCCAATACTAAGGACAAGCTCGAAGAACTTCAAATTCAAGACAGAACAAGCACAATCATGGAAGTGAAAAGAGTTCTAACAAAGAAGAACTTGATGATACAACTTGAAAATAAGTGCAAAGAGTTAGAACTACAAGTAAAGAGATTTAACAAAAAAAATAATTTATTGCAGGAGAAGGGGCTTCCACCTTTAAGAGCTTCTAATGGAAAATTGATTAGATTAGAGAACTACCAGGACTAGTTATGTAATATAGTTGCAGATACATCCAAATTTGCCAAAGTGAGAGGAATAATAACTAGAGAAGCTTTCATGGAAGGCCTACAATATGACCTCTTCATTCAGCATGAAATCCATCATTTGTTTCTCAATAAACCAACTTTTCAAACATACACAGAAGTGGATGAAAGATTTCGAAATATGGTAAATTTCTCTATTCCTAGTGAAGAGAGATGGGATAAATTGTTGGATCTCGTTGAGTAAAATCAAACAGGGATCCTACATATTAGGAGAAATCAAACAGAAGAAGCAGAAATATAGCTACAATCATCAACAACACTCCTCAAAATGTGAACAGAACATTCAAATTAGTCCAGTATTGATATCATTTAGTTCTATTTTTGAAATATCTACATCTTCTGGTAGATACTATTTTGTAATAAATTTTATTTGAAGTTCTAATTAGTTCAAGACGAACTCTATAAGTATTTTGTAAAAAGAATTAGAAAGGGTTTATTGTGGAGAAAATAAGATCTTAATTCAATTGTAAACTGTGGAATTTTCATTTGAAGTAATCAAATCAGAAATACAAAGGCAGTATTGTTTCAGGATTCTTGTGTCAGATAAATGGTGATGTTTCTCTCTTTTTAAAATGTTTCTTCTTTCAAGTTATCACATGAATGTTTATTTCTTGATTGTTACAAGAAGATTACGAGCTGAATTTACTTACAGTACTCTGCTCCGGCTTGTTTAAACAATATGAATGTTTTCCTTCTGAAAATTAAATATAAAATTCATTTGTGTATTATTTATATTTAATTTATCCCTTATATTCATGTTATCCATATCATATGTAATTCATGAGATCCAAGAGTTTTCCTACCTCACCCTGTTTCGACTACTCTGTTTATTTGTGATTTATTACTAAAATTGTTATGACTCCATGCCTAATGGACTTTTCTTTCATTCTGCAACTATAACTATAAAAACCTATCTTTGACCTTTATACCTAGCCTAAGATCTAAAAAAGAAAATAAAAATCATATAGAGAGAGCCCTCTTTGAAGCTGGAAGGGCTAGATCCTAGCTTTAAAAGTGGTTTGTGGTTACCTCTGCAATTTCCTCTTCAGCCTAGGAAAATTACATAGTGCTAACAACGTACACACACAGTGTCCATCACAGAAATACAACCACACATGGTATACAACACCATACAATACATGCAACTACACCTGACGTATAGTGCAACCCATACACCTACACTTGGTGTACAACACAATACATACACCGACACCTGGTGTTTATCGCAACACAATACATACATCTACACTTGATGTACAACACAACACATACACCTACATCCGATGTACATCACAACGCAATACATACACCTACACCCGGTGTACAAAACAATACATAGAGTACAACACAATGAATACACATGTCACGATACCACAACTACATAATACACATACATAGTACCGCATGCCCTCAACACACCATGTACAACATGCACACAATACCACATGTACACCAGTACCATATGTACAACATGTACACAGTACCACCTGTACACAACACCACCTGCACAACATGTGAAAAACATCACATGTACACGACACCACCTACACAACGTATACACAGTGCCACGTGTACAACATGTACACAACACCACCTACACACGGCACCACATGTACACAACACCACGTTCACACAACACCACATGTACAATCATGCACACAACACCATATGTACATAGCACCACATGTACAACATGCACACAACAACATAAGTACATAGCATTGCATATACAACATGTACATAGCACCACATGTACAACATGCACACAACAACATAAGTACATAGCATTGCATATACAACATGTACATAGCACCATATGTACACAGCACTTCATATCCAACATGCGTACAACACCATATGCACACAACACCACATATCCAACATGCACACAACACTGCATATCCAACATGCGCACAACACCATATGCACACAATATCGCATATCCAACATGTACATAGCACCATCTATACCCAGCACTACATATGCAATATGCACACAACACCGTATATAGAACAGGCACTCAACACCATATGTACACAATACTACATATTCTACATGTACATAACACCAGTATTGCACATCTTAAGACCACACTGACTCTACCAAACAACATTGCTTCTAGTGTCTTTCCACCATCCATGCTTGCCCCAGCATGTCGCAGATCACACAGCTTTCATTCCGTCGATGTATCCCTCAACATGGCATGTACATAACATAGACATAGTATAACCACATAATATCATCTCATAACCACATGATACTGACCTTATAGATTTGTCAGGATTACTCTTCCCACGTGATTCCCCATAAGATGAGGAATCTATTCATTCCATTCATTTTCATAAGCATATCATTCCTCCACAAGAATTTTCCCTAACAACCCTGTCAAATAGTGACATACATACATACATACATACATACATACATACATACATACATATCTATATATATCTATATATATATATATATATCTATATATATATATATATATATATATATATATTAGCATAAAACAATCATGATCATGTCAGACAACGACATACTCGCATACATATATACATATAAATATTAGCATTAAACAATCCTGATTTTTTACGACCCTATCAGACAATGACATACATACATACATGTATACATATATATACATCAGCATAATCATGATCACAACATAATTACCAAATAGCATAAGGTCAAGGTTAAAAGAATTCCCTTTATGTGTGCACCACATGCACAACATTAAGAACAATGGTTCCCAACATACCCAAGGCATATGATCCCTCAAATCCATTTACTTTACCTTTCCAGTTACGTTTCTCATGTTTGTATTGCCATTGTCAATTTACCACAATGGACCCAACCAATCCAACCGTCTGCCATACTCTTACCTTCAGCTGCCCTTTACTCATGCATCAAGCTTCATCCAGGTCTTATATTACATGTTTGGTTTCATTCAACTCTTTCTGAGCGTCATTAACTTCCTCCTTCCCAACCAAATTCCAAGACCCACAAAACATAAAAGGCAAGAACAAGAAATCCAACAAGAAGAAAACCATGAAAACCAATAGAAATATGACATCACAAACAAAGTGGCAAGGCCTTGCACCAAATGCAATCAAAACCCATAAATCAAGCTCAAACAAATCACAAAATATCGAAGGCACAAAACTCCCAACAAACACCATGACTCAACCCCATGGGTTCCCAATGCCTCCAAGGGAAATTCAACCTAAGCCTTCTTTAATATTTCATGGCAGCCTCTTATTCCATGCAATCCCTACATCGTACTGCTACAAACACATAATTGTTAGTGTATATATAAATATAAAAATACACCGGTTACCTTACATTACTATGTCAAGAACACTACCTTGTAATTAAACACGTACATATATCACCTCTCAAGGGAATCCAATTTCTTGATGAATCTAGCCATAACTAGAAACCATTTGTTATACCTGTCAAATACATCTTTAGGAATATAACATATATCCACATAATGTCAAACAAAATCTAGGTTAAGAAAACTTCATGTATTCAAAGCATTCATTAGTTTGGAATTGTGGTTCCAAACATAGCCCAAAGGAATTCTCACCCAATTCCTTCCTTTTACCTTTTTACCTTGTTGCAATCGAGTCTTACTATGTATTGTCACATCACCCAACCGTTAGTTATATAAACAATTCATTGTTACTTTTTCATGATATTACCAAGCATGTTGCCCTATAATTGTTCACATATGTCATTCACAGGTTCCAAATATCAAGACATCATGTCTATTAATTTGAAATCAACTTTTACCAAGACTAGCAGCCATGTCATAATCAACTAATAGTTGTTAATCATAATACTACAACTAGCACCTAGTTACACTCAAGTACATATTAGTTGTCTCAGCACATATTGTGTTAATACAACCATCTTAAAACAATATCATTATTTCATGCAATCTCATAGACATGTACTCATGCCATGCAATAAATCAAACATTCAACGAATAGGTAGACAACATAATAGACACCAAACACTCAAACACCAAATAAATGACATAGTCAAACATTCGAACATCAAATAGACGACATAATCAAACTCATACCTTAATGTACCTTAGGGGAGGTTATCTGGTCTACACAATCAATCTAGATTAGCCCGATATAACTTCACAACACATCAACTCAAACATAAATAAGGTCATGATATCCATAAAAATAACTATCTAACATGTTCACATCATAGCCTCACAAACAATTGTTTAACAAGCATAAAAATCACATATGCATAGTCATTCGAGATTAGTACAACACACTATCACAAATAGGTCAACTCATTCCTGAATTTCATAACCCTAACCATCTGCATAAGCCTATCTATACTAGTAAGGTAAATATAACATCAAGAACTTAACGCAATAAACATACTCGTCATGCATATGACCACAATGCATACAACAATAAGTTACTATCATTGATGACTATCCAACACATATGCATATAACCACACTGATCAACTAGCATTTATCATACATGTAACCACAACAACAATAGAATGACAAGCATATAAGTAACCCTAATTCTTACAACAACCATTAACCACATACCTGCATGCGAAACATACAAACCTATATAACGATCTGTTCTTACCCCGAGGTCTAGTGTTGCAACCTCACTCTGATGATCTGCATCTCCTGCTCTATCTCAACCAGCACATCAGCATCCTAATATACTAACAACATCATGATGACCTAATGCCTACAATGACCTCATGCATGACAATGCATACATAACAACATATAGAAACTGACATGCATAACAAATGCATATACAACTGATATGCATTCATGACAAACACATCCAAACAACATCATCATTAGCTTCTACATGTCAACACAACTGCAACAATGACCACCACCATGCATACATAATAAGAACATAGTCCACAAACATAAATAAAACATATGCAATTGACATGTATGCATGACAAACACATTCTGCCCGTCTAGTCCAAGTGTTGAACCATGTTCTGATACCACTCGGTAACCACCCTCCTCCCACATTTACCCAATTTAACCGGTCCGTTGGGATAAACATGTGATGATATGATACTACGATCTTATTCAACTCCCCATGTAAATTTAAGGAATTTGAACCGCCAAAACATAACCAATTTGACCATCTACACAGGTTACATAACCTTCAGGAGACAACCAACCCTTATAAGTGACCAACCCATGAGGTAACTTGACATTTTAATGACCTAGAGCCTCATTGCTCCCATTACATGAGCATGCATGTGACTGGGACCCTCCATTCGCTCCCACAACAAAATAATTCCAACGACTGGGGACTTTTTCAGCTAGTTCTGAGCCAGCGAACCCAAATTATGTGCCACTTTTTAAGGGCTAGGTCTCAGGCCACTACCCAGAACTTCATGAAACCTCCATAAACAAAAAATAACATGGAAACAATGATACTAATGCAAATAATTGAATGAAGGCTTGATTTGACCCCTATTAGCCATGACTGACATTTCGTCAACACATGTCACAAATATGCAATCTACAGGTCATATCAACAGATTTGAGCATAGGGGTCTCATACTTATCTAAGAATCGCTAAGAAGCATTGATGCCTTATCACAATAACTACATTATCATCTATTAGGTCATATAGTCATTGTTCATTCAGTTTCAAATCAAAACATGATGAGAGCCATACATCATCAGTATCATAAAACATACTCATAATCAGCATATAAACAACAGAAATAACAAGGATATAACAACCATAAACACCACATATGAACAAGTATATTTACCCATAAAATACAAGAGGATAAAAGCTCTTATTAACATATGCAAAATGCAACCAGGTATGGGACTTCCAAGTACCACCCGACCATAGATTGTCTAAACCAAATCTTTTTTTCAGCCAATCACCCCCATGCCATATTCCAAGCATAAATGTGGGATCTCATGGAAAAAATCCAACAAAACTAAACTATGGCTTCAAGAGGCCAAACCACCTGTTATAGACAATTTTGTGCCTTACAGCAACAAGCATGAATTGTCAATAATCCAAGGGATCCAAAGTTCCCTAAACATGATGTTCCTACCCCTAGAGGAACAAGGTCAGCAAACCAACAGCTCTCAGATCAGTTCTCCACCTGAAAACACTCAAAAACAAGCAATCCTGAAATCAAAGCAGGTGCTCCACTGGGTTTCTGCGCTGAAACACAACTGCTCCATGGTGTACCTGCGTTGCAAAGCAGGTAGAACAAAGCCCACCTGCGTTGGGCGAGTTTGGACATGTGGCACAGTGTGTCATTGCTTTGGAATCTTCCAAAAATGACACTTGGATCAGGTATTTCGCCTTGTGATGAGTCAGAGGCTTTGTTTCTCCAAGTGGAAGCAAGGTTCACCAAGTGGATTCAAGAACTGAAGATCAACTAAAGATTAACTGAAGAGAGAGAGGACACAAGGCAGCTCCACATCAGTTGCAAGCTGACTCATCCTTTCTCAGTTCATCTATATATTGAGCTCTCTCCTATGAGCTCAAGAGGCTGGAATTTTGTGCAAAGTAATGATATGTTGTTGGTTTCATTCTTGAGTTATTGGGTGATTGTTTGAGAGAGGTGAAGAAGAGCAATTCTTTCTGCTGGGAGGTGTTGCTGGGTTGGAGCCTGCAATGGTTGTAATCCTCTCAGAACCTTTATTTCTTCATTAATAAAAGCTATTGAGGTTCTTCTATGTGCTTTTGTTCAATTATATATTGTGATGATTGCATGTTTGGTTTACACTAATCCATGAACCAGTTATGATTGCATGCCTCTTGTAGTTTCCTTCTTTGTCATTGTGCAGGATCTCATTGCAGCTGGGCGAGCAGAAGGACAAAGAGCTAGGAGCAAGCGGCCAAAGAGGGGAGTTTGGATTCGACATTAAGCGCAAGGCAACGGTTAGTGCTTCTTCCATTCTCTTTTGCTTTCATAAAGAAGTAAACTTTCATTAGTTTGTTTTACAGTTGTTGCTAAGGAACTGTCACCCTTAGAGTGGGTTAGGGTCATCCGAGTCGGATACTTTTCCCTACAACACCACCTCAACCCTAAACCAATGATTCCACCTCGCGGTTGGACATCACCATCCATCACCAGATTGGTCTCTACCTAAGCTTTTTAGGGATCTGCAACGTTTGTTCCAACCAGGGCTTCCAGGACTAGTAACTCAACCCACAGTTGTTGTCAGGCTTCAAGATCGTTTGTCCAACCAGGGCTTCTAGGACTAGTAACTCAAACCACCAAGGGCTTCCAAAGTGTTTTTACAACCAAGGCTTCCAGGACTAGTAACTCAACCCAAGTTGTTACAGGGCTTCCAAAGAATTTGTCCAACCAAGGCTTCCAAGAACTAGTAACTCAGCCCACGACCATAAGGAACATGAGAACCAACCATTAAAAAAAAGAAGGAAAGAAACCCACAACATTATAGCTATCCAAGAAATGGCAAGGCTAGGCAAAACCACCGTCAATCCAAGAAATCCTCCATGCCAATGACAAATCACAAACAAGAAACCACATGCATGTGTCATGCATGCCAAAACAAGAAAGGAAATCATACATGCAACTCAGTACCTGCAAGAAAAACCCATTGTAGTTGTTGACCCTGTTGTCCTCTTGCACTTTCATGCTCTTCCTTTTCCTTCTTGCTAAAAAATCCCAAGTATGCCACACTCCTCCAAAAGTTCTCCGGGAAAACTGTTCAAGAGTATGAGAGAGAGAGTAGAAATGAGAGCTCCAAAATTGAACTGACAAAAAGCTAACACTGACAAAAAAACTATCAACTAATCCTCATAAGCCTTTTTATTAATGAGGCCTCTATTTTCTTCAATTTCCATTATTTTATTTCTAAATCCTCTTCATATGCAATCTTTGACCTTTCACCTTCCTTTTCTCCTATTTTCCATTGTTTTCATAAATAAAATGCCAATTAATGCCTCGTGCCTTTTCAAATGCCTTTTTCTTTTCCTTTGCCAATTTCCTTATCCATAATGAACCAATGAACACCCACTATCATGTTTTTCCCACCATTCAGCTTGGAATATGTGTCCCATGACCTTGGTCTTATATTTTTACATGAATTTTTAACCAGGGTTGTTACAACGGAAGACAAAAAGCATGAAGTTTTCCTTAGATAAATTAGAGTATGGAAAAGAAGCCTACCTAGAATCTTAAGCAAGCATTCCTTTCCTCCTTGCTTGTAAGATCCAATTCTAGCTCCAAGTGTTATAATTAGAACCTGCACACACTACTACAACAAGCAAAGGATCCATAAAATCCACGTAGCATAATCTAATATCTATATTCAATGAATTAGCATGGCATTGAAATACATGAGTGAAAGCATAACACAACAAATATAGGAAAACAATATACTCTTTTTACTAACAAATATAGGGGAGAGTTTACAACCATAAATAGTAGTTGACTTTGTAGATGTCTCCAAAAGTTGACTTGTCCTTCCTTTTCACAAAGAACACCTCAACACCAACCCTAATGCATGAATATGGTGACTTCTTTAGGTTCAAAGTAGAAGCAAGAGGGCACTATCAATCTCCAAAATCCAACCTTGTCCTTATGGGAGGCAGCAAATTTGTAGGAGTATGGTAGTTTTTGAATTCTTATCCAATTACCAATCAAGAGTTGACCAAGGGATAAGAGATGAGGTCTCCAAGATAAGAGCATATGGGATTCGAGCTTTTATCCATGGTAAATAGATAAAACTACCTTGGAAGCTTTTGGAAGATGAAGCTTTGGAAAGATTTTTTATTTTTCCCAAATTTCTAGAATCATCACACCTGCAAAAGGGAGCAACAATTTTTTACTATCACTATCTGACATGTATGCAACATGTGTTGAAAGCAGGTGGATAAAGAAGCAAAGTGTGTTGGGGATAAAACAATGTTTTTGAGCTAATTGTCCTAGAAACTCAGATTTTTTGGAGAAGTGATGCTTAGGGATTTGTGAAGGGATTATAACAAAGTATTCCAGGATGTTAATTGGTTTAGTTTGCAGGCTTATTGAATTGATGTGAAAAAATAACCTATAACACCATCGAAAGCATCTATAAATGAAAAATAAATTTTCCCTGCCAAAGTCTCCAAGACTTGGTAAATAAATGGAAATGGAAAATGATCCTTTTGAGTAGCTTTATTGAGCTCTCTATAGTCTACATAGATTCTCCATGTTCCCCCTTTTTTCAGAACTATAATAAGAAGTGAAACCCATTCACTATTAGAGACAAGATAAATAAATTTTGTAGTTAAAATTTTATGTAATTCCTCTTTCGCAATATCCTTAAGAGTTGGGATCATTCGGTGTTGTGGCTACCTGATGGGAAGAGATTCATCTAATGTATAAATATGATGAATGCAATCTGAAGGATCTATTCTTATCATGTATTTATAATCCCATTCAAATCCTACTGACTATTTCTGCAGCAATTTCTGCAATTTTTGCTGTTGAAATGGATGTAGTTGATTGCTAATATTAAGCATATTTCAAGGGAATAATTCAATTTCTTTAATTCTATAATTTACAAATGCTCAAGTAAAATATTCTTCCAGATATTGATGTTCATTTCCTTATTTTGGAACAAATTCAAGATGATTAGTAGATAAGTTTTGTGATGAACTTGATTCATAAATTAAACTTTATTGAGCTTTGTCTTCTTGCTTGTTGAATTCTCTAATTTTAGCTAAAGAGGAAAAAATGTTCTACATATAATTAGATATCAATGTATCTTCAGTTGGTTCTTTCGGAGTTAATGTTATGACTATAGTAAGAATTGGTGTGGAATATTCATCAAGATATTCATTTTCATCATCTGCAAGAATCCATAATTGCTCTTTTATTTCTTCAATGGATTTTGCAATAGGGTATAACTATTTTCTTATGTAATTCTCATTGAGAAATTGTCATATTTCCATAGTGGCATTCAATATAACCATCTACAATTGCTAACCAATCCCATCCTAATATTACTAGGTATCCTCATGTACTAGTCGTGGTGTGCTAGATAAGAAAATCAACAAGATATTCCCATGAATATATAGTGATAATAATATCTTCTAGAATACCCTCTGGCTTAACAATGGACCTATTAACCATTTGTAATAAATTTGGGGTTTGCCTCATGAGAATTTGAATATTTAAACTCCTGGTAATTTCATCATTAATTAAATTAATGGTTACTCCAAGATCAATTAGAGTATTTGGAATGACCTTCTTTCCTATTTGTACTTGGACAATAGGAGTACTAGGATCCCCATATTTTTAATTTAAAGTTTTTCCATGCATAATTTCACATAACTGGCCAATTATTTGGATATTAGGAGGATCTTGTTTCTTTCTTCCTACTTTCTTAATACATAAATCCCTTATAGTCTTGTTATAAATTAGTATATTCTTAATTTCTTGGATTATAGGGATTTTTATATAGATATGTTTCAATTCTTTTAGGATGTCAAAATCTAGTTGCATAGTTATCCTAGTCTTTGTAAACCTCTCAAGAAATGGTGGAGATTGAAGATGATTAGATTGTTGATTTTCTATTTGATTTGGATCTTGAGAGTTCAGCAATAACGATTCATCTTTTTCTTCCTTGGATTGTTTCCTTTCTTCATTCGCATCTTTAATTCTATGCAACTTTGGATCTTCTAAAATTCTAACTAATATTAATGATGTGGCTTGATAGTTAATTGCAACAGTAATAAGAGTTGAAGATTGACCAAAGTCATTGGTGTAAATTACATGACTTGATTGAAAAACTTGATTTGGTTGCTGTTGATTTGCCTAACTCATCCTAATATTTGGACTTGGATTTGGTTGAGAAAGTAATTGATTTGGTCTTGGTCTAATTCTGCATTTGTGGTGAAGGAAGAAATTGTTGTTGTTGTGGTTAGTTCTTATATGGTCAGTTGAATTATTGTGTAGGCCATTGATTAGGAAATATTGTGGATTGGAATAAAATTGTTGGTTATAAGGAAGTGTATAATTCCAAGGATTTGGAACAGATGGCTTCCAAGGTTGTGGACTACCAAAAACTTGAGAAGAAGGTAATCGATGTCTTTGTTTATCATAGGATTATACCAAGATCAATTAAAAGACTGAGGATCTTGATTTTCTCTAGGAAATGGTGGTCAAAATTGTCAAAATTGTTATTGATTAACAAAATCAATGTGTTTAACATGTTGATCAACAATCTTATAAAATAACTTTTAACCCTAGAAGTTATGGACACTTGTTGACATTATTATTTTCAGAAAAAATGTTGCAGATTTCTACTATAACTAATGGACACTCATTTCTAATATGCTTCTTGGTGCATCGAGGATAGAATATAGCCAAAGATTTTTCCTTTTCTTCTCATTTTTTCTTTCTCTATAGTAACTACATAGATATTGAATTTGATATATTAGTCTTCATATCCTCCATTAAATTTCCAATCTCGACTTTTGTTGCTCTTGAACTATTCTTAGATGTAGAAGTTGTTGAACTTCTTGTCCCTCTACCTTTCCTCATGTTTGCTCTTAATTAGTTCTTAAAGAGTTCCCTAATCTCTTCATATGTGAGTTGATAAACATATCTAGCATCTATTATATTTAAGAGCTCTATTAAATCCTCATTAACTCCTCTCTGAAAAACTAAATTGAGTGATTCATCATCCAATTTGTAGTTTGTTGACCTTTTATAGTTGAAATGAAAACATTCAACATAACCCTCCAAAGTTTCATCTGGTCTTTGAATCATTCTAAATATTTCATCTCTAGTCTCTCTTGCCTTGCAATAATCCTTGTATTTGGTCAGAAAAATGTTTTTCATCTCTTCCCAAGTACCTATACTTCCTCCTTCTAATCCCATGAACCATCTTAAAGTGACATCTTTCAAAGTTGAAGGAAACAATGTTAACTTTTAGGAGTCCATATTATAATCATAAGTTCTACACATACTTCAAATTCAAATAAGAAGGTATTGAGATCCTCTATAGGTAATCCATAGAATATTGGATGAATAGAGGGGTTAACATTTTTCATTTTGGCATCATCATTGCCTTCCCTTTTCGAAAAAGGTTATTCTTCTTCTTTTTCATCTCTCCTATTTTCTCCTCTTTCTTTTCTTCTATTTCCTTCCTCATGATCTCCAATAATGAAATAAATGGATTCTTCATATTCTTCTTTTATATTTATTCCAAAAAGGATGTATTTCGGAGGTTCGTACTTAATGATTGCTTGTGGTTCTTCTTCAGAAGTTCTTGAGCTAGAAACAGTTTCTTGCTTTACTTTTTTCTTTGGAATTGGGTTTGGAGGGGATCTTGGAAGAAATTGTCCCAACTTATCCCTATTTCTCCTCATTCATTCTCAACTCACTCCTCTAACATGTTTTTTATATAATAATAAAAAATACAAAAATTGGTGTATCCCCAAAAATGGTGCCAAAAAAGTGACGGGCTTCTACAATGTTCTTTTAAATGTCTTACTTTATTATCATTCTGAGGTTGTATCACTTAAAAAATGTTCAAAAAGAAGTATGAATTTAGGTTTTCATGCATTCCCTTAGATCAAGAAGTGAGAAAACTAATTACAGTTATTATAGTAATCACAATTAATTACAAGAAGAAGAACTTTACAAATCATTGTAGTTAAAAGTCTAAATTAATTCCTATTTTAAATAGAATAGTAAAGAAAAACAAAGTTAATATAAAGCAATGTTAATTAAAACAACAAAATAAGCTAAGAAACTAATTAACATCAAGAAAATAACCGCAAAAGAAAATTAAATACCAACAAAATCAATAAATCTGCTTTATTGAAAGAGAATAAATCTAAAATGTTGCTAAAGAAATAAACTAGAGCTATCTAAAAATAAAACGCATTAACAGAAAACAAGGTAATATGCTGAAAATAAAAATTTTTTGGAGCCCACAAGGGGTAGAATAGATGGTGGCAGGGTGTTCTGTTAAGGCACTATGTGGTGTAAAGGTCACCGGTTTGAAACTCTGTGGAAAAAATCCAAACATGTTGAGGTCTGGAGTGGCCAGGCCAGGTGTGATTCCTAGGTGATTTTGATGGCTTAGATACCCCTAGGTCATGGATACTCAAGACGCATGTTAATCATGTAGTCATCTCAAGACTCGCATAAACTAGCAAACAAGGAAACTAAATGTTGTAGAATAAAAATATATATACATAATTAATTTATACACTACAAAAATAGATGAAATATATCTGGAATATAAACTGAGCAAATATGTGCAGTAGAAAATATGTTTTATAAAAATTAGAAGACAAGAAATGTAGAAATATATACTAGAAACAAAAATAGCCACCATGGTCGTAGAGTGGCCCTTGCTCTACAGTTTGCTGGTGGTTTTTACATTACACAATCTCAAGAATTGAAACGAATGTTTTCTATTAACAAAAGATAATGGCATGGGCCAAAAACATCAAACCCTCTAAGTTTTATCCTCTGATTTTTTATACAAAAATTGACGCGACTACTTGCAACATTCCAACTATTCTTTCCTAGAATAAAGGAGGTAGCCACTTTCAATTATAGAAGTTAGGTGTCTCAAAACTTATCCAAAACCAGAAATTGATTTAACTAGTTTCCCTTAACTAGCCTACTTCATCCTGATTTCAAGCATCATGGGTTGAATGACTTGAAGTGGGTTGAGTAAAAATACAAAGTTTGATATGGAAAATAAAAAGAAATTTACAATAATAAAAAGTAAATAATTTCAATAGGAAAAACACATTGTTGTTAACAAAATTTTCAACAACAATGGTTTCCTTTCTTGAAAATATCTCTAGCTATAGAGAATCTTCGTAGTATGGATGTAAAAATGGTAGACTTTAATGTTGTAGAGAAAATACTTTAGCATTAGTTCCCTCCTAGATATCTATTACACTTTCGTGATTGCTACTGAAAAATCTTGCAGATAATCTTCTCTCAAGTGAAATTATAAAATGGTCTCGTTTGATACCTGCAAACTCATAACCAACCAACATTCATCAAAGCATAAAAATTTGTTAACTTAATATAACAAAGACATTTTCATTACCACTAAATCCTATCACTATAATTATGATGAATAATGAGGTAGGAATTGATGAAAATGGACAAAACAAGTGATTTTATAAGGAATATGATGGAAAAATGATGATAAAAGGGGTGAATAAGATCAACAAATCCAACCCTCATCACCAAGTAATGTTAGCCAAGATTCAAACCGAGGTAGGAAACGTTATAGCTATGAATTCTAACCACTCGGTCTATCCCCCATGGGAAATTTTGCTTTTATTTTTATTTATTTTTCAAAGAAATGGGTAGGACTTTATACTAAAAGAAATCTTGTTGCCAAGCCAAAACCTCTACATATTCCAATCTTCCTTAAAGGTTTGAAATTTAGCACAGAGGCTCAATCCAAACCCTCAAGCGAGTTCCCTGTGAAACAAAAATTTCAAACCCTTTCCAACTAAAAATTCTCCAAAAAAAACTCCCATTATCTAGATACATTTACAATCCACTATTCACTACTTTTGCTTTGACTTAGTCTGACTTCTTGTTTTCCTTGGCGAAATATCTTTTCCATTCTTCCCAACTTCAGTCTAGCCCATGTTTTCCTCTATTTCCAACTAATCGTTCTTCGGCAAGTGAAATTTGGATTCTTCCTCATCTGCATGATCTACCTAAGAAGGTTTTTCCAGCAAGAATCCTTATGGAATTAAGAGGGGCCTATTTTCCATGAGCGTTTGTTGCTTTTCCACTTTTGATGAGTCTGGGGGATCCTCATTAGCATGTGTTTTTTCCTGCTTATATTTTTTTGCCACTGATGCAAATTCTTTGGTCATATCTTCTTCCTTCTTGTCTTTTGGTTCTTTCTTATCATGAAGCTCTTCCTTTTTGAATATCGTATAGTGATCACCCTTAGCTCCTTCCCAGCATTTAGGCCTTTAAGTTTTTTTTTCCAATATTTGTTGTTCGTTAAACACTTGGGGAAATTTTTAATTGTGTGCCCCATTTCATATCATGCTCTACAACAGAATGAAATAGTCTCATTGTCAAGTTTTTGGACCTAAACATATTTTGGATTTGTCGAATTAATCTTCACGAGAAAACCCTTATTGAAGTCCAACTCCACACATATTCGAGAATAAGTAGTCTTTAAAATTTTGCAATTTCTAAACAATGGAAATAAAACTTACCCAATACATTCCCAATACAAGAAAGCAATGGAAGATTCCAAAAATGCAAAGGAATTTTTAGAAGACTTAACCAAACTGGAGTTGTAGAGATTGATGTCATTACTAGATCGAAAGTGGCAGTCCAGGGCTACATGAAGAGACTGGAACTACCCCAAAACCATGGCCCAGCTTCGCAAATGGCCTTCTTGTCTTCTATATTACAAAAACCATAATGAAAAAAACCTCGAGCCATAAGGTAACTTTTCATTTCATCCATCAAAAGGGGATTCCATGACTCAGAGATCCATTTGTGCAAATCACTCATCCACTACCAAAACTTATTAAACCTGCAAACCAAACCTTGCTCCGAAAAAAAAAAAAAAAAAAAAAAAAAACAAACAAACAAACAAACAAACAAACAAAAACAAAACAAAAACAAACAAACAAGCAAATAAACAAAACAAAAACAAAAACAAACAAAAACTTTGTCATCCATAGGAACATTGAAGGAAGGAATTTTTTGAACCACCAAAAGACCAAAACTAAATTTTAGCATGGAATTGTATGAAACCAAAGAAGAGCTTGCTTGACGAGCGACCATACCTACAAAATAAATTATATTTTTCGTTGAATCACTGAAATTTTCCATTAAATGAACTATAGAAGAGATATCGCAATTTTGCTTATATTAATAGTTAAAATAAATCTTCTTTTAAAAAAATTTAAAAAAAAAAAAATTCTTTTACAAAGGAATATGTGTGAATGTGTGAGAGAATAATAATTTTCTCCATATATTCAAACTTTTATTCATTTATTATTATTATCATTTAAATTTGAGTTGTATTTTTTTAAATGTTATTATGCTTTTCTATTTAAAAGTTTCATTTTTATTGTTTTATTTTTGCAAGAAAAAACATCTTTTTCTCTTTATTTTAGGGATTTTTCCTTGTGTGTTTAAAAAATATTATAATTTTAAGCTTGTGAAAACACAAATGTGATAATAACCCTATATTTTGATTTAGATGCTAATTTTGTAGCTTTAGTACCAATTGTCGAGACCACAATATCAATCAAGTTGTAAATTTAACCGCCTCCCCCTCCCGCCTTTCCAAAAAAAAGGATGGTGGCAACTAGGAGCACCACCTTTTACTTTTAGAGGTAGATTTTAAGGTTTTCATTTCCAACTTAATAGAGAGCAATTGCAAAATTTTGTAATTTTAGCTCTAAAATGAAAAGGTGCTACTAATAACACTGTATTTTGAAACGGGTTTGAAATAACCACTAAATGTGAGCTCCAAAAAAATAAGAACTCTAGAGAGTTCTCATAAAAACAAAAACAAAAATGAAAATGAAAACTTTCTCATCCATAGGAACATTGAGGGAAGGAATTTTGAACCACCGAAAGACCAAAACTAAATTTTAGCATGGAATTGTACGAAACCAAAGAAGAGCTTGCTTGACCAGCAACCATACGTACAAAAGAAATTATCTTTTTCGTTGAATCACTGAAATTTGCGATGAACTATAGAAGAGTTCACGCAATTTTGTTTTTATTAGTAGTTAAAAAAAAAAAAAAAAAAAAAAAAAACTTCATTTAAAAAAATAAAATAAAATTCCTTTACAAAGGAATATGTGTGAATGTGTGAGAGAATAATTTTTTTCCTCCATATTTCAAATTTTATTCATTTATTATTATCATAAAAATTTGAGTTGTTTTTTTTTTTAATGTTATTATGATTTTCTATTTAAAAGTTTAATTTTTATTGTTTTTATTTTACAAGAAAAAAACATATTTTTCTCTTTATTTTACGGATTTTTCCTTGTGTGTCTAAAAAATATTATAATTTTAAGCTTGTGAAAACACAAATGTGATAATAACCCTATATTTTGATTTAGATGTTGATTTTGTAGCTTTAGTACCAATTGTCGAGACCACAATGTCAATCAAGTTGTAAATTTAACCCCCCTCCCCCCTCCCGCCCTTCCAAATAAAAGGATGGTGGCAACTAGGAGCACTACCTTTTACTTTTGGAGGTAGATTTTAAGGTTTATCATTTCCAACTTTATAGAGAGCGGTTGCAAAATTTTGTAATTTTAACTCTAAAAAGAAAAGGTGCTACCAATAAAACTGTATTCTGAAACAAGTTTAAAATAACCACTAAATGTGAGCTCCAAAAAAATGAGAACTCTATAGAGTTCTCGTTAAGTTGGTCGCTTTTTCCAAAAACCACACAAAGAAGACAAGAATATGGAGAGTGAAGATAAAAGAAGATGAAACGTTTCTTAGATCTCCATCCCAAGGTTATATCGATTAGATCATTATATTGTTTGTCATACATATCGATGCTTTTAGAGTGGAAAAAGTGGAGGAATCAACTCACAAAAACATTTTTATTGGCGGGACCCAGTTTGGTAAATTAGGGTTTGAAACCTTCCTGGAGCACTTTGAGGCATCAAACAACGTTTTTTGGGGGTAAAACATTGTATTTGTAGTGTAGTGCATTTTTTTCATATTCTACACACATATTCCTTTCCAAAAACACAAGAATCACCTCAAACAAAATTTGTATGCAAAATTTATGCCACTTGGAAGTTCACCTTCCTGTTTTCACCACCATGATTCGAGAGGATTTCACGTCAACCCCCATTATGAAAAATGGGATAGCCACATGATTATCATGAAGAAGACTCTAGAAGAGTCCATATTGCAACTCTGGTTAAGAGTTGAGGGAGTCAAACCTAACCACTAATAAGTTATCGGTCTATTTTATAACTAGGCCAATAGGAGGAAAAGGGGTTTCATTATTTTCGAGTGCATTTGTTGTTGGCATTATGATATATGTGTTGTACTTGATGGCGACCCACTTATAGCAAAACAACTCTCTTGTATATGGTAACTAGATGAATCTACAGAAGAGATATCAGATGTGACAAAATGCATGACATGAGTTTTTACAAATGTGATGAAATGTAGGGAAGCTTCAAGGAATCAGTTCAGAAAGAAACTCACTGAGATGACAAATCACAGTAATGCAGGTTAACAACTCAGAGTTACAGATCAGACTACACAGAATGAAGAAAGAGAGGTATACGCAGGTTAATCATTGACCAAACCGCGTATACACACGGGTTCACTGTATACAAGTCGCGTATACGTACACACGCATTTTCACAAAAGGAAAAGCGCGTATACCTTGGAAAACTAAATGTTTGGTCCAAAGTATTTGGTCCATGGTATTTTGATCCATGGTATTTTCCAAGGTATCGGAACCAAGGTATTGACCCCAGGTATTTGGTCCATGGTATTGGTCCTAAGTGGTTTTGGACCATGGTATTGAGAATGGCCTAAAACTATGAAAGGAGGAGAAGATCATTAGACCAAGATGTGTAAGTATCGAATATCTGATATAGTGTGAGATCTAATATGTAGTTTATTGGCTTATGGTGTTGTGCTGGATCTGAACCGAGGAAGAACCTTAGCACTTGATGAAGGATAAGATCTAATGATGCATCAAGATCTTAAGGCTTGAAGTGAATTATATTTATGTGGTTTGATCATGTATCTGAATAACTGGCGCATGTTGTAGTCTGTAAATATGATGATCTGGGTATGATTGAAGTCTGGAACAGTTGTTATGTTTAAATCATCTTTTACAGATATGTATGCAAGTTCACTTCAAAAAAGAACTATATACATGCTGGTTCTGCATATCAAAACAGTGTATACATCATAAATGTGATTTACAGATTTGTACATTGGTTCGCTTTGAGGAAAGCGCGTATGCACGCAGGTTCGACACATGGAAGTAGCGTATACCTTATAAAATATGTTTTAGTTGGTTATGTTTGTTGTTGCAATGTTCTAGGTTATTACTTAGGTTCTGGTCACTGTATTCTGGTGACAACATTCTGAATGATCAAAGTGATTGATTGATTTGGTTGTGGTTGGTTCAAAAGGAAGATTGGTTGATGCAGATATATTTGATGATTAAATGATGTTGTTGATGGATCCAGTCTGAAAATTTATGAAACATGGTCCCTGGAAGAAAAGAGAAGGTTGTAGCCTTCTGTAGGTCAGCACCTATGTACCACTAAACATATCAGCGAGTACAAGAGGTAGGGGGTTCTAGCTCCCTTCCAGTAGAAGCTAGAGAACGAAAGAAGGTTGTAGCCTTCTACAGGTAGAAGCCTGCATACTAGTATAAGATTGCACCAGTACAAAAATTGTAAACATAATTATCTTACTATTAAAAGAAGACAAAGACGATTGCAGCAAGTGGTTTTCACACACATTGGGTTTCCACCTTATATTTTGGTGTTCATGTGTGTTTCTTATGTGTTATGATATGTTCTATTTTACTGCACCTGGTTACTATATATATGGTTCTGATGCACTGATTAAAGATCAATATATGATGAATTAACTCAATCATAAGTTTGTTGGATATACGCTAGTTGCTCTAAACACAGTTGTGTGTACACGCGAGTTCCCTTAACTGAAGTATCATATATAAATTTGATTATGGAAATGAAAAATTATTAGTTTGATAATACTGATTCCCCCCCCCCCAGTATTATTTCCAACATTTGTTACATAGATAAGACAAAGAACTGAGAGGGATAGGGGATAGAGCACACAAAGAGAATTTTTCTATTGTAGTATCCCACGGGACACAATTCATACTTCTTTGTATTCAACACCATTTTCTATTCAGTGAAAGAGGGCAGAGTGGTCCCACCTTCAATATGGGTTTTCTCCCGAAAGGGTTTCCCAGGTTATATCTTGTGTCAAGGCATGGTTTGTGAGTTTTTATTTTGTTGTTCTATATTTTCTACATAATTCTAATTTGAATGTATACGCAATTAACAGTAATCTATAGATCTAAAAATATAAAGAGAAATAAAATTTTAATAGTGTAAGATTTCGTATTTTTAAAAATAGTTTTATCAGATATATTGTGATGAATTGTCTAATGGAATATCCACGGCATTTTACGGATCATATTGGTATCAGAGCAAGATTCTTTAGGTATATTGTGGATATTTTCAAGGGATCTATATCAGCTGAGACAAAAGTTGTAAAACCCAAATCATGGTTGACAAATTTGTGTATAGCCCTCCTAGTCCTGAAGAGGAGACAATTTTGTGTCTAAAAGCACAAGTTTTAGACATAATTCATTATTTTGATCTCCTCATATCATCCCTAAACAATAAGATTGGGATACTCAGAGAAGATGGTTGTTATAATGCAGAGGATAGATCAGAATATATGGATGAAACAGAGAACCAACTGAAGAAATGACCCGAAAAAAGATTAACTCGGCTCAAGTGTTGTGAACCATTGATGTTGCCTCTTTAAAATGGAATTGAAGGTTAACATCAAGTCATACCAAGGTGAGATCAATTCTCTGAAGGTAAATAAATTGTTGCATCAATTAGAAGTGTATTTCAGTGTCCATCATATAGAGGAGGAACAAAAGATTTGATTTGTATGCCAGAAATTAGAGGGTCGAGCCCTAACTTGGTGGGAAAGACACACGAAGACCTTAAGGTTGGAGGAACATCCTTTAATGACTGTGGAAAGACATTCAAACCCTCGTAAAGTATCAATTTTACCCTATTGGGTTCATAGACAATACAATGTACCATCATGGATTGATAAAAATCTTGATTTAGTTTCACCTTCAGAGTATAGGGGACAATTGGGAAAAATTTCTAGTAAGAAATCATTTTGAAGAGAAAACCCCTGAACATCCCAGTGGTAGTAGAACCCTCAGGGAAGGAAGAGAAAAATGGAAATAGTAAAAGAACAGGAACCCTAGTCCCAACAAGAATTATCAGAGGATGAACTACCCATAGTAGATATTTTGCAGAAAATGAAAAAAGGGAATATTAGAAGAAAGAAAGTCAACAAGAAAACAGAAATTTCATCTCAAACCAAGACCCTTCCTCAGAAAGAAAATCCAAAAGCTAAAGAGAAGAAAGCTCAGGGATTGCCAACTATAAGTTTAAGAAGAAATAAAAGATTAAACACGGTACAACAAGCAATCTCAGGAGTTGTAGAATATGTCAATATTGAAGCAAAAGAACAAACCGAAAACCTTGAAGACTCTCCAGGACAATCACTAAAACTATCACCAAGGGTGTCACCACCCCCTTTCAGTTCACCTCCAAGAAGTCCAGTACACAGTTGAGGTGTTGATCCTGTTCAGCAAAAAATTTATGATTACATAGATTCATTAGAGAGGAAGGAGGCAGCAACTAAAGAGTCGATCCAAATTCCAGGGGAAGGAAGTAATCACTTTAATGAGCCACAAGAACCTTCAGCATCTAATGTTTTAAAGAAAGAAATATTTGAGCTAGAGACATTAAACAGATACCTCAAAAATGAAAATCAAACACTAAAGGCACAAAATAAAATTCAAATTTCCAAGAATGACAACCTTATTCTTCACTTGAGTTTATGGTACAAAAAGAACAATAAGTTGAAGAAATAAAATAGGGCAATGCAAAGAGAAATAATCAACCTAAAGTATAAGATCCTCATAAAGAAACCAAGAATGGCAGTGGCTACCAAAAAGAAGAAGAAAGTGAATCCTGAATGTGATAGCAAAAATGTACAGGAGAATGACAATGTTGAGTTGTATGAGGACATACAAAACCTCCAGTGTGGGGGAATGTAGAGTCCAAGAACTGCTTTACCTTGACACCCTTTTTGCTCATCTTTCCTCCTTTTTCCTATCCCTATCATCTAAATAAATGCAATAAATATGAGGTTTTGTTAAGGTAAGCACTTACATGTCCTCATTTTCATATTTTGTCCATATACCTTATTTTTTTATTAAATTTTTCATTCAGCTACGGAATTGACTTGATTCTGCAACTAATCCACAGATCCGCAGCTACCTCCATTGTTGACAGGGTTCGAGTGCACCAACTCAGCAAAAGAAGATATGGATAGATGAGGAATGATCCCCTCATGGATTCTTTCCTATTCTCTCGAACCAATCCTTCAAGATAATCGCACTGCAATGTGGTCAACCTCAAAGTCAACTGCAAGATAATGTGCCGGAACAGAGTCTGAATTTCATGAAATATTATCAATTTGCTTTTCCAAATAGCAAATCGATGATTAAGAGATATAATTTGGTTTGATAAGGATTGTAATGAAGATACTTAGGCTTAAAAGTCTCATGTTGTTATTTGAGAAAATTTTATAAGAACAATGGTCACTCTATGTTTTGGGTGTGCACCGTTGTATGTAATTTTGAGAACATCCTGTTAAAACTATTTCTTATTAATAGACTTTGGTTCATACTTTTCATGTTGCATTGATTAAAGTTGTTCACTGTCTCGTGGAGGGCCCCTGCTTGCAGATCAGGTCTTTGACTCATTGCAAATATATTTTCTTTGGTTTCTTATAGTTAAAATATGGAAGCTTTGTTTTATGTTTTAGGATGTAGTCCAATGGAGTTCGCGATTAAATTGACAACTACATTAGCAAATTCATTTGCTTTCTATCTAGCATAATTTGATAATTTCATTTGCTTTCTACCTAGTATAATTCAATCATCTCATTTCATAGTTTGGTTGTTTATATCTTATCAATTTCGTTCCTGTTTTACTTTTGTATTGAGTGAAGCTGCAATAGTTAAAGAGTGACAGTCTTTTCCTTAGCAACTAAATTCAAGCATCATTCATTTTCCAACTCAATAAAGTAGATTTCCTTTACATCATTCCATGCTTTCATAGTTAGTTTAGTGTGGCTGCAGCATAAAAATTCAAATACAATAAAAAATAGTCTAACATAGTAGAGTTTAGGATCTCTCTTCATCCATCCCACAAAACTTGATTCAATTAAGATTAATCTTAGAATAATCCTCTAACATATCTTAGGGACAATACTTTAATATAGGCAGTAACACCATTTCCATACTTATTATAGATTTAGACTTTAACTATAACATAAATACCTTAACGATATAAATAACTTCTAGCACATACAGGCACTTGTGCTTCATCAGTTTACCTGCCTTGGTTGATCATTTATGCTTACAATTTAAGAACATTAAATTGACTAAACATTTTGGTGTCATTGCTGGGGAAGTACAAATAGAAGTTAAAAAAAATCATTTATTCAAAACATGATATGCATAGGGATAGAGACTCTAGAGGTATATTTGTAGGATGGTGAAGAAGCTTAATTCCCACAAATCCACTCACTTCACCACAACTTTGAAATTCCACACCACCTACTCAAACTTGAATTCCATTCGCAAGTCGACAAAGACTTCTTGAAGTCTCAAGATCAGAAATCCAATCCAGAACTTCACCTACTTCATCTACTGAAGTTGTAATTGAAGAAAATCCTACATCCCCAACTACAGGAGTAGTTTTTCTATCTTCCACTGGTGAACAAATTCTAGGAGAAGCATTAGAAATTTCCAATAAAGAAGAGGAACAAGAAACTTATTTTGGCTACCCACTAATAGAGGAACCAGATGAATCAGAAGAACATTACATTAGTTCTGAGGAATATGTCATGGCTGAAGAAGGGGGAGGTGAGGTACACAATGTCAGTGGTGAGGAAAATAGGATTGGAAGAGGTAGACATAGAGGAGGAGGTGGAGATAGAAATAGAGGAGGGGGTAGAGGTAGAGGAAATCAAGACCCTTTTGGATTTCCTATTTTTGATGAAGATACAACCCTCATAATGAAAAATATTTCACCTTCTATTCTTCCTAATTTCCATGGAAAAAGAAGTGAAGACATAGATACATTTCTCTTCGAATTTGAAGTATTATGCATGTTGTAGCATCCATTGTCATTTTAATTTTATTTTAATTTTTATCGCAAAAATGAAGAAAATATATATATGTGTGTGTGTGTGTGTGTGTGTGTGTGTGTGTGTGTGTGTGTGTTCTAACGGAATTAAAAGAGAATGTGGAAGTTTGAAAGAAATGATTTGTTTTATATTATTGATGGCTTTCGAACGTGAGAAACCCAGGAGAAGATCTGAGCCGTCTGATCAACAGGCAACAGATCTAACGGTAATCGCATGGTTAACAAGGACGAAGTTTAATTCAAAATCGAATGCGAAAAATTATAAAATTGAGTTAAAACATCAGTTAATCGGGGTCGTCTGCTTGAAGGATTCAGATCTGACAGTAATCACGTGGTTAACAAGGACGAGGTTTAATTATAAAACGAACATGATGGTTTGTGAAATGTGATTTAATCCGTTGAAGTCCAGACCGATCACAATCGCTCATCACGAAGGGATGAGATCCATTGGATATCGCGTCAAAAAGTGCACGGGTTTTATTATAAATTTTGGACTCGAGAACTCTATGAATTGCAGTTTTATTTCCTTTCGGTTCCGTGGGGAAGGTAAAGGTTTGTGGAAAAGGCTAACTCGATATGTCATGAACTGAGATTTATTTTCTCTTGGGTTCCGACGATGGTGATTGGTCGGGTTTCTTTGTGTTTCCGCCAATCAAAACACTTTTGATATATATGTGGGCCCATAACCCACAAGTCCATGCACAGAATTTTGTAAAGATGCAGCTTTGTTGCGTTAAAGCAGTTTAGCTATCATCATGACATCTACAGGATTAAAGCTTGCAGAATACAGGACCACATACTCAAGCCACAAATTCGAATAGCGAGCAGCCATCACCAGTCATATTCTAATTTCTGTTACTTCTTGTTATTTTGTTTTCTTGAGAAGAATGAGGTGTCTTTTACCCTCCAATGTAATATTTTGTAATGACTTTTACTTTAGGCAGTTAGGAGATAGTTAAATAGTTTGATAGTTTTGGTGATTACCAACTGTCTCGTGATGTATAAAAAGAGGCAAAATTGTAGAAAAAGGGTCCGAATTTTGAAGAGCCTGGAGGCTATGCTATTGTATTCTTGATAAATTGATTATTAATGAAAGAATCGGGAGTTTTCCACACATTTTTGGGTATGATTTTGTAATTTCTCTGTTATGTGTCATCATTTGTCTTCCTTTATTTAAGTATGGTAATGAAGTTGCAAGTCTTTGTTTACTTATGTGAACGAAGTTAAAATTTTTCAAAAGAGTGCTCATGTACTTAAAGTTCCTACTTCTACATTTCTTCTAAGTTACAAATAATAGTTTTTGTGAAAAACAACATATTGTCTCTAACTTCTCAAAGCTTTACAGATAATAGTTTCTGTGAACTACAGTATATTATCTCTAACTTCTCAAAGAATTCTTCACTCAGCCATTTATATCCAACAACCATATGGGATTCTAAGACTTTCATATCAGCTAAAGATTAAGGGTTAAAAGTCAGGCCCTTCAAGTCCTTCACTTGAGGGTACATCATACAAATAAGTGACATGAATAATAAACATTAATGTCTTAAGCACAATTTATACACAGCCAAGAAATTGGTTTCTTAAGGTACAACATTAATTGGCATCATTGCTGGGGAACGAAGTCAAGAAAATTTTTCCCTGGGTTTTTAATATTTTCCTCTGGTTGTTCAGTGAGGAGGAAATATTTGGCTATATTGAACAGAAAATAATAACTCTGGCTTCAAAGAGGCCTCATACGAGGTCAGATACCTCACAGCAAAAGTTTCAAGCCCTTTCAGACCCTGAGAGACTAGTTTCCAAGAGGGTTGGAAGGCCAAAAGCTCCAGTTATACCAAGTCCTACACTGTCTGCACCTGGTAGTAGTTCAACACATCTTTCATCCAAACATTCACCTTTGTTTGACCAAGAGCTACCTTTTACATCCACTTCATTTCAAGAACCCAACTGTCAAGAACAGTCTTTAGAGTCTATTTCATTCTAAATATTTTCTATAGCTATTCAACCTAAACCTATAACTACATTACCACCTCTTAATAATCCATTTACTCCTCATACAGGTTCTACATCTGCTGATTCTCAAGGTTCAGTAAGTTCAGGAGAAAATATGGCAACACCTGCATTCTTGTTGAATAGGTATGCACCTATTCAATTGCCACAACAGTTGAATCCAATGCCTCAAGAATATTTAAAAATTATTCCTCATTTCTTAGGAGAGGATGAACAAACAGCAAAGAAGCATATAGTAGTGTTTTGTAATTTTGCAGAAAATCTCAATGTTGAACACCTGGATGTTGTTTTAAGACTCTTTGTGCAATCCTTGGATGGAAAAGCAAGAAAGTGGTTTAAAGGGCTTCATAATAACTATTCCTACATGGGAATAGATGGAGCACCTGTTGACCCAGAGATGGGGAGAGAAATGAGACCACGGGTATTCACTCACAGATTTTAATGCTATCAAGAAGAAATTTGATCAAAGTGTTGTTGAGTTCATCATAAAGTTCAATCAATTTTACAACAGTCTTCTAGTGGAGACCAAGCCCCCTCCTGCTAGTGCAAAAATAACTTTTGCAGGGGCATTTGAATCAGATTTTGGGTTCACATTGAGGGAGAGAAGATCCACAACCCTTGATCAGATCCAAACTGATGCCTTAGAAATAGAAGCAAATCTTGTGGATGTAGGTAAAGCACTAGAGACACAACCTATCCAAGATAAGGGAAAGGCTAAAATGGAATCCTCTCAAAATCAAACATTAGAGGATATGAATAATGTAATTAAAAATTTGTCTAATAAATTGATTAAATTGGAATTGGAGAGTAAGAATTCTCAGAGGCAAGCACAACAGAACAGAAACTTTAATCCTCAATATAGAAGACAACCTCTGCAAATTTTGCAGAAGGAGAGAAAAGACCAAGGTCAAGTTCAAGGACCACTTTACTTAGAGGCAGATCGTGATGAAGTACCATAGCATTCCAGGGACCATGATGATCATATTTTCACATTGTATGCAGTAGATGAAGATGAACTAGGTGTTGAGGGAGAATAATATACTGAAACAGATGCCATTTATGATGAGAATCAAATTGATGAATATTGGAAGCAGTTTTCTGATTTTATGCAGATAGAATTACATAAGAATATGACTTGATATCAAGGAAGAGATATAGAATTCAAGAAAATGAAGGTGAGCAGCAAATTCCAGCTCCCCTACAAAAGGCGACTCCACAAGAACCACAGCCTACAAAACAATTAAATAAAGGAAAGCAACAGTAGAATACAAATAGCAAGACTCAAATACTTCAAGGCGAGTCTTCTCAAGATAAAAGTGAATAAAGGCCTTTAGAAAGAATTGTTTCCATTCCACAGGAGATTTTAGTGATGAAGAAAAGTGAAGATGAAAATGAAAGTAATACTATACAGGTTCATGTGTTTAGTCTCACTAAAGAGTTAGGAAAAATCAGAATTCAGGTGCCCCTCATAAAGTTGGTTAAAACACCAACTTATCAAAGAGAGATTGCTGAGTTTATCAATCTATATCAGAATGTGAATATAAACGACACTGTGAATCTACAAGAAGATAAACCAGTAGTGGTTTTTGGTCCACATGTGGAGGGGGTAGATTCTTCAACACCTCCTTTTTATATTTCTTTATTGATTCATGACTTCCTCTTGCATAATTGTATGTTTGATTCAGGAGCTTCACATAATCGTATGCCACTATCAGTAATGAAACAACTAAACCTACAAGTTACTAAACCTTACAGAGAACTGTATTCTTTTGATTCAAATAAAGTCAAGTGTCTGCGGGTCATTAAAGATATGGTGGTGTCACTAGCCCAAATCCCAACTAGAAGCTTTGTAATGGATGTAGTGGTAGCATATATCCCTGCTAGGTTTTGAATGTTGCTATCTAGGTCATGGGGGGCTAAATTGGGTGGTGTTTTGAAACTAGATTTTACTTATGCTATCATACCAATTTTTGGTGGAGAAGAAAGAAGATTGTACAAAGAAACAAGATTTGTAAAAATAATCACAAAGAACGGAGCAAGTAATTCACCTATATATAGCCAAGAAAAAGATGAATTTTCTTGCTTCATGTTTCATGACAATGCTGAATTGGCTGAAGATAACCAGAGGCAAGTTACTTCAACCAGTGTAAATATAGAGCTACTAATAGAAGGGGTGTGGAAGTGCTTATTTGATGGAGCCTATTCTAAAGAAGGAGCAGGTGCTAGTTTCCTTTTAATTACACCTGGAGGTAATATGATCCCATTTTCTTTTAAATTGGAGTTCGAAGCAACTAATAATGTGGCAGAATATGAATCCTTGATCATTGCTCTAAAAACAGCAAAACAAATGGGAATCTAGTCAATTTCCGTTTTTGGAGATTCAGAGCTGATTATAAAGCAAATTAAGAACCACTGTCAAACAAAACACCCTAGGCTTAGGGCATACAGAAATGAAGTGTGGGATTTGGTTGAGAATTTATTGAGGCTTTCAACATACAATTCATTCCAAGAGATGGAAACATATTAGCATAATCTTTGGCTGTGGTTGCCAGTACTTTTAGGCCTCCTATAAATCCAAAGCTAAGATATGATGTTGAAATGAGGCACCTGCCTTTTGTTCGAGATAATATAAAACACTAGCATATTTTTTAGGATGATCAGCGGATTAAGGAATTCTTGATTATGATTGAAGATTTTCAGGGCACCAAGATTGATCAAGATGAAGATGAAGCAACAGAAGGTGCAGAAGTAAGTGGTTTTAAAAATTCCATAGTTAATCAAAAAATTATTCAATTGAAAGATAATATTCTGCCAAGGGGGATTGTCCCTCTTGAAATACTTTTTAACTCCAATGATGTAGCTATTAGTTCAGAGAAAATTCCATAGGATGGGCAGATTCAAGATCACAATATTGGAACCCAGAAGGAGCCCAAGTTAGTCAAAATATTTAATGGAGTTCCACTTAATTATAAGGAGAGATATATTAAGCTTTTCAGGGACTATATTGATGTTTTTGCTTGGTCCTATTAGTATCTCAAAACATATGATGTAAGTATTATTCAGCATAAAATACCCTTGAAAGAAGGGATTAAACCATTTAAGCAAAAACTCAGGCAGATAAACCCTCTGATTTTACCATTGATTGAGAAAGAAGTCAAAAAATTGCTTGATACCAAGATAATAGTTCCACTCCAGTACTCTGACTGGGTGGCCAATTTAGTGCCTGTAAGGAAGAAAATGGAGAAATAAGGCTATGTGTGGATTTTGGAAATATGAATAGGGCTTCCTTAAAAGATAACTATTCATTACCTAAAATGGATCATTTGCTACAGAAGGTAACAGGATCATTCAGAATGTCAATGTTGGGTGGGTTCTCTGGGTATAACCGGGTGTCTGTTGATAAAGAAGATCAGAAAAAGACTACATTCACAACTCCTTGGGGAACCTTCATGTATGCTCGAATGCCTTTTGGGTTGATGAATGTTGGTGCAATATTAAGAAGGGGTATGGAAATTGCATTTGTAGGAGATAAGTTTGTAGTGATATAATTGGATGACATCACTATTTTCTCTAAGTTTGATGAGGAGCATCTGGACCGTCTTAAAAAGATTTTTGAGAAATGTAGAAAATTTTGGCTTTCTTTGAATCCTAAGAAGTCTATTTTTGCTCTAGAAGAAGGTAAACTATTCGGGCACATTGTTTCTAGAGATGGATTGAAGATAGATCTAGCAAGGGTGCAAGTTGTGTAGAAAATACCCCTGCCCAGGAGTAAGAAAGAAATTCAAAAATTTCTGGGAAAAATAAATTTTTTAAGGAGGTTTGTGTCCAAGTATGCTGAAATTGTAAAAGAAATTACCAATATGTTGAAGAAAGAAAATGAAGTGCATTGGACCAAGGAAGCCAGAGAGTCATTCTCCAAGATTAAAGAAGCATTACAAGCATCTCCAGTTTTAATTAGCCCTGATTATCAAAAGCCTTTTCAATTTTTTTCATTTGTATCACTTAATTCAATAGATGTTATTTTGTTACAGAAAAACGATGAAGAAAAGGAGCATCCAGTTGCTTTCTTTAGCAAGATTCTCAGAGATGTTGAACTAAAGTATAATGTTCTTGACAAATAGGTATATGCTTTGGTAAAATACCTAAAGGCCTTTAGGAATTATGTGTTGCAGTCACAGATCATTGCTTATGTGCCAAATGTTGCAGTAAAGGATGTCTTAGTCTAGAGTGATGTGGAATGCAAAAGAGGAAAATTGATAGCCAAGATTCAAGAGTATGACCTGGACATAAAGCCCGCAAAGCTGGTGAAAGGGCAGGGATTGGCAAAGATGTTGACAGAGTCAAATTTTTAGGCATTGGGAAACAACTTGTTAACACCTGCATATTGTATTGGAAGGATCCTATGGGAATTTCATTGTTATGTTTAACAGAGGATGAATTTACAGAGACCATTAAATATTATCATGAGAAGTTATGTGGTGGACATTATAGTTCGAAAGCTACTACACATAAAGTCCTCCAGGCAGGGTTTTATTGGCCCACCCTATTTGGTGATACAATCAGTTTGTCAAAAGTTGTCAGAAGTGTCCGCTTTTTGTTGAGAAGAGGTTAGCTCCCTTGCCTTTGATCCCAATATTCATAGAAGAACCATTTAGAAAATGGGGACTATATTTTGTTGGAGAAATTAACCCACCTTCAATTGGACAGCACAAGTGGGTTCTTACAGCTACTGATTATTTCACCAAGTGGGTAGAAGTTATACCTACTCAAAGGGAAAATGACCAGGTGGTGATGAAGTTCTTAGAGGAAAATATTTTCAGCAGATTTGGATGCCCTATCAAAATCATAACAGACAATGCTCAAGTGTTCAGTTCAAGTAAGTTTGTTTCTTTTTGTCAGAAGTATAATGTTATTTTATCTCATTCAACAGCTTATCATCCACAAGGAAATGGATTGGCTGAATCCACTAACAAAACATTGATGAAAATTCTTAAGAAAACTATTGCAGAGAATCAGAAAGACTAGGATTCGAAATTAAAGTTTGCTCTATGGGCTGTTCGAGTGACTACAAGAAGGTCTACAGGAAAATCACCTTTTGAGTTAGTGTATGGAACTCAAGCTCTATTCCCTAGTCAGCTTGTGAAGCCTGTGATTGTAATGATTCAGGAGGCAAAAGAAGAGCCCAATGCTCTGATAAGAAGGATGCATAAGGTAGTGGAGTTGAGTGAAAGCAGGGATAAGGTAAGAGATAATTTGATTATGTATCAATCAAAGATGAAGGGTATTTTTGACAAAAAGGCCAAGGAAATTGATTAAAAAGTTGGAGACCTGGTATTGAGGTGGGATACTGGAAGAGAAGAAAAGGGAAAACATGGGAAGTTTGATCCTCTCTAGTATGGCCCATTTAGAATTATAGAAGCAAGGGCAAATAATACATTCTTCCTAGAGAATGTTGATGGTGAAACCTTACATCTACCTGTCAATGGGCAGTACATCAAACAATATTTCCAATTCTGAAGCACAAGCATCCTGTCAATGTAGATACCAGACTGAATTCATTGTACAAATTCCATAGAATTTAAATTGGCTAAGCAATATATGACTCCATGCCTGAGGTGAAGCCATTGTTCTGTGGTTCTTAGTGATTCTGTGGTAAAAGCACTATCCCCAGGTGGAGCCAGATGTTGTATCATCCATTGTCATTTTAATTTTATTTTCAGTTTTATTGCAAAAATGGAAAAAAAAAAAATCAAATATTATGTTCTAACGGAATTAAAAGAGAATATGGAAGTCCGAAAGAAATGATTTCTTTTATATTATTGATGGATTTCGAACGTGAAAAACCTAGGAGAAGATCTGAGCCGTCTGATCAACAGGAAACAGATATAGAATAGTAATTGCGTGGTTAACAAGGATGAAGTTTAATTCAAAATCAGACGCGAGAAATTATAAAACCGAGTTAAAACCTCAGTTAATCAGGGCCATCCGCTTGAAGGATTCAGATCTGAAGGTAATCGCGTGGTTAACAAGGACAAGGTTTAATTTAGAAAACGGATGTGATGGTTTATGAAATTTGATTTAATCTGCTGAATTCCAGATCGATCACAGCCGATCATCACGAAGGGACAAGATCCGACGGATATCATGTCAAAAAGTGCACTGGTTTTATTATAAATTTCAGACCCGAGAAGTCTATGAAATGTAGTTTTATTTCCTTTCGATTCCGTGGGGAAGGTAAAGGTTTGTGGAAAAGGTGGACCCGATATGTCATGAACTGGGGTTTATTTCCTCTTGGGTTCTGTCAACGGTGATTGGTCAGGTTTCTTTGTGTTTTCGCCAATCAGAACACTTCTGATATATAGATGGGCCCATAACCCACAAGTCCACGCACGGAATTTTGTAAAGATGTAGCTTTGCTACGTTAAAGCAGTTTAGTTGTCATTAGGACATCTACAGGATTACAGCTTGTAGAATACAAGACCACATACTCAAGCCACAAATTCGAACAACGAGCAACCATCACCAGTCATATTGTAATTTCTGTTACTTCTTGTTATTTTGTTTTCTTGAGAAGAATCAGGTGTCTTTTACCCTCCAATGTAATATTTTGTAATGGATTTTACTTTAGGCAGTTAGGAGATAGTTAAGTAGTTTGACAGTTTTGGTGATTACCAATTGTCTCGTGATGTATAAAAAGAGGCAAAATTGTAGAAAAGGGGTCCAAATTTTGAAGAGCCTGGAGGCTATGTTATTGTATTCTTGATAAATTGATGATTAATGAAAGAATCATGAGTTTTCCACACATTTTTGGGTATGATTTTGTAATTTCTCTGTTATGTGTCATCATGTGTCTTCCTTTATTTAAGTATGGTAATGAAGCTGCAGGTCTTTGTTTACTTATGTGAATGAAGTTAAAATTGCTTAAAAGAGTGCTCATGTACTTAAAGTTCCTACTTCTATATTTCTTCTAAGTTACAGATAATAGTTTCTGTGAAAAACAACATATTGTCTCTAACTTCTCAAAGAATTCTTCACTTTGCCATTTATACCCAGCAACCATATGGCATTCTGAGGCTTTCATATCAGCTAAAGATTAAGGGTCAAAAGTCAGGCCCTTCAGGTCCTTCACTTGAGGATACATCATACAAATAAGTGACATGAATAATAAACATTAATGTCTTAAGCAAAATTTCTACACAGCCAAGAAATTGGTTTCTTAAGGTACAACAATGCAGATCATATGATTATCTGCATGATGCTCAAAAACTGAAATTGTTCCATGCTACCTTAAAGGATTCAGCATTAAAATGGTTCATGATTTTAGGGATGAATTCTATAAGAATGTGGGCACAAATAAAAGAAGCTTTCTTAGAAAAATATAGAGATTATTGTATGCCTCATAACATTAAAGATGAAGTCTTCAAAATGACACAAAAGGAAGATGAAAATCTTGAAGACTTAGTAGAGAGATTTGTCTATAATATTAAAAGAGAAAAAATGGATAATTTGGATGAGGAAAATTTGAAAGCCCTCCTACTCAAATCTATCAAAGATGAATGGATTGATCTCCTTAACCTAACAGGAAAAGGAGATATTTCTCAATTACCATTTGCAGATATTTGTGACTTATGTGTACATATCTCAAGGGGTAAAGCACGAGTTGGAAAAAGTCCTAGAGACCCTCTCTTATCAAGAATCAATAAATCTGCAGCTGGGATAGTTAGTAGGGCAGAATTAGGAAGCTTGCTTGATACTTTCAAGACAGATATTTTAGGGAGTCTAAGTGAACAAATAGACACCCTTAAAATACAGAATAAGCAAAAATCTAAAAATGCTGCATTATCCATTTTCTGTCCTAGATGTCAAAAGAAGCATGCCCTAAGAGAGTGTCCTTTAGATTTAAAAACTATAGAAACTTGTGCCATATGTGCAGATAACCATGATACTAAGGAGTGTCCTTCTTTACCAAGTCTTAAAGCTTTATTTAATGACAAAGGGATACCAGAACAAGTAGACCCCCTTTCATTTATTTCCAAGAGACCATGGCAGAACTCTCAACCAAATCAATCACAAGGCTTTAGACCACAACAATTTGCTCAGTCTTCACAAAATAATTGGAATCCATCTTCGTAGCCTTGGGCTCAACCACAATCACAATCTTGGAATCAAGGATGGAAAAGTCCTTATGGGGCTTATGCTCAATATCAACAATATTCACCATCCTATCCTAATTTTCCACCACAATTCCTACCCCAATCTAATCAAATTCCTCAAACCAATCAATTACCTCAAGTCCAAGTTTAGAATCAAAATCCACATATTTCCCTACCATTTGCACAAAAATCAAATCAATTACCTGCTCAACCACTTCTGAATCCTAATAATAAAATGTCACAACAACCTGTTTACAATATGGAAGGGCAAAATCCTCAAACCTATGTAATAAATCCACTAGATCTAAATAATTTCCAATTAAGGTCTAGAAGAGTATTGCAAAGAAAACCCCCTGTTGTTATTCAGGAAGCAAGAACAAATATTCAAAAACATAAAAATCAATCTGAAGAAGGAGAGACCTCTCTCCCTTAGAAAGAGAATAATCAAATAGAAAATGTTCCAATAAATACTCCTATTATAGAACAACCCTCGGTATCCATTAGACCACCTTTTCCTGAATGGTTGAAAATTGATTAAGGAGTAGAAAAACAAATCACATTGCATGATTATAATATTATGGATGAACTAAGAAATGTCTGTATAAAAATTCCTTTATTACAATCCATAAAAGAAATACAAATCTTTGCAAAAAAAATTAAGGAATTAAGTACTCAAAGATCAGGAAGAAAAAGAAAAGACATAAAAAGAATTCAATTAGTCGGGAAAAATGCAGACATCATGATGGGGAAAACAACAATCCAAAAATGTCTAGATTCGGGGAGGCCCATTGTGAAAATTCACATCAATGGAAATGAAATACCAAACACACTGATTGATCTAGGAGCAGACATAAACATAATGAGTAAACAAGTTATGGATTCATTTAGGCTTCCTAACCTTCAATACACACCAACACTATTACAATTAGCAAATAGGTATGTAATTAAACCTGGTGGTGCGTTGGAAGATGTTTGTGTATCCTTATATTCTTGGGAGTATCTTGTTGATTTCATGGTCTTAACACCCAAGAATAATATGGGAGGACATCCATTAATCGTAGGAAGACCTTGGTTAGCTACAACTGATGCTTTCATTGGTTGTAGATCAGGTGACATGTTTATCTCAGATGGAAATTATACAAAGAAATTTACATTATACCCACCTGTAAAAACAACAATATAAATAGAGAATGAGGAGTGGATAGATGATGATGATGATATACAACCTGTTTTCACTACTGAAGAAGTAAGAGAGGAGGACCAAATTTTAAATCTATTGGAAAATAATGAATCTTCCTCACATCATGACCGTAGTCAAAATGAATATCTCTCATCTAGACAAGTATCATTGCTCTCTATGGAGAAATTTGGGGATTGTTCAATAGGAATTTTTTCAGGTAAAACTTTGAATGTTAATAAAAACTTGGAAGAATAACAAAAGAATAAACTGGTATAAGTTTTACAAAAACATTCTTCTGCTTATGCATGGGAATACACTGATATGAGAGGAAAAGATACTAAGACTTGCATACATCATATCTACATTGAGCACAATGCAAGACCAGTTAGACAACCACAACGAAGAATGAACCCAAATCTAAAAGAAATTGTTGAGGAATTACAAAAGTTGCTAAATGTAAATTTCATCTATCCAATATTAGACAGTCAGTGGGTTTCACCCCTAGTAATCATTCCAAAGAAAAATGGGAAATGGAGAGTATGTATTGATTACAGGGAATTGAATAAAGCAACATTAAAAGACCACTTTCCACTTCCTTTCATAGATCAAGTCTTGGACACATTGGCAGGGAAAAAGTATTTTTCATTTTTGGACAGTTTTAGTGGATATAATCATATTCAAGTAGCACCTGAAGATCAAGATAAAACCACATTTACCTATCCATGGGGAACTTATGCTTACCGAGTACTTCCCTTTGGATTATGCAATGCTCCAGAAACATTCCAAAGAGCAGTCCTTGGAATTTTCTCTGATCTTATTCATGATTGTGTGGAAGTGTATATGGATGATTTCACAGTTTATGGAGATTCTTTTAACAAAGCACTTGAAAATTTAGAAAAAAAATTAATAAGATGTAAAGAAACAAATATTTCATTAAGTCATGAGAAATGTTTTATGATGTTTAACGAAGGAATTGTTTTAGGTCACCATATTTTAGGAGATGGAATTAAGGTAGACTCATCTAAAGTTGAGGTCATTTCTAAATTATCAGTGCCAAACTGTCAACGAGATGTTAGGAGTTTTCTTGGTTTTACTGGATATTATAGAAGATTTATAGAAAACTTCACAAAAATTGCATCTCCACTCTTTAAACTACTTACCAAGGACTGTGAATTCAATTGGAATTCTGATTGTCAAGCTGCCTTTGAAACTTTGAAAAAGAGAATTTCTAAAGCACCTATCTTAAAAGGACCTAATTGGAAATTGCCTTTCTATATATCAACTGATGCTTCAGATACAACCTTAGGAGTTTTGTTAGGCAAAAAAGACCTTACTCCTTATGCAATCTATGATACCAATAAAAATTTAACTCCAACAGAGTTAAATTATACTGTAACTGAGAAGGAGTTTTTAGCCATAGTTCATGCCATTAACAAATTCAGAGATTATATAACTGGCTATGAAACTTTCATTCACACAAACCATTCTACCATTAGATACCTAATGAATAAACCAATCACTAATGGAAGAATAACCAGATGGCTCTTATTGTTACAAGAATTCAACATCACCATTCTAGATAGACCCGAAAATAGAATACAATTGTTGACTTTTTATCTAGAATTCAGAATGATAATAATGATCAACCTGTGGAGGATAAATTTCCTGATGAATATATTTTTGTAGTATCTACTAAATCACCTTGGTATGCAGATATTGCTAACTATTTAGCTACAGGGAAAATGCCATTTCATTTGTCTCCTAGAGAAAAGAGGAGGATAGTTCACAATAACACATCTTATTCATGGATAAATGAAGAATTATACAAAACAGGACCAGATCTCATCATCATAAGATGTGTTCAAGAAGATGAATACTGGAAATACTTAAAGCATGCCATGATGAACCATGTGGAGGACATTTTCCTGACAGAAGATCTGCTTTCAAGGTCCTACTTTTCGGATATTATTGGCATTTCATTTTCAAGGATACCAAGGAATATGTTAAAAGATGTGACAGTTGTCAAAGAATGGGCAAACCTTCTCTTTCAATTGAAATGCCATTACAGCTGCAGGTACTCATTGATCCATTTGAAAAATGGGCACTAGATTTTGTTGGTCCAATCAATCCACCTTCAAAGAAAAAAAGATATATTCTGGTATGTATTGATTATGTCACTAAATGGGTAGAAGCTAAAGCACTTCCTTTTTCTACTGAAAATGTTGTAGTTTCATTTCTTTTGAGGATATTTTTACTTGTTTTAGTGTTCCAAGAGAAATTGTAATAGATCAAGGAATACAGTTCACATCCAGATTAGTGCAAAAACTTGTGGAGCAGTATAAAATCAAGCATTGGAAATCCACTCCATACCATCCACAAGCTAATGGACAAGTTGAGTCTACAAACAAGGTGATTGAAGCAATTCTTACCAAGACTATACACTTACATAGGAAGGACTAGGCAGAAAAGCTTTCAAAAGCTTTGTGGGCTTATAGAACTACATGGAGAAGTACTATAGGACATACTCCCTATGAACTTGTTTATGGGAAGTAGGTCTTACTTCCAATAGAATTCTAGATCCAGACCTATAAAACAACAGTCCAATTGGATCTTGACTTATCAGAAGCACAAAAGCAAAGGATGAGACAACTCAACGAGTTTGATGAAATAAGACAAGAAGCCCTCCAAAAGACTAGCATAGTTGAGCAACAGAGATCCAGATGGCATGATAAGTACATTAAAGAAATGAAATTTCATCCAGGAGATTGGGCATTGCTATTTGACTCAAAATTCAAAAATTTCCAAGGAAAATTCCAAAATCACTGGCTTAGGCCTTATGAAGTTGAAAATGTCTTTAATAATGGTGCAGTTAGAATCAGGACTATTGATGAAGAGAAAATTCCTCTTTTAGTGAATGGACATCGACTTAGACTTTATCAGAAGCCATTGACAAAAGAAGAATTTGTCAAAACTTTCCAAGACAATTTAGAATTGAAGATGGTTGAGAAGAATTCTTCTTTTCCACCTTAGAAATTCTCTCTCTCTCTTATTGAGAATGCAACAAGATGATGGAGCTTAGTGGAAAGAAGTCGCCTTCACTAAGTGGGCCTGCAGGGTATTTTTGGCGCAAAGTCTATTTTTAGACATATGGATCATGGTCTATGAGTTGCAGTATGTTATTTGTGGATGATTGGTCATGTTGGTAAAAATAGATGGGCTTTTATTTTTAGACATATGGGCAGGTTTCTATTTTTAGACTGTCAAGCTAAAAATAGAATAGTCAAATATTATTGTCTCATAATAATATTTGGACTATAAACATTATCTTATCCTCTTGGAGCACTTCAGTTTGAGCTACAGATGTGGCACATGCAGCTGTCAGAAGGAAATACACTTTCTTTGTGGGTCAGTTGAGTTATTTCATGCAGGTCAGTTAGAACTCATGTGGTTGATTTTGGTGGAGTTGATTGTGGAGTTGATGGAGTTGTGTTCAGTTTGACTTGGTTGAACTAGTTGTATTCTAGTCTAACTAAAGAATACTCTAGTGATGAGTTGTGTGAATTAAATATTAATTAATTCACTAATTATTAACTCATAAAGCAACTAAAGAATACATTAGTTAACTCAGTGCATGTACAGTTCAGTGGAGACAGGTGTTAGAGGTTGAGATTGCTATCAGTTGTGACTATGGTTGTGCATGAGATCTTTCACAATCAGTGGGATTGAGTTATGCCAATGAGGATTGCGCAATGTGGGCCAATACCAAGGAAATTGTAGCCTGTACTCACGTAATTTTCACTTTGTATAGTGCAGTGGAGGCAGGCAAAGCAGCGGAGAAGATTTGAACCTGTGACTTGTTCGGATCTGAGCTAGTTTTGTGTGTAACAGGTGGAGATAGTACTGAGTACTTGTGAAGAGTATTGTATTATGTATTGTTACATGTTCTCAATCATTATAATATATAGATAGTGTTGGGTTTTCATCTGTAAGCTTTCCCCGGTTACATACTATGTTAATGTGCGCATGTGATTGATGTTTCATTGTTTTTAATGCTGCTAAATTGATGATCAATGTAGAGGAGGTTATGTATTATGCATGTATTCTGTAATAGTGTATAATTGGGATAATCTCTGTGAATAAGTGTTTATTATTCAAAATTTCTACATGGTATCAGAGTTGTTGATCATCAGATCTACTATTCAGAAAGTGTTTACATTCTATTTCTTCAGGCAGAGTCTGTAATCGGGCCAGGTAGCCTCTAGATTCATCCTTCCTTTGGAAGGTGAGATATCCGGTAAAAGCCCATAAAGTCAATCTCTGTACGAGAAATACTTTGTTCTCAAGAATCTTAGATCAGAGGCGGTTGAGTTTGGAGCTGGTGGAATTCGAATTTGCAGCAGTGTTTTCTTAGTATCAACGTGGCAATGTCTTCCAACGGATTGCGATTGGAGTATGCTCTTGAGGGCAGCTCAAACTATATTGCATGGAAGGACATGATGGAGGCGGTGTTAGATGATAATGGGCTGAAGGATTTCATAGAGGCTGAGGTCCCAAAGCCTACTGATACTGCACAAGTTGATGCTTGGCAAAAGAAGACAGCAAAGTGTCGAAGGATTCTGTTGGAGGACGTGAAGGATCACATTGTGTCTAGCTTGCATGGAAAGGCTTCTCCATACTTGATGTGGAAAGCGTTGATAGATCTATTCCAAATCAAGAGCAACCAGAGGAAGCTGGCGCTCAAGGATAAACTCATAAACATCAAGTGTGAGAAGGGAGACAGTATGCCCAAGTATCTCACGAAGTTCACTCAGTGCAGGGATGAGCTGGGAAGTGTGGGGGTGACTGTCGATGATGAGGACTTGGTGAGCTTGGCTCTCCTTGGTCTTCCAAAGAGTTGGCATTCCTGTCCGAACTCTATCAATGGTCGGGAGAAATTGCCAGGATGGGAGAGACTTTGGTCAGATCTTGTGCAGGAGGAGATCAGGTGGAATACCAGGGACGGATCTTCATCAAAGGGACCTGATGAAGAAAATTGCGCTTTGGCTGCCAAAGCAAAGAAGGGGAAGAACAAGAAAGCTTCTCATTCCAGTGCGAAAGGCAAGAAGCAGGACATGTCTAAGGTGACGTTCTTTCACTGTCACCAGCACGGACACTATGCCACAAATTGTCCACAGAAGAAGAAGAACAAGCAAGTTGTTGGATCTGCAGCAGGAGAGGCTCTAGCCTCGCAGTTTGAGCTTGATTTTTCATTGATCACATGCTTGGTTTCAAGTGTGATGGGATCAGTGTGGTTCTTGGATAGTGGTGCGTCTTTTCACATGACAGGAGATCGAGATTTGTTTTCTGATCTGGAGGAGAAAGATCTTGGAGTGCACATCGAGATGGGTGATGATGGTAGATACAGTGCGACCGGTATCGGTACCATTTCCTTTGAGAGGGAGTCTGGTAAACCCTTCGTATTGAAGGAAGTGATGCATGCTCCAGGATTGAAGAAGAATCTTATCTTTGTGGAAATGTTAGAAGACAAGGGGTATGATGTTGTTTTCAATGAGGGAAAGGCTTTCCTGTGCAGTAAGACAGCTGGAGAAACCTAAGAAATGGAGTCATTGAGGAGGAGGTGTACATAGAACAGCCCGAAGTTTTTGAGATCTTCAGCAGCGAGTCGCATGTGTGAAAGCTCAAGAGAGCGTTGTATGGGTTGAAACAAGCACCACGTGCTTGGTACACATAGATAGACAACTATTTCACCGGACTTGGATTCTCTAAGAGTGAGGTGGATCCTAACCTATACGAGATTGTGGTGGAGGGTAAGTTGCTTATCATTGTACTTTATGTAGATGATTTGATTCTAACAGGTGATGAGATGTTGATACTTTCATGCAAGGATGATCTTGCTGAGTTTGAGATGAAGGACTTGGGCCTCCTTCATTATTTCATGGGATTGGAAATCTGGCAGCGCAGTGATGGACTATTTGTTTCTCAGGGTAAGTATGCTCGAGAGATACTGGAGAAGTTCAACATGCATGGCTGCAAGCCTGTTGATACTCCTCTTCCTGGAGGTTGGAGGAAGGAGGATGCCACTTCAACAGAAGAAGTGGATGCCACTGTTTATCGACAGTTGGTGGGGTCGCTTATGTATCTGGTCAATACACGACCCGATATATGCTATGCTGTTAACCAGCTTTCACAAGCTATGGTTAAGCCAACCAAGCTCTTCTGGAAGGCAGGCAAGCATGTATTGCGTTATTTGAGAGGCACATCGGGATATAGATTGTGGTATAGATAGGAGGATGAGGTGAAGCTATGTGGCTTCACGGATGCAGATTGGGCAGGGAGTCCAATGGACAGAAAGAGCACATCAAGAGGGGTCTTTAGTATCAGGTCGACAGCAGTTTCTTGGTACATGATTAGGTGCTCATGTCCTAAGTGTCGTAAAATGCTCAAAATTTAAAATGCTCAGAACTGGTTCAAAGTTGAATGACTGGAAAGTGCTCATCTTCCTGATTCCGGCGCCGCAAATGGTTCGAAAAATGGTCGCCGTATGAGAAAGTTATGGCAAAAAGAAGAATTTCTCAGTAACATTGAAATTTTGAATTTTTCAAAAAAAAAAAGAATATTCCACAGAATATTCCTTGGAATATTCCAAGGAATATTCCTTTTTGGGCAACCAATCACAGGTTGCCACGTGGCAGGCTCGGAGGCCGCCACGTGGCCTGGGTGACGTCAGCAAAGTTATGTATGGGCAGATTTCAAAATTGTTGGTCGGATGGAGGATCGAACCTGCGACCTCCTTCCCACAAGTCAAACGCTTTACCGTTGCACCAATGGCATGAATCATGAAATGTGGGCGGGGAAAACTTTAATTAAAGTTTGAATTTGTTTTGGCGGGGCCCCAAGGGGGCCAGCCCCCCATACATGTGACCTTCCGCCCGGAACCGTGGGCCTAACCCTTAACCGTCGGCACAAAATCCGAGGTAAAACCGCCAACCGTTCACATGCGCCATTAAAACAGTCAGTTAACCGGCGGTCAGTTAGCGGCAGAATTGGCGGTGGCACCAAATTTGGCAGCCGCTCCATATTTAGCGGGGTTATCTGGCAGTCAGCCAGTTTTAACTGGAGTTTTTTTAGGCCAAGCTGGCAGTTGGGAGTAAATGGCCATAACTTTGGCTAGGAAAGGCGGTTTTGGACGAATTTTTTTTTTTATTTTGGGTATTTTTGACCTTCTGAAGCCATTGGCATAGGTCTTACAGCCATATGAGGTCATTTGTAGAGGTTTTGGACCTGTGGAAGTTCTAGAAGCCACCAGGGCCCAGTATTGGGAGAACTGTATAGGGTTGCAGGTATCCATTAGAGGTGAACCAGTAGTCAATCCTGAAGGATTCAAGTGTTCTAAATCTGTTTTTACCATCTATTCCACCTGTAGATGCTTCTATTCAGCTGTATATTCAATTTTAGCATTTAATTAAAACAAGGACAGGCCCATTTGGGAGCCTTGGACCTAGCAGACGTAGCCAAGGAGGGGTGAACTGCTTCATCAACTTCTTTTGCATCTGCGGTTGATTTATTTTGCAGAAGAAATTCATTTTAGTGTGTTAAACAGTAAAAGGAAATAAATCTGCTATACTTAAATGGGTCATGAACAGCTGAAAATTTCATTTGTTTCTTTTCTGCAAGACATGGACATCTTTTAAACATGTGTATTTCTGAATTGAATACCTTGAAAACCATTTACAAGTAGTTTCAAATTCAGATCAAGTTGGTATCAGAGCTAGGTTGTTGCTTCTTTGTATCAAAAGCAGTCAAATAAGCTATAGACAGAGCCTGAAACGAGCCAGGAAGCCTTCGAAATGCTCTTGTTATACAATTGCAAAGTAGATAAATGCTCTTTCAGTCAATCTCTGGTGTAGTTGTCTTTTGATTGTTTTTGTGCAAAGATCTTCTAACTGTCTTGCAAGTATTGATGCTTACCAGGTTGAAACTTAAAAGAGGGGAAGGCCAGTTGATTAGAGAACGAGAGAATCCTCAGTCAAGGAAGGCCAGAGAGCCATCACCTCCACCTTCAATTTCACCCTCAAGAATCTCAGCAGAAGCTTCAAGAATGTCTGCACATGAAGGAGAAATTCCTATAGACATGGATCAAAAAGAAGAAGAAAGAGTCTTCAGAAAGGCTTTCTTGGACCTCACTGAAATGGTGAGGATATTGTACCAAGAAAGAAATGAGAAATTGGCTGGAGAAGGGTCCAAACATCCACATGAAGGAGAGGGCTCTTCAGGAGGTAAGAAGGATGATGATCATTCCAAGAAAGGACATGGAGGTAATGGTGATCCACCACCCCCATCGTCACCTTCTTCCTCTTCATCCTCGTCTTCTTCTTCTGTGCATAAGCATAGATCCTCCGGAAAAAGTCCTTTTTTGAAGCTTGATGTAAAATCCGAATTACCTATGTTTAATGGTGAAGTGAATGCAGAAAAGCTTGGCAACTGGATTAGGCAGTTGGAAGTTTACTTGAGGATCCAGAATATGCATGATGATGCCACAAAGATTCAGTTGGCTTCTTTGAGAATGGATGGAGCAGCATTGGTCTGGTGGGAGGCCAAGACTAAAGAGGAGATCAAGAAATTTGGTAAGGTTACCTTAACATGGCCTGAATTTCTGTTAGCCATTAAAAAACAGTTTTATCCTCTTGCTCACATGCAGAAAGCCATTATGAACTGGCAAAATTTCAGACAACTTAAGGGTCAGAGTGTCCAAGACTACACCCAAGAATTCAGGAGAAGAGCTCTCTTGTTAGGGGTAGATTTACAGACCCAGGAAACCTTGCTGAAATACATTGGTGGCTTGCATAGCTACCTTAGACACACCATCTTGATGTTTAACCCTACTAGCCTAGACGAGGTTTGTGTCCAAGCTACACATTTAGAGGCAAGGGGAAAAAACACATTTGAAGAGGGTAGAAACAAGCCCCCCAAGGGGAAAAACAAAGAGAAAACCTCCAAGGGAAAGGGCAAAAAGAATGCATCTGTCAAAGAGGAGAGTGAGAAAGTGATTTGTAAACACTATTCTAAATCAGGCCATGAGGAGAAAAACTGTTGGAAATTACATCCTTAAAAAAGACCTCAATTTAACAAATCCAAAGGGAAACAGAAAACTGATGCTACTACATCTACACCACAAGATTTAGGGGATGATTCAGGTGATGAAACCAAAATTGCAGCCATGGGTTTGAAAAACTTGAAGGGAAAAGAAATTGAAACTCAAGCCAGCACTAGTACCTCAAACTGTCATGTACAAGCTCCTAATGAGGAAGAAAGAATGGAATTGTTTCATGTGAGAGTGATTTCAAAACATACTAAAATTGACACACTTTTTGATAGTGGGTCACAAGCAAACCTTATATCAGAGGACTTGGTCAAGCAGCTTAAACTTGAGACCGTTCCACATCCGAAGCCATATCCACTTGGATGGATTTGCAAGGATGCAAATTTACAAGTTTCAAGAAAGTGCACATTGTGCTTTGCAATTACTACACATTTTATTGACACAGTTGAACTTGATGTGGTACCTTTTGATATAGCAGGAATTGTTTTGGGAAGTCCTTACTTGTTTGACAGGAAAGCTATCTTTCATCGCCATGAAAACAAATATCATCTTTTCAAAGATGGCAAGGATTTCATTGTTAGAGCTCATCGCAAGAAGACAAATATAGCGATGGTGAATGCAGGACAGGTAAAAAGGTTGTTCAATTCAAGTAAGAATTTTGTTCTTCTTATTATTAAGCCCAAGGTTGATGTGAATCATGAGTCATTTGACAATTGTGATCCAAAACTTAAGTCAGAATTGTATGATGTAGTTGATGCATATCATGAGATGTTTCAGGAGCCAACAAGTTTGCCTCCTTAGAGGGAGATTCAGCATGAAATCCATTTGCATCCAGATTGTCCTCTTCCAAACAAAGGCATGTACCGCATGTCTATTATGGAGAATGCTGAAATAAAGAAGCAAATCAAGGACTTGTTGGACATGGGTTTCATAAGGCTAAGTACTTCGCCATGTGGGTCACCGATTGTATTGATTCCAAAGAAAGATGGCACTTGGCGTATGTGTGTTGATTTCAGGGCCTTGAACAAGATAACGGTAAAGAATCGTTACCCACTCCCAAGGATAGATGATTTGCTAGACCAGTTGAAAGATGCTCGATATTTCACTAAGTTAGACTTGCGCAGTGGATATCATCAAGTAAGAATTGAAGAAAGCGACATTTGGAAGACAGCCTTTAAAACCAAACAAGGACTCTTTGAGTGGCTTGTGATGCTGTTTGGTTTGTGCAATGCACCTGCAACTTTCATGCGGGTAATGGATGATGTCTTACGTCCTTTTCTTGATGATTTCGTTATTGTCTACTTAGATGACATCTTAATTTTCAACAAGTCTAGAGAAGATCATGTCATGCATGTTAAGAAAGTACTTGATGTTTTGAAGAAGAATCAGTTATTTCTTAAAATGTCAAAGTGTGAATTTGGAAAGACTTCTTTGGTTTGTTTGGGACACATAGTAGGAGGAGGTGCTTTGAGAATAGATCCTGCTAAAATTGAGGCTATTGTGAAGTGGCCTACTCCCAAATCCATAACAGAGGTAAGAAGTTTTTTGGGTGCAGCTCAATATTGGAGGAAGTTCATCTCTAACTTCTCTTCTATATCAACTCCTATGCATGGAGTGACAAGTGTGAAGCATGCTTTCAAATGGGGAGGTAAGCAGCAAAAAGCTTTCGAATCTTTAAAGAGAATATTAGTTCAGCTCCAGTCCTTGCATTACCGGATTTGAGACAGCCATTTGAGATACAAACCAATGCTAGTGATTATGCCATGGGTGCAGTTCTTCTACAACATGGTAAGCCTATTGCTTTTCATTCTGAAACTTTTAATGGTGCTGTTGTAAATTATCCTACATATGATAAGGAGTTGTATGCATTGGTACAAAGCGTCAAAAAGTGGAAACACTATTTGATGGGCAAAGAAACTGTTATACATATCGACCATCAGCCCTTACAGTACTTGCAATCACAAAGCAAGTTACAACAGTCACGACACTTCAGATGGATGGGCTTCTTGCAACAGTTCCATTTGATAATAAGGTACAAGAAAGGTACTTTGAATAAAGTTGTTGATATGCTTTCAAGGCCTATTATCGGTGCTGTTACTTTACTTAAGAATGATTCCATGGTACATGATAGTTACATAGAACAATATGCATCTGATGATGACTTTAAAGATGTATATGCTAACTTGAGTAAAGGGAATCATGTAGAGGAAAATGAATATCACATGCATAACAATTTTCTATTTCATTTGGGAAAGTTGTGTATACCACAGGGGGAGAGAATAAATGTCATAAGAGAAGCTTATTCTTCTCTTATTGCTGGCCATTTTGGTGTAAGCAAAACAGTTGCACATCTACAGAGGTATTGCTATTAGCCTCGCATGGTAGATTTTGTTTCAAGGTTCATAAGAGGTTGTTCATTATGTGCTACAAGCAAGCCTAGTAATAGGAAGCTTGGCTTGTATACTCCTTTGCCAATACCTTCTAGACCATGGGAGAGAATCTCTATGGATTTTGTAGGAGGTTTGCCAAAATCTAGAAAGCAGCATGATTATTTATATGTAGTAGTTGATCGTTTCAGCAAAATGTGTATACTTATGCCTTGTAAGAAAACTATAACTGCTAAACAAACTGCTGAATTATTTTTCATCATGTATGGATTCACTTTGGTTTTCCTACTTCCATTATTAGTGACAGGGATTCCAGATTTGTGGGGAATTTTTGGTCCAACCTATGGGAGATGATGGACACAAAGTTGAAGAAAAGTACTGCTTTCCGTCTGCAAACAGATGGACAAACAGAAGTTGTGAACAGAACCATTGTGCACCTCTTGAGAGGTTATTGCAGCAAGCATCCCAAGCTTTGGGATGAACATTTGCACTACATACATCATGCTTACAATCGTGCCAAGTACTCTTCCACAAACACCTCATCGTTTGAAGCTTGTTTTGGTTACTTGCCAAAATCATCTCTTGATTTCATTCTTGAGAAAGATGTTGCCATTGAGGGACATAGTGATATTGACAAAGCTCGTTCATTCATTGAAAGAATTCAGCAAATTCAAGAACAGCTTGAGAAGAGTCAAGGCAAGTACAAGGAAAGACACGACAAGCATAGATTCGATCATAAGTTTCAAGAAGGGGATGAGGTATGGCTGTACATTAGTAAGGAAAGGATGCAAGGAGAAGGTAAAAATTTGAAGCCTATTCGTTATGGTCCATTCAAAATCCTCAAGAAGGTTGGAAATAATGCTTTTCAATTAGATTTGCCTTCCTACATGCAAATGTATTCTGTTGTCAATGTGGAGAACTTACGTTTGTATGAACCTCCTTTGATTGTTGATCATGAAAGTGTTGTTCAGCTGCCATCTATAGAAGATTTCTCGCCAGAATTCTTAGATGAGCTGAAAGAAGATACAATCCTTGACAGAAGGACACGCACTTCAAGGAGGGGCAAGGTAGATTATGTTCGGGTTACTTTCAAAGGCAGCAAACCGAACAAGGGAAAGTGGATGGAGGTGGAAAGAGTGAGGCAGTTGTACCCTCACCTCCTTAACAGGTAGTTGAAGGCTTTTTGGGTCCAAAAGCTTCCCAATGGGGAGGCGTGATCAGGTGCTCATGTCCTAAGTGTCGTAAAATGATCAAAATTTAAAATGCTCAAAACTAGTTTAAAGTTAAACGACTGGAAAGTTTTCATCTTCCTGATTCCGGCACCACAAACGGTTCGAAAAACGGTCACCGTATGAGAAAGTTATGGCAAAAAGAAGAATTTCTCAGTAACATTGAAATTTTGAATTTTTCAAAAAAAAATTAAAAAAAAAGAATATTCCACAGAATATTCCAAGGAATATTCCTTTTTGGGCAACCAATCATAGGTTTCCACGTGGCAAGCTCGGAGGCCGCCACGTGGCCTGGGTGACGTCAGCAAAGTTATGTATGGGCGGATTTCAAAATTGTTGGCTGGATGGAGGATTGAACCTGCGACCTCCTTCCCACAAGTCAAACACTTTACTGTTGCACCAATGGCATGAATCATGAAATGTGGGCGGGGAAAACTTTAATTAAAGTTTGAATTTTTTTTGGCAGGGCCCCAAGGGGGCCAGCCCCCCATACATGTGACCTTCCGCCCGGAACCGTGGGCCTAACCCTTAACCGTCGGCAAAAAATCTGAGGTAAAACCACCAACCGTTCACATGCGCCATTAAAACAATCAGTTACCCGACGGTCAGTTAGCGGCAGAATTGGCGGTGGCCCCAAATTTGGCGGCCGCTCCATATTTACCGGGGTTATCTGGCAGTCAGCCAGTTTTAACTGGAGTTTTTTTAGACCAAGTTGGCAGTTGGGAGTAAATGGCCATAACTTTGGCTAGGAAAGGCGGTTTTGGACGAATTTTTTTTTATTTTGGGTATTTTCAACCTTCTGAAGCCATTGGAATAGGTCTTAAAGCCATCTGAGGTCATTTGCAGAGGTTTTAGAGCCATGGAAGTTCTAGGAGCCACCAAGGCCCAGTATTGGGAGAACTATATAGGGTTGCAGGTATCCATTGGAGGTGAACCAGTAGTCAATCCTGAAGGATTCAAGTGTTCTGAATCCATTTTTACCATCTATTCCAACTGTAGATGCTTCTATTCAGCTGTATATTCAATTTGAGCATTTAATTAAAACAAGGACTGGCCCATTTGGGAGCCTTGGACCCAGCAGACGTAGCCCAGGAGGGGTGAACTGCTTCATCAACTTCTTTTGCATCTGTGGTTGATTTATTTTGCAGAACAAATTTGTTTTAGTGTGTTAAACAGTAAAAGGAAATAAATTTGCTATACTTAAATGGGTCATGAACAGCTGAAAATTTCATTTGTTTCTTTTCTGCAAGACATGGACATCTTTTAAACATGTATATTTCTGAATTGACTACCTTGAAAACCATTTACAATTAGTTTCAAATTCAGATCAGTACAACAGGAAGCAGAGATCCGTGGCACTCAGTTCAGCAGAGGCCAAGTATATGGCAGCAAGTTTGGCTGCATGCGAGGCTATATGGATGAGGAAGATTCTGGTCAGTTTGTTCGATTCTCACTTGGAGCCTACTGTGATTTACTGTGATAACCAGAGTTGCATTAAACTCTCGGCTAATCCTGTATTTCATGATAAATCTAAGCACATTGACATCAGGTACCATCATATCAGAGATTGTGTGCAGCGGAGAATCATGTTACTTTCATACATTCCAACGGAGGATCAAGATGTTGATATCTTGACGAAGGCGCTCACCAGGAGCAAATTCGAATACCACCAAGGCAGGATAGGGCTGCTGATAACCCATATCTTGTTGAGAGGGAGTGTTGAGAATGCAACAAGATGATGGAGCTTAGTGGAAAGAAGTCGCCTTCACTAAGTGGGCCCGCAGGGAATTTTTGGCGCAAAGTCTATTTTTAGACTATGTCTTTTTTAGACATATGGATCATGGTCTATGAGTTCCAGTATGTTATTTTTGGATGATTGGTCATGTTGGTAAAAATAGATGGACTTCTATTTTTAGACATATGGGCAGGTTTCTATTTTTAGACTGTCAGGATAAAAATAGAACAGTCAAATATTATTGTCTCATAATAATATTTGGACTATAAACATTATCTTATCCTCTTGGAGCACTTCAGTTTGAGCTACAGATGTGGCACATGCAACTGTCAGAAGGAAATACACTTTCTTTGTGGGTCAGTTGAGCTATTGCATGTAGGACTTCAGTTAGAACTCATGTGGTTGAGTTTGGTGGAGTTGATGGAGTTGTGTTCAGTTTGACTTGGTTGAACTAGTTGTATTTTAGTCTAACTAAATAATAATCTAGTGATGAGTTGTGTGAATTAAATATTAATTAATTCACTAATTATTAACTCATAAAGTAACTAAAGAATACATCAGTTAACTCAGTGCATGTACAGTTCAGTGGAGACAGGTGTTAGAGGTTGAGATTGCTATCAGTTGTGACTATAGTTGTGCATGAGATCTTGCACAATCAATGGGATTGAGTTATGCCAATGAGAACTGCGCAGTGTGGGCCAATACCAAGGCAATTGTAGCCTATGCTCATGTAATTTTCACTTTGTATTGTGTAGTGGAGGCAGGCAAAGCAGCGGAGAAGATTTGAACCTGTGACTTGTTCGGATCTGAGCTAGTTTTGTGTGTAACCGGTGGAGATAGTATTGAGTACTTGTGAGGAGTATTGTACTATGTATTGTTACATGTTCTCAATCATTATAATATACACATAGTGTGGGGTTTTCAGCTGTAAGCTTTCCCCGGGTTACATATTGTGTTAATGTGCGCATGCGATTGATGTTTCATTGTTTTTAATGCTGCTAAATTGATGATCAACATAGAGGAGGTTATGTATTATGCATGTATTCCACAATAGTGTATAATCAGGATAATCTCTGTGAATAAGTGTTTATTATTCAAAATTTCTACATCTCTCTCTCTCTCTCTCTCTCTCTCTCTCTCTCTCTCTCTCTATATATATATATATATATATATAAAGGGGGAAAAGATAAAAAAAAAAAATAATGTATAAACATGAAAACCAACATGTTGTTGGCATGTTTATACAGAAAATTTAAAGTGAAAACCAACTCTTGTTGGCACCTTAAATTTTCTCTCTTTACCATTTCTTCCTAAAAAACAAATGTATTCCTTTTTCCTAAGTATTCCTTTCTTTTAAAAAAAAACTCTTTCAGCTACAAAATTAATGACTTTCTGCAACTCTAATAAGATTTATGTAGCCAGTTTGACAAGAACACTTGATGGTTCAGATTGAAGAATAAATGACTCCTTTTAAGTGCAAAGTACCTGCAAAAGATATCAAAAGACAAATAAAGGTTAGCAAATCAGTTGAAGGTATGTAACACTTTAATTTTACAATAAGGATTAATATATTGCATGTATGAATTATGTGGACATAGTACTACCGAAATAAAACGAAATCATTGCAAATCATGGGTGATAGCCGCTTGCCAAAATCATCATAATCCACCATTTTAAATCCTGTCTTGTCCCTATTTTGAATCTATCAAAGTAATCGTCGAATCATTAAATTGAATGCGCTCTAATGGTTAACTCATTTCCACAACCTTCATTATAATTCACTTGTTCTCTCATTTCTCTGAATTCATATAGCCTCTCCATCTCTCTCCCTCACTGAACAAAACCCTACCAACACCATTTTTCCCTGTCAAGTAAACAGTTCTTGAGACAAAGCATCTTCCATCATGGGTGTTATTGTCCGAATGGAACCAATAGGAAAGAAGTTCTTAGAAGGATACCCTTAGACCAGGGAACTGTTGCAAAAAGTACAGTGGTTACAATTCATAGAGATATATGATGGTTTCCACAAGGAGTTAACGAAGACTTGTTGACGTTCTTTTGATGGAACGGAGGTTGAAATAGGAGATGTCAAGTTCGCCATAACAGAGTCCCTGATTGCAGAAGCTACTGAATTACCCAGAAGTGGAGAAAAGTGGTTCAAAAATAGAGGAATCAAAGGGGAAGATTAGAAATCTTCTTGAAAAATCCAAACATGGACACTACCATCTTTAGAAGAGGTATTCCTAGTATAGACCTTAAGAGTAAATGGAGGAATTTTCTCCTTGTACTTCAAAAATTTATTACTTGTGAAGGTTGGTTTGGATGCATGTTTTTCTACCACATTAGGATAATGAAGAATTTTCTTAAGGAACGTCAAACAAATATTTCATATTTCCTCTTGCATAGCCTTAAGAAAATGTCAATGAATGTTCAAAAGAAAATTCAATTCATACACAATACAATGTACCATCATGGATTGATAAAAATCTTGATTGAGTTTCACCTTCAGAGTATAGGTGACAATTGGGAAAATTTTCTAGTAAGAAACCATTTTGAAGAGAAAACACCTAAATAGCCCAGTGGTAGTAGAACCCTTAGGGGAAGGAAGAGAAAAATGGAAACAGTAAAAGAATAGGAATCCCAGTTCCAACAAGAATTATCAAAGGATGAACTACCCATAGTATATATTTTGCATAAAATGAAAAAAGGGAATATTAGAAGCAAGAAAGATGACAAGAAAATAGAAATTTCATCTCAAACCAAGACCCTGCCTCGGAAAGAAAATCCAAAAGCTAAAGAGAATAAATCTCAGGGATTGCCAACTATAAGTTGAAGAAGAAGTACAAGATTAAACACGGTACAACAAGCAGTCTCAGGAGTTGCAGAATATATCGATCTTGAAGCAAAAGAACAAACTGAAAACCTTGAAGACTCTCCAGGAGAATCACTAAAACTGTCACCAAGGGTGTCACCACCCCCCTTCAGTTCACCTCCAAGAAGTCTAGTACACAGTCCAGGTGTTGATCCTATTCAACAAGAAATTTATGATTACATATAGTCATTAGATAGGAAGGAGGCAGCAACTAAAGAGTCAATCCAAAGTCCAGGGGAAGGAAGTAATCAATTTAATGAGCCACAAGAACCTTCAACATATAATGTTTTAAAGCAAGAAATATTTGAGTTAGAGACATTAAACAGATACCTCAAAAATGAAAATCAAACACTGAAGGCACAAAATGGAATTCAAATTTCCAAGAGTGATAACCTTATTCTTCACTTGAGTCTATGGTACAAAAAGAACAAGAAGTTGAAGAAAGAAAACAGGGCAATGCAAAGAGAAATCATCAACCTAAAGTATAAGATCCTCATGAAGAAACCAAGAATGGCAGTGGCTGCCAAAAAGAAGAAGAAAGTGAATCCTGAATGTGATAGAAAAAATGTACAGGAGAATGACAATGTTGAGTTGTATGAGGACATACAAAACCTCCAGTGTGGGGGAATGTAGAGTCCAAGAACTGCTTTACCTTGACACTATTTTTGCTCATCTTTCCTCCTTTTTCCTATCCTTATCATCTAAATAAATGCAATAAATATGAGGTTTTTTAAGGTAAGCACTTACATGTCCTCTTTTTCATATTTTTTCCATATACCTTATTGTTTTATTAAAGTTTTCATTCAGCTACGGAATTGACTTGATTATGCAGCTAATCCATAGATCCGCAGCTACCTCCATTGTTGACAGGGTTCGAGTGCACCAACTCAGCAAAAGAAGATATGGATAGATGAGGAATGATCCCCTCATGGATTCTTTCCTATTCTCTCGAACCAATCCTTCAAGATAATCACACTGCAATGCGGTCAACCTCAAAGTCAACTGCAAGATAATGTGTCGGAATAGAGTCTGAATTTCACGAAATATTATCGATTTGCTTTTCCAAATAGAAAATCAATGATTAAGCGATATAATTTGGTTTGATAGGGATTGTAATGAAGATACTTAGGCTTAAAATTCTCATGTTGTTATTTGAGAAAATGTTATAAGAACAATGGTCACTTTGTGTTTTGGGTGCACACCGTTGTATGTAATTTTGAGAACATCTTATTAAAACTATTTCCGATTAATAGACTTTGGTTCATACTTTTCATGTTGTGTTGATTAAAGTTGTTGACTGTCTCGTGGAGGGCCCCTGCGTGCAGATCAGGTCTTTGACTCATTGCAAATAGATTTTATTTGGTTTCTTAGAGTTAAATTATGGATGCTCTATTTTATGTTTTAAGATGCAGTCCAATGGAGTTCGCAATTAAATTGACATTTGCATCAGCAATTTCATTTGCTTTCTACCTAGCATAATTTGATCATTTCATTTGCTTTCTACCTAGTATAATTCAGTCATCTCATTTCATAGTTTGGTTGTTTTATAGCTTATCAATTTCATTCTTGTTTTACTTTTGTATTGAGTGAAGTTGCAATAGTTAAAGAGTGACAGTCTTTTCCTTAGCAACTGAATTCAAGCATCATTCATTTTCCAACTCAATAAAGTAGATTTCCTTTACATCATTCCCTGCTTTCGTAGTTAGTTTAGTGTGGTTGCAGCATAAAAATCCAAATATAATAAAAAACAGTCTAACAGAGTAGAGTTTAGGATCTCTCTTCAACCATCCCACAAAACTTGATTCAATTAAGATTAATTTTAGAATAACCAACTAACAAATCTTAGGGACAATACTCTAATATAGATAGTAACACCATTTCCATACTAATTCTAGATTTAGACTTTAACTATAACATAAATATCTTAATGATATAAATAACTTCTAGCACATACAGTGCACTTGTGCTTCATCAGTTTACCTACCTCGGTCGATCATTTATGCTTACAACTTAATAACATTAAATTGACTAAATAGTGTGAAAATCCCAGCAACCACTACCACATTGAAGGTCATACAGAGGATAAGTGTTGGAAGTTGCATATAGAACTTAAGTTGAAAAACAAAAAGAAAGATAATAAGAAGAAGAATCACATAGCCACTGATTTAAGCAACCTGATTGAAAACAAATCATACGTGGATGAGAAGATTATTTGTACATCAGTGTAGAAGGAGGTGAATCTGAGTAGACTTCAGCAACAGGAAGAGAAGAATTTACCAAACTCTCCCACATAAAGATATAGGTCAAAAGACAAAGATTGATGCTCTATTTAACTCAAGATCGCAAGTGAATCTCACAGTAGCAAATATGAATATTCCAAACCCATATTCATTAGGATGGGTTAGTAAGGATGTAGATTTAAAGGTAACAAAATAGTGCACAATAGATTTTCCATCAGTGCTGATTTTATAAATGAAGTAGAAGTAGATGTAGTTCCTTTTGATGCATGCGGAGTCATGTTTGGAAGTCCCTACATGTACATGCAAGATTTAATGTTCATGCAGAGATTCAACCAATACCAACTTGTCAAGGACAGAAAATCATACACCATCAATGCGCATAAATGCTAGTTAAAAAATTCGTTGGTAAGTGGAAACCAAGCCAACAAACTGATCAGTTCTAGCAAAAAGTTATTTTTATCGTTTTTAATAGAGAATTAATTTGTAGAATATTCATTAAGAGAAAAGGAATCCTTGTATGGGTGTAATAAGAAATAGAATAAACAACTAGAAAAGTTGATGCATTCATATAGGGATCTATTTCAGGAGCCTAAAGGGTTGCCACCTAAGATGGAAGTGGAGCATGACTTCCAACTATTGTCATACTTCCCATTTCTAAACATTGGGATATACATGTAGTCTATTATAGAAGTAAGTGAGGCAAAGAAATAGTTGTAGCATCTACTGGGATAAGGTATCATTCAACCGATTACATCACCATGTTGGTCACCTATCATTATTGTGCCAAAGAAAGATGGGACTTGGCGGTTGTGTATTAATTACAGGGCATTGAAAAAAATCATGCTCAAGAACAGGTACCCCCTACCCAGAATAATGATCAACTAGATCAGTTGTAGCAAGTTAAATACTTCACCAAGCTGGTTTTAAATCCTGGATATTACCAGGTTCGAGTCAAAGAAGAAGATACCTAGAAAATTGCCTTCAAACTAGGCAAGGTTTGTATGAGTGGTTGGTCATGCCATTCAACCTATGTAATCCACCAGTTGCATTTATGAGGTTAATGAATGATATACTACACCCTTTTATAGATTCATTCATTATTATATATTTGGATGATATATTGGTATACATTGCTACCTGGGAGAAGCGCATCTCACGTTTGATGTAGGTGATAGAGACATTAAACAAGCACCAGCTGCTAGCAAATCTAGAGAATTATGAGTTTTCACAACAATATTTGGTGTATCTGGAGTATGTGACAAGTGGAGGAGAGTTGAAGATAAATCCTGCTAAGATGGAATCCATCATGCATTATTTGGTGCCTATTAATGTTTTTGAGGTTTGGAGTTTCGTGGGGGAAACATAGTACCTGAGGAAATTACTAGCCTCATTTTTAGCAGTAGCAATCCCACTCCATGCCATAAAAATAAGTGGCAAGAGTTTCCAGTGGGGAAAGGGTCGGCAGAGGGCCTTTGAGAAGTTAAAGAAGAAAATAAATCAAGCACCAATTTTGGCATTACCAAACTTGCAACAACCTTTTGAAGTGGAGACAATTACGAGTAGGTATCTTATGGGAGCGATCTTTATACAAGGAGGAAGGCTTATATGCGACCATTATGAATTGTTTCATGGGGAAATTCTTAAATACTCTAAATATGACAAGGTTCTATATGCCCTAGTGAAAATTGTGAAGAAGTGGAAACACTATATGATGGGAAAGGAGACAATAATCCACATAGATCGCCAACCACTACAGTACCTACAGGCCTAGATTAAGTGCAATAGACCAAGCATTACAAGTGGATGGAGTTTTTACAGTGGTTTCATATAGTGATCAAGTATAAGAATGGAAACACAAACAAGTTGGACAACATTCTTTCAAGGCCAACCACGTCAAATATCAAAGCTTTAGGGAATTTAATGCACATGGAGCCATTCACCCATGATGCATATAGAGAGGCGTATTCAAAGGATGAGAACTTCAAGGAGGTGTTTCAGTAGTTCTAGAGTTAGAGTCATGTGTGAAATCATGACATCATTGTTGACTACCATCTATAGGATGGGTTACTCTATATAATAGATAAGTTATGTGTTCCTAAATTTTAGTGTTTGCAGATGATTAGAGAGGCTCACACCTCCAAGGTTGAAGGGCACTTTGGTGTAGGGAAGACAATGGACAACTTGCAGAGGTATGTGTATTGGCCCAAGATGCAGGAACATGTAGCTAGGTTCATAAGAGATGCATTCTTTATTGTATTAGCTAAGCCTAGCAACAAGAAGCAAGGTCTATCATCCCTTACATGTACCAAATCGTCTCTAGGAGAGCATTTCCATGGAATTTGTGAGAGGTTTACCAACAACTGGGAAGGGACGTAACTACTTGTTCCTAGTAGTTGATAGGTTCAGTAAGATGTGTGTTCTGATGCCCTATAAAAAGACCATCAACAGGCAAGAAGCATCAAACTTGTTCTTTGCGTAGGTTTGGGTGCACTTTGGGATACCAAGGAGCATCATTTGAAATAGGGACATGAAATGTCTCAGTACATTTTGCACTACATTGTGGCAGAAAATGAACATGAAGTTGTAGAGGTCTACAACATTTCATCCTCGAACATATGGGCAAATAGAAGTAGTCTATAGAACTTTGGTGCATCTTTTGAGGGGATACAATCAGAGGCATCCGAAGACCTTGGATGAAAATATGGTATATATGCAACACTCTTACAACAAATAAGGCTACACATCTACTGGTAAGTCCCCATTTAAAGCTTGTTTTGGACATTTTCCACCTTCACCTTTGGATATTGCATATGGGTAGCAAGGAGTAGTGAGGGAGGTTCTTACAAGGGATGCCTTGAGGGCTAAAAAAAATGTATAAAATATCAGACAAATCCATATACATGTATAGGAGACATTACATAAGTCATACGAAAAATACAAGTTCGGGCATGATCAACACAGAACAGAGAATTCATTCAAGGTGGGAGACAAAGTATGGCTATATTTGAACAAGGAGAGGTTACATGGTCCTGATAAGAAAATAAAGGCTCTGCAATATGGTCCCTTTGAGATACTATAAAAGGTAAGAGATAACTCCTATAGACTTATTCTACCCCCATACATGTGCATTTACTCAATTGTGAATGTGGATAATTTGAACCTCTATGAGCCTTCCTTGTTAGATCAAGAAGAGGAAGAGGTCCTACCTTCTACAGAGGAATTGACCATAGATCCTTAGATAGAGTTGAAAGAAGATACAAATTTTTATAAGAGGTCCATAACTACAAGACAGGAGTAGCATGATGTTTGGTAGATTTGGTTGAAAGGACAATTTTCAGGCAAAGCTAAATGGTACACTTGATAAAGGGTGGAGGAAAAATTTCCTCACCTCGTTTAGTAAGCTTTTTGCGACCAAAAACCCCCCAAAATGGGTATTTGTGATCTAGATTGGATCATCTATTGTTTTTCATCCATCTCAATGCTTTTAGAGAGGAAAAAGTGGAGGAATCAGCTCATAGGGCCAATTTTACCGATGGGACCCAGTTTGGCAAATTGGGGTCTGAAACCATCCGGGAGCATTTTGAGTCATCAAAGGATAATTTTTTAGGGTAAATATTTAATGCTTAGGTGCAACATATTTTTTTCTCATATTCTACACACTATGACTGTGAAATTTTGGGCAACCAAGAAGGTGTTATTAACCCCATTAATTATTTCTTGCTAATTATTCACAACAAATTAATTCATCTACGGCAAGTAAAAAATAATAACATGAATAACACCAATCACAAAATAAAATTACAGGAAATATATGAGAAACCAATCACACAATTCACACCAGTGTTTTTAGACAAAAAAGACACTGGAAAATACCCTAATATGGGAAAACCAATTTTCATATCTGAGGGATTTAACTAATATCTTTAGCAAATTTTCTATTAAAAATTTACAATTTCTTGCATGAATCTGGCACAGCTTCAGCAATATTTTTATCTTCACCTCTAAAGAAAAAGATATGGGAAACTTCACTATCTCCCTTTGCAAATTAACTCGGCCCTTTCTTGCAATTCACATCTCCTCTAGAACTCACATTGGCATCCTCTAGCAATTCACACTAGCAATATGGTAGCCTCCATAAATTCAATCTATATTTCCCACAAAATTCACACTATTATTTCCTGAAATTGCAATTCCCTTCCGCAAATTTAAAATTTCACTATAATTCATGATCAAGCTTTCATAACAACTCACACTACCTCTGATAATTCACTCATGCAAATCACACTCGTAAACTGGAAAACTTGAACTAGCAAATTCGTCCTCCTAATGCAAAAATAATTCTCTCTCCTTTTGATACTCAAAAACTGGAAATCTCTGTGAAAAATAATCTATGGAAATTTCTTCCCAAACACTACTACTAAAACCCTATTGGTGTCTCTAAAAATCACCCACTGGAACGATATCCATTGATGCCCACCAATCTTCTTTACAATCTCTCATTCACGAATGAATTCCCATGATTAAAAATTCACTTGATCCAATCAATGGCTAAGATCATATTAGAAACTTTCCACAAGCTTCCAGAGGTAAATTGATCTTCTCCCAACTAATGCCAATTAATTACCCACTTTACCCAAGTTTTTAACTTTGGAGATAATTAAAAAATCACTAATTGACATAATTTATATATTTCCCTTAGGAAAAATTACATGGGCTTTGAGATAATTAATTCCTTTGTGTTTCTAGCCTCAATGCCACCTCCCAAACTTCTTTTAGATTGCTGCTTGCTGAAGGAGCAACGAAACCCTAGCCAAAGAACGACGCAAGAAGCTTGCAACTGCTCGCAGCTACTCCTCAGCGGCCCCCTGCTGCTGGGGCTTGAGCACCATGGACACATGGAGAGCCTTTATCAGATCAACAGCAAGAAAATGAAGGAACAACAAAATCTTTTGCCTCTCTCATCTCTGCAATGGGCCCGACAAAGAATAGACCATCAGTCTCAAAGTTTGTTAAAAGATTGGAAGACATTCCTGAAATCTCACTTCCTCCTGCCCTTCCCCGTAGAGCAGCACTTTCTCTGGCAGAGCGAGGATTAGTGGGGCAGTTTACGGGGTTATGGCCATCGCCCAAAACTGTGCAAAAATGGGTAGAAAGGAATTGGACCACGTCAATAAATGAAAAAATCTCTATCACGTTTTGTGGAAGAGGATATTACACCTTTCACTTTAAAACCAAGGAGGACCAAGATCTAATTTTCAAGAATGGGCATTATTTTATGGATACAAGGGGTTTGTATCTAAACATATGGATGCTAGATTTTGACCCAGAAATGGATGTCCCCAATGTCGTCCCCATCTAGGTTATATTGCCACACCTTCCCCTTCACTGTTGGGGCGATGATTCAATCAAATCCATAGGAAACGCAGTTGGGAAATATATAGACAAATGCGAGCCAAAGGAAAATATGCATGCATGCGCCAGAATCCGTGTAGAAGTGTATCTTGGGAAAGGGCTACCAGAAGCTATCAAAATCAAAGTGGACCAGTGGACGCACATCCTATTAGCCTTGTGGGCAAATGGCCCAAAAATGGATCCAAATATTCTCTTAAAGGTCTCCATAAACCAGCAAAATCATGCCAATGGATCCAAATTTTCTCTTAAAGTCTTCAAAATCTTCACTAAGATCACCCAAAGAGTGAAACCATCACATGCTGAGTGCCCTTGGAAGGGCGGAAAAACACTATCGAGAGGCTAAAACACTCCAAAACAGTAAAAAACACAAAGTATTGAAAGCATAAACATGGCAACGCACAGCTGCCATTAGATCTGGCCGATCAACGGCTCAGATCTAAGTGGCTAATTACATCGACAGTGGCCATCGGAGGCAGTCGGAGTAGAGTCGCGATGAGATTGGGCTGAGCGATATGCCGATCACCAATATCGTCAATATCGCTATCGGCGGGGAGCATATGCCATGTTATATGAAGGACCCGGGGAGTGAGCGACGCACGATTACGATTTATCGCATCAGCACTATACCATGGGCGGGGCTTATGCACAGGCATATGTGACTCGATGATTGGACCTAACGGCATTATATATGAGAGTTCATAAATTTTGAAGTTCATGCCAAAGCCATTTTTAATACATTTTTCGTGTATTTCGTTATATAACGAAATACAAAGGGAAACAGGGGCAATGCAATAGCGATGGACCTAGACCTGATGGGTTTCGGGAAGCAAAATATATATATTTTCAAGTCCGCAAAAGCCCATTTTTTAATGTATTTTGTGGGTTTTCATTGTTTAAATGAAATACAAAGGAACCTTTGGCTAGTGCTGATTGCGATGAGTCCCGGACCCGAAAGGGTCCGGGAAGTGAAATATATAATATATGAAGTTCATCGAAGCCATTTTTCCTATTTTTTCAGTGTTTTTCATGTATTTCCAAATATAAAGCAAATCATAGAGCGGGCCGAGTGCGACATGCAACAACCACCTAAGGGCAGACCCGATAGATAAAGAAAGCCATGTTTAAGGACTTTTGAAAGTCCAAAATACATAGAGAAGGCGGGATTTATCAGTGATTATAGTGTTTTCTATATAAAAACATAAAACAATCATATAAACATCAAGGGATTACACAAGCCTGAAGACCCTTTCCATTACCTGACAGAGGTCAGGAGATAGGGACAGAGGTTGGAAGGGGAATAGACAGTGCAACACAGCCACATCAACCAGAAACGATCATGGAACCATAGCACAACACAGCCAGAACAAACAGAATGATTGTGGGGCATCTCTGGCACGGGAGAACTCCCAGACAGCGCAACAAACTACCCAAAATATCTGAAAGTGGTTACTCTTCTGTCAGAAGAAGAAAACTCCAATCCCATGCTTTCCTAGAGGGCATCAAATTAGTTAACAAGGCAGATCAGACAGATTAAGACTCTGAGCCTCTTAGAGCTCAAGAGCATTGTAAACAGGCTATAAATAGCTGAAAGTAAGATGTAATAGAGGTTCAACTTCTGGAGACTAATGAGACTTTGCTACTCAAGCTTCTCATCTTCATTCATTAGTAATACAAGCTTCTTTTGCTGTTATATGTTCAATGTCCATTTTCTCTTCTTTTCTAAGCTTGCACTTGAACAGGTTGTTCATGTTTCTTTTGTGTCTAATGCCAGATAACTGTCATCTTATCTCTGCGTTGATGAATTAGATTTGCAAGCTTCTTTGCTGCCTGTAGCTAGCCATTCATATGTGGTCATATATGCATCTGTCGGTACAGTCAGTATTCTCTTTTGTTGCCTGTAGCTAGCCATTCATTTATGTTTATGTATGCATCTGTCGGTATGGTCAGTATTCTCCATCCATTCATTGAATCTACAAACTATTGAGCATTAGTGGTCTAAAGCCTTGTAAGCTGAGGGTGTTCATGCATGTCTTGAGTAAAAACATAGTTGAAATGGTTATCTGGCTTGATCCAAACCATCATTTATTCCAATAGTTCAGAGAACAATATTGAAGATTATATGTTACCAGGCATCTCCGATCTACAACCTAGGAGAGTTTCCTGGAGTGATAACATAATTGGCGCCACTGCCGGGGAGAGGAAACTGAAGCTCAGCTTCCCTGGGAAACGACACAGATCCAGCTTTGATGATAGACAAAGTCTGGGCACATTTTTGGTTGTAATCATCTATCTGGCGACTCTACTGGAGGCTGAACCTCTTGGTGACTCCACATCATAGTTCTAGCTTAGTTTGTGAGGCATACTCGGAGAAATCCTTAGAAGCTACAAGTTGACCCAATACTTGACCCTAAAAAAATCATCAAAGAGAGAAAGGTATTGCAGAAAGGAGCATCAGGTTCAGGTAAACCTAAACAATCTTCTATATCTCTTCAAGAAAGGCTTGTAATAGAACAAATACATGTTGAGAGTATAGCATCTAATACTAGCAGTGAAGAAAAACTCTTAGAGATTCATAAAGCTCCTTATTCTTTAGGTTCTCCTTTTGTTGTAAGCCCAAAGGAAACCTCACCTCCTATCCATCATACTCCTTTAGTCCTGTCAGTCACTCCTCAGCCCTCTATCATTCAGACTGCTAGTACTCTTTTAGCCACCACAGCTATGGCAGGTCCACAAGCACCTACCAAAATGGAAAGAATCATAGCTGCTAGGTATGGACCTCTAATACTACCCACTCCTCTAAATGCCATGCCTACTGGAGAATATCATAAATATAGGCCTAAGTTCACTGGGACTGAAGGTGTTACTGCTGAAGAACATCTTGAGTCATTCTATAGCTATGCTGATAATCTGGACATTAGTGAAGATGATGTGTGGATGAGAGTCTTTGTCCAAAGCCTAGATGGAGAGGCTAGAAAATGGTTCAGAGAACTAACCCCAAGATCTATAGCAGATATTGAAGCTTTAAATGATGCATTCCTAAAACATTGGGGGCATAAGAAGGATCTCCTCTACTACCACACTGAGTTTGGGAACTTAAAGAGGGAAAATGGTGAGTTATTGTTTGATTTTAATAAGAGGTTTAACCGTATGTATAGCAAGATACTAGCTGAAGTAAAACCCACTACTACCTCTGCTAAACTCACCTATGCCAGTGCTTTTGACTCTAACTTCTACCTACTATTGAGAGAGAGGCGACGTGCTACTTTGGATAACATGCAGGATGTAGCCTTAGAAGTGGAATCAAACATCATGGCTGCAGAGAAGCTAAAGGGAAATGTTGATAGAAGAAGACAGAGGGGCGAGTCTTCATCATTCTCTGATCCTAAGATAGTTAAAATGACCAAAATGATCAAGTCATTAGCCTCTAAAATCTCCAAATTAAAGGTTGAGCAGCACCCAGGGAAAGGAAGAGCGCCTACTACCTTCGCTCCTAGAAATCCAAATCCAAATCCATATAGAAGAACTAATGAGCAGTTTCAGATTTTGCAAAGAAACAAAGATGCAAATGAAGACCAAAGGGTGAAGGCTTCTTTTCAAAATGCAGTCATGGAAGAAGAGCAGTTTGAAGAAGATGATTAGATCCATTGTCTGGAAGACAAAGGCAATGCTTCATTTTTGACCTCAGCTACCTATGAAAATTCATTATGCAATGCCCAGATCAGCCAAGAATGGGATGGTAAAGCTATTCTACAAATTGTAGATCAGCAAAGATATAATTTGAGGTCAAAGATAAATAATGCCAAGGAAACTCCTGTTCAAAGAGTTGTTGTCCCTGCAGTATAGTAAGCTAATAAGAAAAAACAACCAGCAGTTGATCCCATCATCCTCAAAGCTCCAGCTCATGAGGTAAGAGGCCATGACAAGTCCCCTTCTCCTTTCAGTTTTCAATCAGAAATTCAGAAGCTAAGAATACCTATGCCTCTGATTGAACTAGTGAAGAATGAGCCCTTCAAAAGATCCATCCTCGAGGCCCTTGAGCCTGAAGCCATCCAAGCGTCCAATGACTATATAGATCTGCAAGATGACAAGCCAGTTGTTATTCTCAGCCCAATGATTGAAAATTGTGAAGACAGCTCCCCATCATTCTATGTCTCTCTGACTATTCATGAAAAAATCCTTCACAACTGCCTTTTGGACACTGGAACCAGCCATAATCTAATGCCCAAGGTTGTCATGGATGATTTGGGTCTGGACATCACCAAGCCTTATCATGACCTATTTTCTTTTGACTATAGAAAAGTGAAATGCCTGAGGTTAATCAAGGACCTAGCTATCACTTTGTCTCAGCTGCCTATGAAAAGCATGATGATGGATATTGTGGTATCAGATGTACCCCCCAATTTTGGCATGTTACTTTCCAAACGTTGGATCAAGAGATTAGGTGGATCATTACAGAATGATCTATCTTATGCTACTATCCCAGTTTTCGGAGGTGAGAGCAAGAGATTATACAGAGAGGCGCAGTTGGCTTATATCATCAGCGATGAGAAGAACCCTACTAATCATCCCATCTATGCTGTTGACACTGATTTTGGAGCATGCATTGTTCATATTGAAGAATCCCAGATGGCCTCCACACAGCTTAAAAGACCAGTTTTCCAAATCGCTGAGGAAGAAGGCCCACAGATTTGGGACATGTTCTTTGATGGAGCTTGCTCTAAGGAAGTTGTTGGGGCATGTGTAGTCCTTGTGTCCCCCACACAGGAATACATTCATTTATCTTTCAAATTAACCTTTTAGGTCACAAATAACATAACATAATACAAAGCTTTGATTTTGGGCTTAAGCGTTGCTAAAGAAATGGGTATCAAAGGCCTAAAAGTGTTTGGAGATGCAGACCCCATCATTCAGCGGGGCAATAAAGCGTTCCAAGCAAAGTATCTGAGGTTGAAAGCATACAGAGATGAGGTATGGAGGCTCGAGAATTCTTTTAATAATTTCAGCATTTCTTATATTCCGAGAATGAAGAACCAGTTTGCCGACTCCCTTTTTGTGTCTGCTAGCACGTTTATTCCTCCTTTGCCTCCTAAATTAACATATGAAGTTTAGGTGAAATATATACCATCTTTGCCTGACAACGTCAAATATTGGAGAGTTTTTTAAGACGATGAGAAAATTAACAGGTTTTTACAAGTCATTGAGGAATTTGTTGAAACACACATCGACCAAGAAAATGAAACCATGGAAGAATGCGGCCAATACAAGCTAAAAAATGAGGTCGGCTGAGGAAGCATCGTCCAGCTACCTAGTAATCATATACCAAACGGATTGGTGCCTTTAGAGAAATTTTTCAACCATAACGATGTGCCTTATAAGCCTGCCAAAACAGAAAATGAGTATGTTGTTTGTAAACATAATATCGGGAGCCCGACCCATCCAAAATAATCAATTTGTCCACTCATTTGTCTTCTGCCTAGAATTACGAGTACTGCACCCTCATGAAGCAATTCGCTGATATGTTTGCCTAGGAATACAGTGACCTTAAAACCTATGATACAAACATCATTCAACACAAGATTCCACTGGAAAAGAACACTACCCCATTTAAATAGAAATTAAGACCTATCATCCCTCTCTTATTGCCTTTGATTGAGAAAGAGATCAAGAAGTTGTTGGATGCCAAAATCATAGTTCCCCTAAGGTATTCAAAATGGATAGCTAACCTTGTGGCAGTGAGAAAGAAAAATGGAGAAGTCAGGCTTTGTGTTGACTTCAGAAATCTAAACAAGTGCTCTGAAAAGGATAACTACCCCCTACCTAAGATGGAACACTTGCTGCAAAGAGTTTCAAGGGCCAGAGTCATGCCGTTCTTAGATGGATTTTCAGGTTATAATCAATTTGTTGTACATCTAGAAGATCAAGAAAAGACCGACTTCACTACTCCTTGGGGCGCTTTCATGTACTCCAAGATGCCTTTCGGATTAATGAATGCTAGGGCTACTTTTCAGAGGGCCATGGACATAGCCTTCGTGGGAGAGAAGGACAAGTTTGTCCTTATTTATCTTGATGACATAACAGTCTTCTCCAGTAGCCACAAAGACCATTTACAACATTTGAAGAAGGTCTTCCTAAAGTGCAGACAGTTTGGAATTTCAGTGAACCCAAAGAAGTCACAGTTTGCTTTAGAAGAAGGCAAACTTCTGGGACATATTATTTCTACTGAAGGTGTGAAGATTGATCTAGCAAGGGTTCAAGCCATTCAGACATTGTCCATCCCAAGGTCAAAAAGGGACATTCAATCCTTCCTGGGTAAGATTAACTTTGTAAGGAGGTTCATTCCAAACTTTGCAGAGCTTGTAAAGCACATCACTTCCATGCTGAAGAAAGGATCAGAAATAAAATGGATAGATGCTTCAAGAAGCTCTTTTGAAGCCATCAAGCAAGCCATCATGGAAGCTCCCACTCTAACCAGCCCAAATTACACTAAGGAGTTTTGTATCTTCTCTTTTGCCTCTTACGATACACTTGCAATAGTTCTGTTGCAGAAAAATAATGAAGGCATAGAGCACCCCGTGGCCTTTTTCAACAAAACTTTAAGGGATGCTGAACTAAGGTATGACCTTATTGAAAAACAAGCTTGTGATCTTATAAAATCTTTAAAGGCATTCAGAATTTATATTTTGCATTCCAAAGTAGTTGCATATGTACCTTCAACCTCAGTAAAAGATGTCTTAACTCAGCCAGATATTGATGGAAAGAGAGCTAGATGGATTGCAAAATTCATAGAGTTTAACATAGAGGTGAAGCCCATTAATCTTGTCACAGGCCAGGGCTTGGCTAAACTTATGGCTGAAAAAAATTGCAGCTTGTTAGATATAAATTGCATGGGTTTAAATTTAGATGATGAGTAGACAGAGAGAGCAGCAGAAGAACAAAATCAAAATCAATCTCTGGCTGAAAATCTAGCCACCTGTGAATGGTATTCCAGCATAGTTCATTTCTTGCAGAAGCTAGAAGTCCCTCCAGGGCTTAGCTCAAGTCAAGCCCAGGCCATTAAACTCAAATCAGCCAAATTCTACATTAATAAAAATCTACTTTATTGGAAAGACCCATTGGGAATCCTCTTAAGATGTCTAGATAAAGAACAAGTTGTGGAAGTCATACACCAGTTCCATTCTAGCATCTGTGGAGGGCATCATTATTGGAAAACCACAGCCCACAAAATCCTGAGGGCTGGGTATTATTGGCCTACTCTTTTCTCTGATGTGTTTTCTTTTGTGAAAGCTTGTGACAAGTGTCAGAGGTTTGCAAGAAGACAGCAGCTAAAATCTCTGCCCTTGAAGCCAGTACATGTTAATGGTTCCTTCCAGCAGTGGGGCTTGGACTTTATAGGTGATATCAACCCACATTCCAGTGGCCAACACAAATGGATCTTAGTAGCCACTGATTATTTCACCTAGTCGATTGAGGCTATACCCACTAAGAATGCCAATCATCAAGTTGTCATAAAGTTCTTGAATGAAAATATTTTCACTAGATTTGGTTGCCCAACCAAACTAGTCACTGATAATGCAACAACTTTCAAGGCAAAAGAATTGATGGACATGACTGAATCCATGGGCATTCAAGTGGTGCATTCTACCTCATATTATCCTCAAGGAAATGGCCTGGCATAATCATCTAATAAGAGTCTGGTAAGGGTAATCAAAAAATAATTAGAGGACAACAAAAAGAGTTGGGATTCCATGTTGAAGTTTGCACTGTGGGCTGACAGAGTTACCATCAAAAAATCTATAGGAAATTCTCCATTTAAACTGGTTTATGGCGCTGATGTTGTTTCCCCTATCTAGTTGATTCTCCCTCTGGCTAAATTCTTGCAAGAAGAACAAGATGAAGAGAATGGCATGGTAAGAAGAATGAATAAATTGGTCGAACTACAGTAGATCAGAGAGCAACTGGTTGAGAAGTCAAAGGCCCATCAAAAGAAAATCAAAGAAACCTTTGACAGGAAGGCAAAAGTGGACAATTTCCAAGTTGGTGACTGGGTGCTTAAATGGGATGCATTTAAGGAAAAGAAAGGTAATCATGGAAAGTTTGACTCCTTATGGACAGGTCTGTTTGTCATCGCTCAAATTCAGCAGAACAATACATTCATTCTACACAGTCTGGAAGGAGGAGATACTTTTGGTAGCCCAGTAAATGGGTGGTTCTTGAAACTTTATTTCGTTTAAGGCTTTAAAGCCTTGTCATTGTAAATATGTTTTTCCAGTTTTTATTTCATTACAAAATAGACTCCATGCCCAATGGAACACTAGAAGGAAGATTTGATTTTTGTTTTACAGGAAAGGCATTGATCTGTGATCCTTGAAACCTCACAGGGAGGATTTCATCCCCAGAAGGAGCCAATGAGTGGCCCAAAAATGGATCCAAATATGCTCTTAAAGGTCTCCATAAACCAGAAAAATCATGCCAATGGATCCAAATTTTCTCTTAAAGTCTTCAAAATCTTCACTAAGATCATCCAAAGAGCGAAACCATCACATGTCGAGAGCCCTTGGAAGGGCGGAAAAACACTATCGGGAGGCTAAAACACTCCAAAACAGTAAAAAAACAAAGTATTGCAAGCATAAACATGGCAACACACAGCTGCCATTAGATCTGGCCGATCAACGACCCAGATCTAAGCGGCTAATCGCATCGACAGTGGTCATCGGAGGTAGTCGGAGTAGAGTCGTGATGAGATCGGACCGAGCAATATGTCGATCACCAATATCGGCGATATCGCTATCGGCGAGGAGCATATGCCATGTTATATGAAGGACCCGGGGAGTGAGCGACGCGCGATTGTGATTTATCGCATTGCTATATCACATCAGCACTATACAATGGGCGGGGCCTATGCACAAGCATATGTGCGACCCGATGGAATTATATATGAGAGTTCATAAATTTTGAAGTTCATGCCAAAGCCATTTTTAATGCATTTTCTGTGTATTTCATTATATAACAAAATACAAAGGGAAACAAGGGCAGTGTGATAGCGATGGAACCCGAACCCAATGGGTTTCGGGAAGCAAAATATATTTATATTCAAGTCCACAAAAGCCCATTTTTTAATGTATTTTGTGTGTTTTCGTTGTTTAAATGAAATATAAAGGAACCTTTGGCCAGCGCCGATTGCGATGAGTCCCGGAACCGCAAGGGTCCAAGAAGTGAAATATATAATATCTGAAATCCATCGAAGCCGTTTTTCCTATTTTTTTAGTGTTTTTCATGTATTTCAAAATATAAAGGGAATCATAGAACAGGCCGAGTGTGACATGCAACAGCGACCTAAGGGCGGACCTGATAGATAAAGAAATACATGTTTAAGGACTTTTTAAAGTCCAAAACACACCGAGAAGGTGGGATTTATTAGTGATTGCAACGTTTTCTGTATAAAAACAGAAAACAGTCATATAAACGTTCAAGGGATTACACAGGCCTGAAGACCCTTTCCATTACCTAATAGAGGCCGGGAGACAGGGACAGAGGCCGGAAGGGGAATAGACAGCGCAACACAGCCACATCAACCAAAAACGATCATGGAACCACAGCACAACACAGCCAGAACAAACAAAATGATTGTGGGGCATCTCTAGCACGGGAGAACTCCCAGACAGCGCAACAAACTACCCAAAATATCTGAAAGCGGTTACTCTTCTGTCAGAAGCAGAAAACTCTGAGCCCATGCTTGCCTAGAGGGAATCAAATCAGTTAACAAGGCAGATCATACAGATTAAGACTCTGAGCCTCTTAGAGCTCAGGAGCATCGTAAACAGGCTATAAATAGCTGAAAGTAAGATGTAATAGAGGTTCAACTTCTGGAGACTAATGAAACTTTGCTACTCAAGCTTCTCATCCTCATTCATTAGTAAGACAAGCTTCTTTTGTTGTTATATGTTCAATGTCCATTTTCTCATCTGCTCTAAGCTTGCACTTGAACATGTTGTTCATGTTTCTTTTGTGTCTAATGCCAGATAACTGTCATCTTATCTCTGCGGTGATGAATTATATTTGCAAGCTTCTTTGCTGCTTGTAGCTAGCCATTCATATGTGGTCATATATGCATCTGTCGGTATAGTCAGTATTCTCTTTTGCTGCCTGTAGCTAGCCATTCATTTATGTTTATGTATGCATATGCCAGTCTGGTCTGTATTCTCCATCCATTCATTGAATATTCAAACTATTGAGCATTATTGGTCTAAAGCCTTGTAAGTTGAGGGTGTTCATGCATGTATTAAGTAAAAACATAGTTGAAATGGTTATATGGCTTGATCCAAACCATCATTTATTCCAATAGTTCAGAGAACAATATTGAAGATTATATGTTACCAGGCATCTCCCATCTACAACCTAGGAGAGTTTCTTGGAGTGATAACACATATAATAGCTGGATTATGAACAAATTCCCTTCAAATGCAAGGTATGTCATGAATATGGTCATTTTGCAAATAGATGTACAAAAAAAAATGAAAATGAAAAGAGTGAAGATCCGGAAAACAAATGGGAACATGTCAAAAGAAAGAATACAAACAACAAACAAACACATATATCTTCCTCGCAACCCCCCACATCCTCTGATATCCATCCCACATCACCCAAAGAAGATAATAATCCTCTTGCCAGCCTTAACCATTTTGAGCCTCTGGATCCTTCAGCTCCCTCATCCCCTGGACCACGATCCAAATCTAGATCCCCACAACATACCCCCAACCCCCTTTCATCCCCTCTGGCATCAAACTCTCACACCCCTCCCCCTCCCTCAGTAGACAGAATCCTAACCAAAAAACAGTCAAAAGAAGCACCTCCAAATGTAGAATATCAAAAAAAAGCAGGAAGAAAGACAAACAAAGAACTTAGGGATGAAGCAGCAGCAAAGGAAATGGCATTAGGAATGCAACAACCTATGGAAAGATTCTTAGGAAGGAGTACAGGAAACAACGAAAAGAGTTAGCAAAGAGGGGAAGGATCCATGCACCACCTAACAAGTAAATAATGATAGTGGTCTCCTGGAATTGTAGAGAAATGGGATCATCCGTCAAAGAAAACGCCACAAGAGACATTCTGGCAAAAGAAAACCCAGATATCCTTATGATTCAGGAGACAAAAACAAAAAATCAAGAAACTGAAAATATCAAAAAAAAATTCAGAAATTATGAAGGGGGAGTAATACATGCAACAAGAGCATCCGGAGGTATTTGCGCAATATGGAAAAAAGGAACATGGGAGTTAATAAAATTCAAAAAAGACCAGCATTGGATCCAAACGAATCTAGTGCAAATCAGCACAAAAGAGAGGTACAATGTTATAAATATATATGCCCCAAATCACTACAAGGAAAAAGAGCAATGTTGGGCCACCATAAAAGAAGCACTAAAAGAAATAAAAGCTAGGAAAATAATTTTAGGAGGAGATTTAACTTTGGTAAGAAGTATAGAAGAAAAGTTTGGAGGAACATACCATACTGACCCATCCAGGGATATTCTAGAAGAAATAATGGAACAACACAATTTAATAGACATCCCGCCTGGCAATGGGAAATACACTTGGAGCAATAAAAGAATGGGCAAAAACAACATAAAAGAGAGGCTAGATAGAATTTTGATACAAGAAAACATAGTAGCAGTGCATAGCTCCATAAAATCAAAAATTATACACATCACAACATCTGACCATAAACTGGTGACAATATTCACGGGCAAAATGGAAAACTAGGGACTGCTACCGTTTAGATACGGCTCAGTTTGGGATAGCAACACAGAAATCAGCGAACTAGTCAAGGAAGCATGAGAGCCAAGAGTAATAGGATCACCACAGTACATCTGGGATACAAAATTAAAAACTGCAAGAACCAAATTAAAGGAATGGGCAAGAGCAAATGAAATTTTAAAAAAAAAGAGTAACAGCATAAAATGGAAAGCATGCAAACTAAAAAAGAAAACAGAGAATAAGGCAAGCAAGATTATTTAAGAGATAAGGAAATCTTTTGGGAAATATATAGGGAAAATAGGAAAGAAGAAGAAGAAGAGGCAAGACTGAAATCCAGAAGTCTGTGGCTCAAGGCAAGGGACAAAAATACATCAGTTTTCCACAACACAATGAAAATAAGAAGGGCAAGAAACCAAATAGAAAAAATTCAAGTTGAAAGCCAAGAGGTCAGAGGTGTGGAGGAACTAAAAAAAGCAGCCTATGAGCACTTTAAAAACTTACTATCAGCCAGTGGAGAAATGGCTGAGAGTGAAGATTTCCTAAAGCACACAAACATACAAAAAATTAAAAAAGAACAAAATGTTGCAATGTGCAAGGATCCCACAGAAGAAGAGGTAGTGACGGCCATATGGATCCTGCATCCAAACAAAGCACCTGGGCCAGATGGTTTCACAATAGCATTCTACAGATCTCACTGGTATACCATAAGAAAGGATTTCTTAAGAATGGTGAGGAATGTCTTCAAAAAAAAAATAGGAGGCAACACAAAATCTTCCTATCTTGTTCTAATCCCAAAGGAAGCAAACCCCTCAACTTTCAATAGGTTTCACCCTATCTCTCTTTGCAATTCTTCTTACAAGATAATAACAAAAATAATTCCAAATAGAAACAAGGAATTACTCCCTATAATCATATCTGAAAACCAAGGAGGTTTCGTGCCCAACAGGCAAATCATAGATAATGTCATTATTGTACAGGAAGCTATACACTCTAGTATGCTAAGGCAAGAGAAAGGCCTCATAATCAAGCTAGATATGGCTAATGCTTTTGACAAGGTAAGCCATCCATATCTAATGGTTGTCCTCCAGAAACTTGGTTTCTCAAGAGAAATAAGGGAAGTCATACAGGCATGCATTTCTACTCCTTGGATTGCCCCCCTTATAAATGGAAGGCCCAGTGACTTCTTCCAAAGCACAAGAGGCCTTAGGCAAGGTTGTCCTCTCTCTCCCTTCCTATATATTATGATGGTGGAAACTTTAAGTAGGGCTTCTGAAAACCAAAGAAAGGAAAGAAGCATCACAAGGTTTAGAATAGCAAAAGGAGTTAAAACAATAAATCACTCACTTTTTGTTGATGATACATTGCTGCAAGGAGGGGCTTCAACAATAATAGCAAGGAGGTTCAAAAAATTTCTGGATGATTTCTTACAGGTATCAGGTGGGCTATTAAACAATGCAAAATGCAGAATATATGGATGGAATACCCCCCCCCCCCAAGAATTATGCAAAGGATCTCACAATCTTAGACATCCCTATACAGGAAAATTGGACACATTTCTTCTATTTGGGACTTCCAATCTCAAAAGAGAACATGAAGATAGAAATATGGACTAAACAAATTGAAAAAATGAAAAACAAAATACAAAGCTAGGGTATGATGTGGTTGAATATGGCAGGAATGGTAATACTAACCAAAGCACTCCTTACAACATTACCTATTTACCAATATCCAATAATGATGGCCCCAGCAAGTGCACACAAACAAATGGAGTTAATCTTAAGAAGTTTCTTGTGGCAGGGGGAAAGCAAGAAAACAAAAAATTTAGCCTGGTTAGGTGGGAGCAAGTAGTCCTTCCTTATGAACAAGGAGGACTATCAATACAAATACCTGGGCTCATGAATGCAGCACTAGGAATGAAAATAGTATGGAGACTAATATCAGGAAAAGAAAGCTGGTGGAAAAATACTCTTTTATCAAAATATATGGATGGTACCAGGGAAATATTGCTTAAGGGAAATATCCCAATAAGACAATGTACCCAAGTTTGGAAGCTGGTTAAAAAAACAATCCCATTAATGAGCAGATACATCTCTAAAATCCTAGGCAATGGAAAAACAATTTCAATCTGGGAGGACAGAATCATGGGAAAAGAACCACTTCAGACCCATCCAGAAATTGAAGACATACAAGAGTGGATGAAAGGTAAAGGTTTTAACACTTTACACTCAATCTCTTTATGGAACCAAAAGGAGTGGCAAGACTGGAAAATCTCAGCAATTTCGGCAGACTTGGAAGGGCAATGGAGCAAAATCAGGCAGCTCTTAAAAGGGGCAGCGCCAATCCACCATGATGAGGAAGATGAATATCTCTGGGACCCAAGTGGTGGACATTATACAGTTAGGACTGGATACAAAATCCTTCAAGAACAACCAAATCAACAATAGTGGGACTCTTGGAAAATAGCATGGAAATCAGAAAGCTTTCCTAAGGTAAAAATGTTCATCTGGACTCTTTTAGAAGGGAGAATATTGACTAGTGAAAACTTAAGAAAAAAAGGCTTTCAAGGCCCAACACAATGCCCATTATGCATGCAGGCTGAAGAAAATATTCAGCATCCTTTCCAAGAATGTATCTTCGCCAAATAATGTTGGCAGTAGCTAATAAGTCCTTTGGAAATAAGAATAAATTTTGGAAAGCCCTTGCCGGATTTTATTCAAACCTTTGGGAAAGACTACCCATACACAACAAAGAAAAAAGCCATAATTCAGAGGATATGGAAATGTATTCCAATGGTTCTATGTTGGCAAATTTTGTTGACAAGAAGCAAATGCATTTTCAAAAACCAAATTCCAAGGATAGGGAAGACCCTTTCAAAAACTTGCGGTCTAACTTTTGAAATACTCAATGTCAAAGGAACAGCTCCAACAAACTATCAAATCCTTCAACAGGAAGAGCGGGATTGGCTAAGCAAAGCCATAATAAATAATAACGGGCAAGGAGGACAAAGGAAGACAAGCATAGGAGGTATATGGAAAATAAGAATGAGTGAATAGGAACTGACAAACTGGAGGAAAAATCAGAATAGATACTGTCTATACTTTGATGGGGCTTCAAAGCATAATCTGGGAAAGGCAAGGGCAGGAGGAATAATCTTCGATCTTGATGGGAAAGAAACTGTAACTTATGAATGGGGCTTGGGACAAATGTCAAATAACAAGGCAAAAGCATACAGTTTTTTGATGGGAACAAATATAATTAAAAAAAAAAAAGAAAAATCCAAAATCCCATCATAATAGGAGACTCAGCCATAATAATAGAGGCAATGGCAAGAAACAAAAAACCAAGAAATGAGCACATGAACAAAATCTTTAGAAGAATCAAAAAGAACTTGGAAGGATCTGGCGATGTAATTTACAGACATGTATTGAGAATTCACAATCAATAGGCAGATTACTTTGCAAACCAAGTAGTGAAAAAAATGAAGGGCTTGTTCATGAAAACTAGGAGGAATAGCATAGCTCAGTCCCTTAACAATCAGCAAAATCCTTATGTTTAAATCTAACCAAATCCAAATGAAAATCACAATGAGAAAATCAATAAATCAAAAAACAACAGTTGCAAATCAACAAAGGACACAACACTGTAGCAACATCCAAGAAAACAGGGGAAAACAAAGGAAAAAGTAAGAAACTTCAGGCTCTTGTACGAGCAACAGCAGGAATGAAGGCATTGATCCAAGTCACAAGAACTACATTGCAATCTATCTCATCGAAGGCAGTCTTTAGGCTGAAATAAAGCACCATAAGAACAAAGGGTACATTCATAAAAATTGCAGCAACAATCCCATCGAGGAAATCCCCATTTTTCATGTTATTATAGAGATTCTATGGTCTCCAAGATCCTCCCTGTCCTATCTAAAAGCCAGCAGAGTTTCCTCTACTCAGCGTGCAGACTTCATCTTAAGCCTCCACCCATCTATTTACCTGCACCTCATCCCGACTTCAAAAAATCTTTCATTGGCATCTATTAATATTGTCTGGCCCGCACTACAAAACCTTTTCCGTAGAGCTGCTCCCCCATTTCCCCGATTTCCGATCAAGTCGGAACCATTGATCGGAAGCCCAATTCGACGGTCGTTGTTTAGCCTGACCATCCAAATCTATGCAAACCACCCACACTATTGATCTGTACACATAGGATTGGACAGCTCTCACCGATTTCGGGCGGTCAACAAGCACGGAGATTACCTGCCCGAAAAGCAGTTTTCTCTCCTTCCTCTGATGCTACATGTCGCCCGATCAATGGAATCGGGCGACCCTTCCCTTTTACCACTTATGGTTTTTAACTTTCCTAATATTCCACCTCCACGTTTAATCCCACCCTTCTGCTCGGTTAACTTGCGGACCTATTCGCGCCTGATGACCATCGATCTCAGCCATCGACAGTTGCAACGGATCCTCCAGCCTCCTCTTCCATTAGCGCCTCTGGTTAGTCCCCTCTGCACAACCTCTAATCCCAACCCCTGCGTTTTAACCTTGGATGCTAATCTCCTGATAATCTCGTCCGTTGACAGATCCAACGGTTCCCGTTTATGCCAAATAGAAAATGGACATCAGCAGCAAACAAAGAAGCATCTCAGGCAACACAAAATTAAAGATATACAGCAAAATTCGGAGCAGAAAGCAGAGACAAGGGAAGAACAAGCACACAAATCACATGGTAGCCATCCCAATAAAGGAGAGAACTCATCGAACAACAAGGAAAAAAACTCGGACAATTTTGACAATAAGAACCAGTGAAATCAGGAGCATTTAGTCTTTAAGTCCTGAAAATCTATCAGAGAGCTCATGACTTGTAAATTTATATTTCTAGTAGGTCAATTCATTAGGCAGTACACTAGAATACATATAAAACCTCATGAAGTCTTGAACACAAGCCTAGGGGAAGAGATTGTGTTCCTATCTCATGGCTTAGAGGGTTTTTATGATACAGTGTTTGTAATAGGAGCTTGCTCCATCAAAGCTTTTGGTAATATATAAACTACCCGATCTTGTTAAAAAAAAAATGCCACCTCCCAATAATAGAACGCATGTTAAGTCCCTATAATACTAGTGTAGCCCCCATATTGTTATTGGTGTGTCTCATAGAAGCCCACTATTGTTATTGTAGTGCCCTTACATTATTATTGTTATGCAGGGCTTAATTATATTTTGACCCCTTAGACTCCTATATATACCAAGGAGGTCTTCTCATTTGAATCATCCAAGAAATGTTCATTTATGTGATGTAAAATGAGGTTTCCCCCTCGAAGAGTCTTATTTTCAAGTCATCGATCTATATTTTCTTGTGTTTTGTGATCTGGTTTCATAACATTTGGTATCAGAGCTCTAGGTCCTAGGGTTTCGCTGCTTCAAACAGACTATCTTGGAATTTTCACTATAACCTTTTACTGTGAGGCTTAAGAAGCTAAAATTCGAACACATGGATTCAAAACCTTGATGAACATAGTGTAAAAATCTCAGATCTTGTTTTTCTATATTATCGAAGATATGGTTCAAGGAATTTAGGGTTTTTGTATGCTCCATAATTTAGTTTCAAATAAGTGTCCCGAGGGAAATCATCGTAACTTTCCCTTCGGGCATTAGATTTGAATGCCATCAAAAGTGACTGAAATTTCACGGATTGTAGTTTTTTAGGTGCAAGTTTCAGGGCCAAAGGTCGAAATAGTGACATGTAGAATCTTGTATAAGTTCACTCTACTAAACTAGTCCATAATCAAGTCATTGTGGGAGATTTGGCATAACTTTATCTTGAAGACTCCAATCTCGGTATGACTTATGGAATTGGAAAGAAGATATAGAGGGTTACCATAGGATGTCATTTCAGACTTTGGAGAGCCAAAATCACAGAGATACAATAGTTTCAAGTTTATCCTTTTCAACAAGCTTAAAATCAAGCTCTAAAATGAGTGTATTTTTAAGTTTACATTACCTTAATTTGAAAAATAAATTTGAAGTGATTCAAAGGGCATAGTGGAGCATAGATATCATTAATTGATTTCAAAATTCCTCCCAAACAAACAAATTATACACCCATTAAGCCCTCATAAATCTCTACTATGTCGCATAAAGAAGAAGAAATGCAACATGATATATTAAAATTACATAACCAAGTGTAACAATTTTCACTCTCACAAAGAGAACTTAAATATGAATTGGAAGTGATGATGAATGTTAATATGGGTGGTTTAGAGGAAAAAATAAAATTAGACATGGAAGGTTTGACAAAGTAATTAGAAGAAAGGCTTCCTAATGTTGAAAAGGTAATCCATGATGAGAACAAAAGAAATGTGAATTATGATTTTAGAGGCTCTAACTCAGGGTTGAAGACCAACCATATTCCAAATATCAATATGAGGAAGTTTGATGGAAAGGATCCAAAAACATGGATACTACAGATGGAGCAGTTCTTTGATCTACATGATGTGCAACACACACAAAAGGTATTAATTGCATATTTATATTTAGAATCCACTAAATTTGTATGGTATTGATGGATTTGTTCTCATAAAGCACTTGTCACTTGGACAATTTTTATGGAGGAATTGATAGCACAATATGAGGATACAAAGAAAAATGTCTTCTTTAGCCAAATGATAAATCTCAAACAAAAGGGTTAAATTGGGGAACACATTGAGGACTTCCAAAGATTGAATACCATGGTAATTGATATTCCATAGGAGCATCTTATTGATGCCTTCATCGGGACTTTAAAGGATAACATCCAACATGAGATTCACCTCGGGGAACCTAAGTCATTGGAGAATGCATTCAAGGTGGCAAGAAAAGTTGAAAGCAAAATTATAGCGACAAGGAGGTCTACTACTCATAATTATAAATATGGCAACGTTGTCTTTACTAGCTTCCCACAACCTACAAGGTTAACACCACAACAACTAGAGGAAAAAAGAAAAAGGGCTTTCCTACATTTGTGATAGAAAATACACTAAAGGTCATAAGTGTGCTGAGAAGAAGTTATTTTACATAGATTGTGAAAAGGAGGAAGAAAGGGAGAAAGAAACATAAAAATAAGAATATATACACCAAGAACCAACCCCAGGGACTGAAAAAAAATAAATGAATAAGATCATATCTTGTAATTCATTGGCGGGAATTACCACTCCTCAAACTTTCAAGATAGAAGGATATATCAAGAAGAAAAATGTAATAATGTTGATTGATTCAAGTAGTACTCGTATTTTTTTTATTGATTTAACCCTATATAGAAAATGCCTGCAAAAAGATTCTTAAAATAGAAAAATATAGAATGTAAAGAACATAAAATATACACAAATATTTTCTCTTGGAACCCAAAACCGAGAAAACCATATTGATTTTTCATTATATTCCTTTCAATGTTACAATACATATATATACATGTTGAAGCATTCATAAACCTCAATCCATTAACCCTGGATTAGAACATAATCATAGTTCCCTTGACCGGATCTACAAAATACCATGGGAAAAAAACAATCATGCCCAAAAAACCATGGGTAGGTCCACCCACCATCTTTGGGTTTGCCCCCCATCCTTGGGTCCACCCAACTATTATTGGGTCTGAATAAAAAAAAATCCAAACCCCTCGACAGGGGGGACTATCTCCCCCCAGTGACCCCCTGCTACGCCTGGCACAACGTATAGTGCGTGCATCTAATCATGGAAAGAATATAACACACACCTAAGAATTTTATTCATTGTAATATAGCCAAGGATTTGAATTGCTTTCTAAATCGAGCACCAGAGTGTCAGTTGATGGTTGAAAATGGAGGAACTATAAATTGCTCGGGGAAGTGCCATAATATCAATCTAACCATGGGGGAAGATGTATTGCATAGTTCAATGTTTTCCATTCCAATGGGTGGTGTGGATGTTGTATTAGGAGTCCAATGGTTACAATCTTTCAGGATGATATCTTTTAATTTTCAAGAACTTTTCTTGATTTTTTTCTTGAAAGAGAAGGAAATTGAATTAAGTGGTATCGCAAGGAAACCTGGGAGGATAATCGTCTTTGATGGCATGCTAAATCTTTTTAAGAAAGAACAATGAAGGGTAATTACACAATTATATTCACTAAATGTTCAAACATCTAAGTCATCCATTTCTCGAGATATCCAAAGAGTACTTAACAATCATTCCAAGGTATTTGATACTCCCAAAGGTCTCTCGCCTATTCGCAATCATGATCATGTTATTCACACTATTCCAAGAAGTTTTCCTCCAAACATTATACCTTACAGATATCCTTATGCCCAAAAGAGTGAAATTGAACTTATGTTTACAGAAATTCTAGAGGCAGTTACAATTCAACCTAACCAAAGTTCTTTCTCTTTTCTAGTATATTGGTGCACAAGAAGGATGGATCATGAGGTATGTGTCCATATTATAGAAAGCTCCAAAACTCACTATCAAAGGTAAGTCCCCCATTCTTATCATTGATGGATTGTTGGATGTAATACATAAAGAAATTTACTTCACCAAGATGGATCTTCGTTTAGGATATCATCAAATTAGAATGAAGACTGAAGACATTCTGAAAACAACATTTAGAGCTCATGAAGGTCACTATGAATTTTTTGTCATGCCTTTTGAATTACTAATACACCTTACACATTTCAAGGTTTGATGAATTCCACTTTCAAACCATTCCTCAGAATATTTGTGATTGTATTTTTTGATGATATATTGATTTACAACAAGTCCTGGAAAGATCATGTTCAACATTTTTATAGGGTGATCAAACTATTGGAGGAGAAACAATTGTATGCAAAACCCTCCAAAAAAAAAATTGGGGTATAGGAAGTGGAATATTTGGGTCATATTGTATCCCATGAGGGTGCTATGGTAGACCCTAACAAAATTAAAGCCATCAAGGAATGGAAAATCCCCACAAATTTATGGCATCTTCATGGATTTCTCGAGTTAACAGGGTATTATCGTAAGTTTGTTAAGAAATATGGAAAGATAACAACACCTCTAACAACATTACTGAAGAAAGATGCATTTTTTTAGACTCCGGAAGAAACTAATACCTTTAAAAATATTAAAGAGGCAATGTTCTGAGCTCCGGTATCAGCTACACTAAACTTCACAAAAACCTTTATTGTGGAATGTGATGCCTCAAGAAATGGCATTGTTGTTGTTTTAATGCAAAAAGGAATACCCATTACTTTTGAAAGTCATCCAAACAAGGGAAAGTATTTATAGAAACCTATTTATGAGAAGGAAATGTTGGCAATACTATATGCACTAAAGACAATGTACACTTACCTAACGGGAAGACACTTCAAGGTAAAAATAGATCATGATAGTCTTAAATACGTATTGGAACAAAGAATATCTTTAGAATAGTATCAAAAATGGTTCACAAAGATGTTGGGTTATGACTTTTAATCATCTACAAAAAAGGAAGCAAAATGTTGTTGCAGATGCACTCTCAAGAAGGGATGAGGATGTGGAAGCATGTCTTTGTGCCATTTCTATTATCCAACCTGATTGGATAACTATAGCATGGAAGGAATGAAAGAATGATGAAGAGGTATCGATACTCATTCAAAAGTTGCAGAAAGATCCCAGTGCACCTAATTCATTTATTTGGAAAAATGATTCACTATATTACAAAGATCTCTTATATCTATGTAAGAACTTCCAACTTAAACAAAAGGTTATTTTGCAATTGCACGCCTCTCCTAGAGGAGGTCACTCGTGATTTTTAAAAACTTACCACATGGTCAAGAAGGAATTTTTTGTGATGGCCTTAAATATGATATTTAGAAGTTTGTGGTGGAATGTTTGGTTTGCTAAAAAATTAAAGTTGAGACTTTTAAGACCTTGGGTCTTTTACAACCATTAGCCATTCTAAGTTAGCATTGGGAAGAGGTCTCAATGTATTTTATCACAAGTTTACCCAAGTCCAATGGAAAGAGTTTCATCATGGTGGTAGTTGATAAACATACCCAGTGTGCACACGTTTTTTCACTCTCTCATCCTTTCAATGCCAATACAGTCGCTACTGCATTTGTGGAAATAGTTCAAAAGCTACTTGGAAACCCAAACACTATTGTAAGTGAGAGATCCCATTTTCACTGGAAATTTTTGGACAAAATTACTTTCTTGTCTTGGTACTCAATTAGCTCATAACTCATCTTATCATCCTCAATCTGATGGGAAAACTGATAAAGTGAAAAAATGTTGGGAATGATATCTTCATTTCTTTGTATCTGATAAACAAAAACAATGGATCAAGTGGTTACCCCTGGCAGAATGGTGATATAACACTTCCTTCCATACCGCATCAAAAATCACCCCCTTTATGGTGCTTTACGGATATCATCCATTGTCTATCACATCCTCTTTAAGAAACATTTCTAAGTTTCAAGTAGTAGAAGATCACATCGAGCATCAACAACAAGTTCTCCAACTCTTAAAGGATAACCTGAATCGGGCACATAATCGAATGAAACAACAGGCAAATCATTATCATAGTGAAAGAAGTTTTAATGTGGGTGATTGGGAATGTTTATGACTACAAGCATACAAACAAATGTCCCTCAAGAAAGCTAAGAAAGGTAATAAATTATAACCCAAATACTATGGCCATTACAAGGTGTTGCAAAAGATTGGCACTATGGCATACAAATTGGAGTCTCTTGCATCTTCACGAGTAGGGCTTGGTTTTCCATGTTTCATGCTTAAATAAGGTTATAGCTGACAAACTCCTAGTTCAAACTATATTGCCATAAATTGACAAGGAAGGAAAAATCATATTCGAGCCTAAAGCGATCACAAAAACAAGAATCTGACAGCTACGAAACGGATCAATTTCAAAGTATCTCATTAAGTGGAAGAACTTACCTGCTAAAGACTCCACGTGGGAGGATGAGTATTTTATTCAGAAGTGTCAAAAACTACTCAAGCATTCAGGAAAAAACTTTTTTGAAGGAGAGGGGCATGTTAGGTCCCTATAATACTAGTGTAGCCCCCATATTGTTATTATTATGCCCCATAGAAGCCCACTATTGGTATTTTTGTGCCCCTGCGTTATTATTGTTATGTAGTCCCTAATTATTTTTTGACCCCTTAGACTCCTATATATACCAACAAGGTCTTTTGATTTGAATCATCTAATAATTGTTCATTTATGTGATGTCAAAGGAGGTTACCCCCTCGAAGAGGCTTTGTTTCAACTCGTTGATCTATCTTTTCTTATTTTTTGTGATATGGTTTCATAACAACACATGTCCAAGCTACAATATTCTTACACTCCCTCTTAGTGAGGAAGGTGTTCTCCACAATACCCAACTTATCCCCGAAGAAAAAAAAATTCCTTTATTCAAGGCCTTCGTCAGAATGCCTACCACGTGTTGATATGTAAGCACATACTATAATAAAATTGATCCACCTTGTACACAATCCCTAATGAAATGGTATTTGATTTTGATATGCTTCAACCTATCATGAAACACTAGATTCTCGGATAAATTGACGCAACTCAGATCATCACAGTAGATACTAGTTGACTCCATCCTCTGACCAAACAATGCCACTAGCAACTTCTGAACCCATATGGCCTCACATGTAGCCATGCTTGTTGCCATGTATTTTTCCTCTGCGTAACTTAATGAAACTGACTTATGCTTCCTATTGTACCAAGAGACATCCCTTGATCTCATGTTGAAGCAACACCCTCGAGTGTTTTTCCTCTCCATTACATTACCTACCCAGTGTGCATTAGCATATCCCATCAACCTGATACCATCACCTTGAGCATACCTCAACCCATACTCAAATATATCTTGTTGATACCATGACACATGCCTTTTTTTATTTCCAATGCACTCTCTTTGGTCCTGTTAGTGTCCGTGTTTCACACTACCATCAGTGATCAAAATCTTCTCTTTTTAATTTCATAGTAGGAGTCCCATATTGATGAGTTTGCATTCCATTAGGTCATGGATTCACTGATTGTAGGGTTTTATTCAAATTTTTCCCTCAAAACTGTACTTGTTGATCCTCTTTCATATATTTTAGTCATGGCTCATGTTCACTTTGCAATTCATTTCATTAGGTCTTAGGGTTTGGTCTCATCAGGTTTTAGGGTCCCACCATGGTCAAATCCAACAATTACATGCCAATAATTATCAACAAGGACATGAGGAGGCCAATAATGATTGGTAAAGCCATAATTTATCATATTGAAAGCCTAATGTAGTTCTCACCTCAAAACTTGTTTTGAGGTGAAAACAGAGTATTTTGTTTTTATCTTCATTTCTTATGTAATTTTATGTTTCCATATGTAATATTGGTTCCCAGATGCTCCTAAGCATCTGATGATGTTGCCAAGCACCTGCCACTGCAAAAATCAAGTCATCATGAGCACCAATTCACCTGCAAAAGCAAAAGAGAAACAAGCACTAAAACCCTAAATTCCTCTCCCACTGAGCTAGGGTTGGCTATGGGATTAGAGATATATGAGCAGAGGAGGCATAAGGGATATTAGAAGGTATGAGGCCATTTCATATCATCAAACATCAGGTCTCCATCATTTGTCGAGAAGTCATTCCAAGGAACAAGCCATTCACCACACATAAGGGACGGTTTTTCTTCAAACTGTGTTTCTGAGCAAGAAAAGATGAATTTGACAAAAGTGAGAGAGGTTTTTGTCCACCATTGACCCAAGAAGAAAAACCTCTTTTATTTTTTACAGAAGTTTCATTTTTTTGGAGAAATATCGAAAGCCTCATTTGCCTCAGGAGGGTTAATGCACCTCTGGAGTGACCTTCGTAAAATCAATTTTTCTCCTAGATGGGATGACCAAATGACTTGCTTGATGAGTCAACTGATAGTTAGACACAAATATCTTTCCAATCAGCTATCATGAGCTCAATTGGGAGTTGATGAAGACCTTCAAAAGTTGACTGCGACAGCACTATGCATTTTGGCAGCCTCATTCTACACATCTTGACCAGTCTTAGGAGATTGAGCTTTTGACAGGGAAATGAACTCCAAATTGAAAAATTAAAGATGTTCTAGAAAGTAGACTCAACAAGATTTCCAACGAGCTATCCCATGACTAATTTGGATACCGAGAAGGCAATCAAAAGTTGTCTTGAATGTGGCGTTGCGCTTTTGGTAGGGTGGCGCTGCGCTTTTGACAGTGGCACTGCGCTTTTGGCAAGAGAGCTTAAAAACCCTCAAAACTTCAAGAAACTTAAAAATTTCTCTCTCTTACCTTCATTGCAATTAATTTGACCTCCCTCACTTCATTTTTGGTTTGCAAATCAAACTTTTAAGCATCATTTCCCATGGTAAATATGAAACCCTAAATTTGCCCCTAGTATGCCTAAAACCCTAAACCCTCATTGTTCCTCCTATCACCTATCACTACAACTCTAAAATATTTCCCTATCCCTTTATCCTTATTCCATATCATTCCTATCCCTTTATCCCTCTTCCCAAAGGGAAATTTCTCAAACAAAACAAGCCCTCCCTTTCATTTTTATCATTCTTACTCCCTCATTCATTTTCTAGCCCATAAGGTCATCTCCCATACCCTCACTCCTAAATTACCCATACTCACTCCTTCCATACCTTCTCTAGGGGTACATAACTTCAAAACTTAGAAAACATGGACAAGGAAGACCTTCTAGCAGTGCTCATGTGAAGACAGATGAGAAGGCCAAAGAGACTAGAATTGCTAAGATACCGGTGTTCTTGACATATCAGAGAGAGTCAAGGAAGTTGTTTGCAGCTACTAGGTAAGTGTTTGCTCCACAAGTTGTGGAAGGGGCCTTGCCTTCATCATCAGTCCACAGGCAAATGTTATCTCCACAAGGTGTGGAAGGGGCTTTGCCTTCTACATCGACAAAACAGGTACAGGTTGAGCAGTTGAGCAAAGGCAAGGAAAAAGTGCAGGATGAAGATCTTAATAATGAGGAGGAAAGATATTTTGACTTGATTGAGCATGAGGAGCCACAGCAGCACTTTACTCATCATGGAATTGGCATCATTGACTTGGAGGCTCAGGATGAAAAAACCATCAAAGACATCATCATTCAAGAAAGGGAAGCTCAAATACAAGCTTTGGCGGACAACTTAGAGAGAGCCAAGTTCATCATCAAATATTTAGAACAGGAAAACAAACAATTGAGTGACAAGCAAGTCCTCATGGAGCTACAAATGATTAAAGCAAACAGGCAAATGGCTAAAGAGGATCATGTCACATTTATTCCTATTGAGCAAGAGATTTAAAATGATAGGGAAACTTGGCTTGAGAGGGTCAACATACATCTTGAAGGACTAATTGAGAAGGCCAACAGGGATAAGAAAATTCTCCGACACATGGCCTACCATTACATGACCCGCAACAAAATTTGTAATATGAGGATTAGGAAGTTAAAGGCTAGGCTAAGGAGAGCTTTGGAAAGAAAAAAGGAGCAAGATAGGTTGAAGATGTTGGTTGAAGCCTCCCTAGCCCATCAAAGCAGTTGATGGTGATGTTCCATGCCAAATTTGGGCAAATTTTGAGAATTTTTTGCATTTTTGAAATTTTGAAATTTATAACACAGAAAATTTGCCCAGAAGCGCAGCACCACCGGTGTTGCGCTTTTTCCTGGAGCATCAGATGGAGAAAAGGTTGGCATTTTTGGATTCATGATGATGAGGACATCGATCGTGTTGCGCTTTTTCCTGGAGCATCAGATGGAGAAAAGGTTGGAATTTTTGGATTCATGATGATGAGGACATGCACCTTGGAAAGTTTAAGAAGTTTTGGAGCAAAACTGGGTCACCAAAAGGTCCAAAAACTACCAAAAAAATGACCACTCTACCTCTTTTTGGAAACACAGAAGCAATCTTGGGAGATTCAATTTTTGAGGGGGCAAATGACCTCCAAATTCGAAAATTCTAGGTGTTCCAGAAATTAGACTTGAATACCTTTCCAATGAGCTATCATGGGATCAATTTGAATGCCTAGAAGGCCTCCAAAAGTGACCTGAAAGTGGTGCTACACTTCTAGCCAGTGGCGCTGTGCTTTTGACTATTTTGCTCAGAAAATCAAAATTTGCCTGTTTTGACTGTGAATTTGATTTCTCTCCTCATGGATGATTTCACTGATGTAATTGATGACATGGCCTATAAATGCAATGGTAAAATAGTGTTAGAGGATAGATTCATTAGTTAGAGGTGGTTTTGAGGCAAATGAATCAGTTTCCCTACTTATAGAGGCAAGTTGTTTGACTGCCTATATTCCTGGTCCTTGTTGGGAAATGGTTGAAATAGCCCCTCTTCTCATGGATTCGACCCCTAAAGGTTAGGATGAGTAGTTTAGATGTCTATATTATGTGTTTTATTGGTCATTTGGTGAGGTTGGATTCAGTTGGATGCTTATGTACTAAACACTTATCATTTTGTAGCAGTTTTGGCAGGAAGCTAATAAAGTTGTAGCTATTTTTATGGGATTCCTGTGGTATGGCCTTTAGCATGTGTTTCTTCTTCTGTTAATTTTTTCTCATGTTATTTATGTATGCCTCTTTCATGTAATCTCTTCTGATTGGTTGTTTTCAAGTCAGATAGGTGGAATACATTAGGTTTTAATGCTCTGCCTTGGGAAAACACCAGTAGTTTATGTTTTCATATGTTTAGGAAGGATTCTTGACTTGCTCAAGCCCTTCTTAGCTCCTCACCAGTCTATCCTTTCAACCCATCAAGCTTTAAAGTGTTGAAGATCATACCTACCTTGCCCCATATAATCCCCTGCGATTTTACCTTAGTTTCCCAGACCCAAAATTGCCCAGCTCCTCTTGATCTGGAAAAAACACCAACAAAATCAATCAAAACCCTTGAGCTACTATACCTAGCATAAAATCTTGTTCATGATTCATTCATCTTGACTAAAATTCATAAGGAGAGAGCTCTCTCCCGACCTGGTAGGGCTAGCTACCAGGTTAAGCTTGGTTTGTGGTTACCCTAGAATTGCCTCCCTTTAGCCTAAGGTCAATCTAAGCGATAACAGGTCCATGAATTGATTAAGAGTGTTGACCACAAAGAAAATGTCCACCCTTGTGTTGACCAGATACATGAGAGAGCCAATAAGTTGTCTATACAGGGTGGGGTCCACTGCCTCTTGTTTTTATGCATCAATATTCTTCTAATTGGTTATCATAGGCATAGACATGGATCTATAGTCTAACATATTGAATTTCTTCAAAATCTCCATAACATATTTCCCTTGACCAAGGAAGATCTCTCCATCTGCTCTATCACACCTCAAGTCCTATAAAATATTGCATCAACCCCCAATTCTTCATCTCAAACTATGTTACTAAGTCCCTCTTATAGTCTTTATGAGCCTTGGTGGCCCAATCAAAAATAGATCATACACTTATAACATGAGAAATAGTGGCTCACCTCCAACCATAAGATAGTAAGGGTTCGAATTTGCCTCACTCTTCATGAAGCCCATTTCCTACAAGTAGTTGTCAATCCAGCCATACCATGCTCTGGGAGTTTGCTTGATTCTGTATAGCACTCTCTTCAACCTGCATGTATGGGTCTCCCTCCCATGTGTCTCAAAACCATATGGTTTTTCAATGTACACCTCCTCCTCTATAACTCCATTGGGGAAGGTCATATCTATATCCATCTAATGGATCTCCCATTCCATTTGTGCTTCAAATGAATCACGATACCTAGACATTGGATCAAACATCTCCTCATAATTTATTCCCTCTTTCTGAGAGAACCCATTTTCCATGAACTTTTCCTTTAAATTTTCTACACTACCATTTGCGGTCTGCTTGATCTTCTAGATCCAGCAGGAGCTAACCATTGTCCTATCCAATGGTCTAGGTACCACCTCCAAAACATCACCTTCATGATGGTGTTATACTCCACGATAGCACCATGCCCATCCTGCCACATCTGATGTTGTGCAACCTTCTGATAGTTGGAAAGCTCACTGTCAATGAGCTCACTCATCAACGCCTTATACCTTGAATATATCTCTAATGGTATCCTAGCCCTGGTGCTCAATCTAGGATCTCCCATAAACTCTTGTGCATGTCTCGACGTTTGAAACAGCTCTTGATTCCTTCTCCCACTTGTGGTGGGTGGAGATTCAAGCTCCTCATCTTGCTATTGTTTCTCCACATGCTATGAACTCTCCTCTACACTTGTACATTGATCCAGGTAGATCTTCAAATACAATGGCATGGAAAAGCTTAGAAATCAAAGTGCTCAGAATGAAGTCAAATCAGGACTAGAGCGTAGATCTCGTCATCCTAATTCCAACGGCGCGAATGGTACTTCAATCCGAGTCCGGATGATGAAGTTATCGCGAAAGGAAGGTTGCTTTGTTCCTTAAGAAAATGAGGCTTTTTCCTTTAAAAATGGGTTTAAGCCTTAAAAGGAAAAAATTGCAATCGGAGGATTCATGGAGGTGGACTTAAGAAGGGCGTAGAGAAAACCCCAATTTCCAATCTCCGATTAAATCGGATCGGCAGATCGGAGGGCAATCGGATCGGAGGAAGGCTATATATATATATATATATATATATATATATATATATATATATATATATATATATCGGCGGGATTGTTATTGGTGATCAGGACACCAGGCCGATATGTGAGCGGGATGCCGATGCGATCGGCGGTCGGCAATCCCCGATTAACAGGACTGTTACATCCATGATATGCCAATTGCGATCTCGGGCTCAGACCCGATAAGGAATATACGCCCGATTTAACAGATTTTGAAATCCAGGTAAATGGATTTTTGCCGTATTTTAGTGTTTTCTTGGGGTTTTTGGTATTTATCTCTTCAACGATAAAGAGGTTATATTTAAGGGCAGTTGTGCCTATGATCCTTCCACTCCACCGACCTCTATTTTGATCCAGACCGCCCCAATTTAAGTGGGATTTGTCTGAAAGACCCATTATAAAAGCACGATGGTTGGAAAAGCACGGGGAGAGGGATTGGCAGCACGTTATTTCGTTTGGCAGGAGGCCAATAGTGCACTTCGTCTATTTTGGACAAGTTGTAGATGTTTTTAGCCCTTTCAGCGCCACGGACACTTTGATGTTGCCCACTTCTCCATCTAAGGTCTCTATTTCACAACCTTCTTTCAGAATGGAGGTATAAGCCTGTTGTATGCAGCTGATGATTGTAATCCTCTTCTTTTCATTCCATTTAATATAAAGGGCTCCCCATTGTTTGAGCTAGGCCCGGAGACGTAGTCTGAATTGGACGAACTCCGTTATCAAGTCTTGGTGTCTTCTTTTTGTGCCTTTTATGTGCTTTCTTCTTCTTTCCTTGTGTGCACATTAAATTTCTGTGTTAAGATGCAATTTTACATGTGATTCTTTTCATACATCTATAAGTGAAAGTATCCTGGATCAAGTGGTATCAGAGCAGGGCTTTTTAGATGTGAATTGCATGTTTGTATGCTAACAAGAAACAGGATTCAAAGAGGCGAAGGGGAACTAGAACCTTTCGATCCAGAGGCAGGGCGTGCACCTCAAAGAAGAAACATGGTTGAAGATGAAGCTCATCTTGAAGAGGAGCGTAATTTCAGAAAGACCTTCTATTCAATGGCAGAGAATATCAGTCAACTGGTTTTAAGGCTGGAGAAAGTAGAAGAGAGGAACCCAGAAGGACAAGGTTCAGCACATGGGAATGGTGGAGAAGAACCCCCTCCTTCTCCTTCTGGGAGTGAAGGTTCTCCTTCCTCTCACCACCATAATTGTAGAAATTCAAAGGATGCATCTAAGAAACCCTTCCTTAAATTAGATGTTAAATTTGATCTTCCTATGTTTAGTGGTGAAAGTAACGTAGAGAAGCTTAATAATTGGATTAGGCAGATTGAGGTCTACTGCAGGATTCAGCAAATCATGGAGGACGAGGCAAATATCTAGCTGGCCTCTCTACGACTGAGCAGCACCACTCTCATTTGGTGGGAGAAAAAATTGCAGAGTAGTAAGAATGTGGGTAAGCTATTTTCCTCATGGCCTGATTTCACTTCTGCGTTAAAGGGAAAATTTTATCCCTTGGGATACAAGCAAAAACCTTTGATGAATTGGCAATATTTAAGGCAAGGCAAAGTGCAGGATGTTCAAAGCTTTATAGAAGAATTTAGGAAGCAAGCACTGAATTTGGGTATTGCACTTGATACTCTTGAAGTTGTAACTAAGTATATTTGCTCATTGCATAGTTATATTAGACATTCATTGTCATTGTTTGAACCAACCACTATTGATTCAGCCAGCGTAAATGCAATTCATATTGAGAACAGGGGAAAAATTGAAAGAGATGATCAGTCTAGAAAGCCACTGTTCAAACCTCCCAATGGAAAATCCAAAGAGAAATGGAAAGGGAAGGATAAGAAAACAGCAGCACCTAAAGAAGGAGAGCGGCCTTATTGCAATCAGTGCAAGAAGGAAGGCCACGATGACGATCATTGTTGGAAGCAGCACCCAGAAAAGCGTCCAAAGAAGTATGGAGGAAAAGGGAAGCAAAAGACAGTGGCAGCAATGTAGCAAGACCTTGGATCGGATTCAGGAGATGAAGCGTTGATCACAGCAGTAGGAACAAAAGGTACTCTTACACCTCATGTTAATTATGAATCGCATGAAAGCACCAGTTCTGTAAATGAGTCCCTTTCGAATGACCGAAAAAGAATTGAATTATTTCATATCAGAGTTGTTGTAAATCATACCAAAGTTGAAACTCTGTTTGATACTGGGTCCCAAGCAAACTTAATTGTAGAATCCTTGGTAAAGAAACTCGACTTAGAGACAAAACCACACCCGAAACCTTACCCGCTGGGATGGATACATGATAAAGCAAAACTGAATGTAACCCAGCAGTGTAAAGTCAAATTTGTGATCGCTTCTAAGCTCGTAGATGAAGTAGAGTTGGATGTAATACCATTGGATATCTGTGGCATGGTGTTAGGGAGCCCATACCTGTATGATAGAAAAGCAATCTTTTTCCGTCATGAAAACAAATATCAAATCACCAAGGATGGGGTAGAATATATAGTGAGGGCTCATCAAAATAAAATTAATGCCAGCCTTGTAAGCGCTGGACAAATGAAAAGACTAGTGAATTCCAGTAAAGGATGCATGCTTATGGTTGTAAGGGAAAAAGAGGCAGAATTCGTTGATGCTTTCCAGGGCTGCGATCGGGAGCATAAATAGGAATTATCTGAATTGATTTCTAATTATGATGAGTTGTTTCAGGAACCGAAGGGATTACCTCCAAAGAGGGAAATCCAACATGAAATCCATCTACAACATGATGCCCCCTGCCAAATATTGGCATGTATAGGATGTCGGCTATTGAGATGGAGGAAATCAAGAGACAAGTGCAGGAATTGTTGGACCAAGGCGTCATCAGGCCGAGCACCTCTCCGTGTGGTTCGCCGATTGTTTTAGTGCCAAAGAAAGACGGCACCTGGAGGATGTGCATGGATTACCGTGCACTCAACAAGATCATGGTGAAAAATCGTTATCCCCTTCCATGCATAGATGATTTATTAGACCAATTAAAGAGTGTTGTTTATTTCACAAAGTTGGATTTGCGCAGTGGCTATCACCAAGTTAGAATTGCGGAGCAGGATGTGTGGAAAACCGCCTTCAAGACCAAGCAGGGGTTGTTTGAATGGATGGTGATGCCATTCGGACTTTGCAATGCTCCAGCCACTTTTATGTGGGTTATGAATGATATATTTCAGCCTTTCATGATAATTTTGTTCTTGTATATTTAGATGATACACTTGTCTTTAGTAAGAGTTGATTTGAACATGTGTGTCATGTAAAGAAAGTGCTTGATGTACTACAAAAAAAAAAAAAAAAAAAAAAACTTTTTGTAAAATTGTCAAAGTGTGAGTTCGGGAAAACCCCTTTGGGTTACCTAGGTCATATTGTTGGTCATGGTTAGTTAAAGATTTATCCCTCTAAAGTTGAAGCAATTGTAAATTGGCCTAAGCCTACTAGTGTAACCGAGGTCTGTAGTTTTCTAGGTGCAGTCCAGTATTGGAGGAGATTTATTGCTAATTTCTTTGTTATTGCAGCACCTTTGCACGCATTGACAAGTGTGAAATAGGTCTTCCAATGGGGAGGAAGACAGCAGAAGTCCTTTGAAACATTGAAGGAAAAGATCAGCACCGTGCTAGTCTTAGCCTTACCTAATCTCCAACAGCCATTTGAGATCAAAACCGATGCCAACGGTTATGCCATGGGAGTTGTAACGATGCAGAAAAAGAAGCCAATGTGTTACCATTCTGAGAAGTTTTATCAAGCTGTGATAAACTATCCCACCTATGACAAGGAGCTTTATACCTTGGTGCAGAGTGTGAAAAAGTGGAAACACTACCTGATCAGCAAGGAGACCATCATCCATACAGATCATTAGCCCTTGTAGTACCTTCAGTCACAAACCAAGTTGTAGCAATCTCGTCATTTCAGGTGGATGGGCTTTCTTCAACAGTTTCATCTGGTAATAAAGTATAGTAAGGGCACTAGCAATAAAGTGGTCGATATGCTATCTCACTCTCCTGTTTCTGCTTCTATTATTTTGCATAATGCTCCGTTATCTTTTGAGAGTTATGTTGAACAATATGCTAACGATGATGACTTTAAGGAGGTTTATCCAAAACTAACCCATGGTTCACAGGTGGACAACTATCACTTGCAGGGGAAATTGTTGTATCACCTTGGTAAATTGTGTATTCCCACAGGGGAAAGAGTACATGTAATTCGAGAGGCCCACACCTCCCTTATATCTAGACACTTTGGTGTCGAAAAGACTTTATGTCATGTACAAAGATTTTGTTTTTGGCCTCATATGAAAAATGTTGTGACTCGCTATGTAAAGGGTTATGTGATGTGTTCTGTTTCAAAGCCCTCTAATAGAAAACTCAAGCTCTACACACCACTCCCTATTCTGAGTCGTCCATGGGAAAGTGTGTCAATGGAATTTGTAGGAGGTTTTCCTTTGTCCAAGAAGAGTCACGACTATTTTTATGTCGTCGTTGACCGATTTAGCAAGATGTGTATTCTTATGCCTTCTAAAAAGCAGATTACTAGAGAGCAGACTGCTTCTCTTTTCTTTCAGCATGTTTGGGTCCACTTTAGATTACCCACATCAATTGTGTCAGATCGGGACTTTCTTGGAGAGTTTTGGACCAACTTGTGGAGGATGATGGACACCAAATTGAAAAGAAGCACGGCATTTCACCCGCAGACTGACGGACAAACAGAGGTTGTAAACCGTACCATGGTACACTTATTACGAGGCTATTGTGTGAAACACCCCAAGTTGTGGGATGAGCATCTCCCCTATGTACAACATTCTTACAACCGAGTAGTGCATTCATCTACACAGCATTCACCATTCGAGACATGTTTTGGTTACCTACCAAAGGACCCTTTTGATATGGTCTTTGGAAGGGAAGATGGCTCCAGTGGACATAATGATAGGGACAAAGCTCAGCAGTTCATTTAGCGAATCCAATTGATTAATCACGGACACTGGCCTACATTCAAGAGCTACAGCCATAGATGGATAGACAGATAAGATGGATAGAGAGATAGGGGTGCCTACATCCACATACATCGATCGGGGTGCACTTTGAATGATTGATTGATCGCAGGTCGTCACAGAAACAATGCAAGGCAGGGTGCTTCTCATCCGTCATCCACAATCTAATGTGTAGTCCAAGTCATCAACCAATGGAGTGGGATGGATGGCTGAACAATGATGTATGTAAAAAGGCATCTCATCGGCAATGCAAGGACAATGGCAGGCACGGTAGAGTGGTGGTTGATAGCAGTTCCAGATCATCCTAACAGCCACAATGACATATCTAATCACTGGTCAGACGGCATCAACCTAGCAACCAGGGCAAGGGATCAACCTTAGCAATCACCAAGCAGTGCAAGAGCAGTTAGAGAAAATTCAAGCCCGTTACAAGGCTCAACATGATAAACATTGAGTTGACCATCAATTCCAAGTGGGCAACAAATTGTGGTTCCATATCAGCAAAGATAGGATGAAGGGATAAGGAAAGAAGTTGTGACCAATCCAGTATGGATCATTCACCATTTTGGAGAAGATTGAGAACAATGCCTTTCGTCTTGACTTGCTGGTATATATGCAGATGTACTCAGTAGTGAATGTGGAGAAACTAAAGCTGTATGAACCACCTTTGATCATGGACACTGATGAGGTGGGCACAGTTCCTACAGTCGATGATTTTGCACTAGAATATCTCGATGAGTTTCTTGAAGACATCATCCTCAAAAGAAGAACCAGGACTTCACGGCAAGGAGATGTAGAATACCTTTGATTTGGTTTCAAGGGAATGCACCCCAGCAAGGCCAGATGGCTGGAGAAGGAGAAAATGAGGGAACAATTCCCTCACTTGCAAATTGACTAATGAAAAGCTTTTGGCTGTCCAAAAGCTCCTCAATGGGGAGGATTGATCCAGGTGGATCTTCAGATACAATGGCATGGAAAAGCTCAGAAATCAAAAGTGCTCAGAATGAAGTCAACTCAAGACCAGAGCGTAGATCTCGTCATCCTGATTCCAATGGCGTGAACGGTACTTCAATCCGAGTCTAGATGATGAAGTTATCGCAAAAGGAAGGTTGCTTTGTTCCTTAAGAAAATGAGGATTTTTCCTTTAAAAATGGGTTTAAGCCTTAAAAGGAAAAAATCAGAGGATTCATAGAGGTGGACTTAAGAAGGGCGCAGAGAAAACCCCAATCCCCGATTAAATTAGATCAACGGATTGGAGGGCAACCGGGTCGGAGGAAGGCTATATAGATATATATATATATATATATATATATATATATATATATATATATATCTATATATATATATATATATATATATATATATATATATATATATATATATATATATATATATAGATGTATATATATATGTACATATATATGTACATATATATGTACATATATATGTATATATATATGTACATATATATGTACATATATATGTATATATATATGTACATATATATGTATATATATATGTAGATATATATGTATATATATATGTATATATATATGTATATATATATATCGGCGGGATTGTTATCAACAATCAGGACATCAAGCCAATATGTGAGCGGTATGTCGATACGATCGGCATTCGGCAATCCCTGATTAACAAGACTGTTGCACCCCCGATATGCCAATTGTGATCTCGGGCTCGGACCCATTAAGGAATATATGCCTGATTTAACAAATTTTGAAATCCGGGTAAATGGATTTTTGCCAGATTTTAGTGTTTTCTCAGGGTTTTTGGTATTTATCTCTTCAACGATAAAGAGGCTATATTTAAGGGTCAGTTGTGCCTACCGATCCTTCCACTCCACCGGCCTCTATTTTGATCCAAACCGGCCCAACTTAAGCAGGATTTGTCTGAAAGACCCATTATAAAAGCACGATGGTTGGAAAAGCATGGGGAGAGGGATTGGCAGCACGTTGTTTTGTTTGGTAGGAGGCCGATAATGCACTTCATCTATTTTGGACAAGTTGTAGATGTTTTTAGCCCCTTTTAGCGCCATGGACGCTTTGATGCTGCCCACTTCTCCATCTGAGGTCTCCATTTCACAGCCATCTTTCAGAATGGAGGTATAAGCCTCTTGTATGCAGCTGATGATTGTAATTCTCTTCTTTTCATGCCATTTAATATAAAGGCCTCCCCATTGTTCGAGCTGGGCCCGGAGACGTAGTCCGAATTGGACGAACTCCGTTATCAAGTCTTGGTGTCTTCTTTTTGTGCCTTTTATGTGCTTTCTTCTTCTTTCCTTGTGTGCACATTAAATTTTTGTGTTAAGCTGCAATTTTACATGTGATTCTTTTCATACATCTATAAGCGAAAGTATCCTGGATCATATATGTGCCCGTACTAGTCATTATACTCATACTAGTTCCCTGAGCTTAAGATCCTTGTTCAACCCTTGGAGCTTCAGCGAACTGACTCTAAACAACTGTTGGTAACTCACAAGATCTCCTGAAGGCTTTCTCCTCCTAGAAACTTTACTTATCTTCTCATGATAATCTTCCTAATACCGAGAATGTAGATCTTATATACCTTGGGGGTTTCACTATAACCAACAAGTAGTCGAATCTAGCTTAGTGTGCTTCTCATCTGGAATGTGACAATATGCAATACTGCCAAAATCCTGAAATGACTGACTTCTGGCTTTTTTCCCGTCATTGCCTCCTCAGTTGTCATATTTCCTTATGCAGGACCCTATTATGAATGTAAATTGTTGTGGTACATGCCTCTGCCCAAAGATATCTAGGCATCCCTCACTACTCCAACTATCGTCATGTTCTATCTTTCTGCAACCCCATTCTGCATTAGGTTGTACAAAGTTGTCCATTCCATCTTGATTACTTCATTTGCACATAAATCCTTGAAGGCTTTCTCGATTTACTCGCCTCCATTATCTGTCTGAAGAGCCTTTATCTTTTGTTTATTTTTTAAGGGAAATTAAGATAATTACTTATAATGATACAATTGTATCTTTAGCAAATTCTAGATTAGTAAGGAATTGCACTTTAGAAAATTTCAACCATGAATACAGTAGGGAAGTAGAGATCATAGTAAAACAATGACGTGCAAGAGACACAAAAAATTATCCTAGGAAAACCCAAACCGAGGAAAATCCCAACAATGCTTTCTTAGGAGAAATTCAATCTAATGTACATCTAAATTTTCCAGTCAAAATATAGTCAAATTATCCACATAAGTTTCAATTTCAAAGTTTGTCAAATGAGAGAGAAAAAAAGTCTTTTGTACAACTAGTCAAATCTGGTCAAATAGGCTAAATTTCAGCAACATTTAGAATTCAGCTAGAGATTCAGTCAATAGTCCAGTCATAATGCTAGAATATTCACTCTCATAAGTAGTCAAATATTTGGTCAAAGCGACCCAAAAAATGCTAAGTCAACATTGGTCAAACAAAAGTAAAATAGGTCCAACTTCACTAGTCAAATTGTCTTCTTCCTTCTTCGCACATGTGAATAGAGACCTTATTGAGCATATTTGAATTGGTGATGAGAGATGTGAAATTAGGAGGTCCAAATGTCAATATATATATGAGTCAAACCATGTGGCTTTTGACCAAGGGTCAAACCCCTTTAAGATGTGGGGTTGACTTGTCATAATGGGGTTTATTTCTCTTTGAATTTATTGACTTTAATACCGGCCACAACTACGCAATTTCAACACCCCTCTTAGCCAAGGAGGTATTCTCCTTAACTTTCATAGTTGTACATATGATGAATAAAATTTCTCTATTCCAAGAAAAGATTAAAGCATCCCCGCATCAGCATCAAATAAAGGAACTAGTCACCCATTAGTCCTAGGGTCACTAATCTCTAAGTCATCACTTGGAGTCATGTCAGGTACCCCACCTGACCCATGATGAAGCCCTTGGGTCACTAATCTACTAAGTCATCAATTGGAATCTTATTAGGAACCCCACTTGACCTATGGTGAAACTTGGGGACCGTTTACCATTCCCACATGTTGTCACATGTAATTGAATAGTAAAAAATACTTTCTTGATGATATAAGGGACACGTTCAACCCACTAGTCAACCCCATGGCAATATGGTCAGAGCTTACTGATCGGGGGATCACTCAAAGGCCTCGATGCTAATTGGGCAAATCTCCCCAACCATATTACATGGTTTCCTAGTCAACAACCATGACCCGATGGAGATTATCCACTCCTTGATGCTACAACATCAATACGCCCTCTCACTAATGGAGGGATTCTCAACCACTCCGAGCCTATCTCTGAAGTAAAAAAACTTCATCTGATGCAAGGGCTTTGTGGTAATATCAACAACCTACTCATTAGTAGAGATGTATTGGAGCCTCACCACTCCCTTCTTAATAATGCTCCAAGTGTAGTGGTACTTGTTCTCAATGCACTTTGACCTGTCATGGAACATGGGATTCTATGAAAGATTCACACAGCTTTGGTTGTCACGATAGATCGCGGTCAGTTCCAGCACATGATCAAACAATCATGCAAGTAGCTTTTGTAGCCATATCGCTTCACAACTCACTAAACAAGTAGAAATATACTCAAATTCCATCATGCTCAGTGCAATAAAGGTATGCTTTCTACTCATCCAAGATATCATAACGGAGTCCAAACTGAAACAACATATTGATGTGCTTTTCATGTCCTCAGTACTTCCATCCCAATTAGAATCTGTAAATCCATGCATTTGTACTTCACCATCAGAGACATATCTCAATCCATAATTGATAGTACCATGCAGATATCTCAATATATGTTTAGTTGTAATCCAATTTATGTATCTGGGCTCTACCAATAACTAACTCAAAGTGTTTACTGCATAAAAAATATCAGGTGTGGTGCATGTTGTAACCCTAGAGACCACCCTTTGCTAAGTAGAGATCAATGCCTAGGACATCTATACAGAACAATAACAAATTTAACTTCTTGCCCCATTATGACATTTCAGAAGACCGTTCCACAGGTAATGTTAAAGAAATTGTCTTGGGTAAAGACACTTTTTAATATGGCCTCACTAACAATGAAATTGATTCGAAGTTGTAGCAAAGTGGTAGAAAGAAATGATAAAAAGTTCAAAACAAAAGGCTACTTATTGCAAAATCTTTTTCCTCAAACTTTAGAAGAAAATGTGAAAGACTGAAAAATGAACTTGCAGAAAAGAGGAGCGCATATTAAGGTCATTTAGTTTAAGATTACAAGTACTATAAATTCAATGAATTTGTGTGATAAAAACAACCAACGTGTTCATTACTCTTTTCCATAGAATAATGATAGTAAATGATTTACAAAGAACAATGATACATATCAGTTTCAAAAGACTTCTTGGAATCACCTTGAAAAGCTCTATTATTCTCTAAGAAATGATGAAAAAAGTACACACAAAAAATTATTGCCTTCTGAAGTCAAAATTTGGAACCCCCAATGGTTCTCTCAAGTTTCTTTTATAGTTACCATACATTGGTGACAGTTAGAAAAACTATCAACTGTCACAAAATTTTTGAACTACTTTAGTCTTATTCAGTCCTTTAGAGGACTTAAACTTTTACAAAACAGATAACCAAAATTGTGTAATCATTACAAATACAATATTTAAAATTTTCATAAAATAAATCCAAGTGGCTATCTTTCACTGGATGACTTGTGATTCTTATGCAGGCTCGCTTGTAGAAGGTCCATCTTCTGTTGCTACTATTGTTGGAGACATCCATGCTCTGCATTTCTTCCATACAGTGACATCTGAACTTGGACACTTGATAAACCTTGTATGAGCCATTCTGAAATTGGTGATTTTGTTGTAAGATGGATTTTCTATAAAAAGAGTTTTAACCAACCACAATAGTTGAATGTCCCTGTGAAGATAATTGACAATGGTTGCCCCTTTGAGAATTTGTGTCTTCTCACGAGAAGAGTCAATTTTTCTTTTGGCTTCCACTAATAAAGTTTCATAAGTTTCGCAAGGAAGCAAATTTCCCTATTGGTCCCAGCAGGAGGGCAATCCTGCCCTCATTCTCTTATCAAAATTTGTATTAAACCTCAAAACAAATTCTTTAATTTCACCAATATTAGCCTCTGTTGTTTTCCTGTACAAATTTTTTAGCACCATCTTATTAATTTCCAGCACCAGCTATGTTATGTCTTCCACTTGCATAGTTCTTAATTCCTAAGAAGATTTGGAATTAATAGAATTGATTTTCTTTGCCAGTTGAGCATGTTGCTAGATTTTCTCCTTATGAGAAGCAATGATGCTCCCCAGGTCCCTGACAATCATCTTTTCTTCTTCCATTATCAGCATACTATCCCATATAACTTTTACTTACTGAATGATATCATTCCATATTATCTCTCTGACTTGTATGAGTGACATATTGCCCTTTACTTTTCCCCTCAATTCCTTAATTCATTGCAGGCTATCTGATAATCCTTTTGATATTTTGATGCATTATCCTTTGCCATAGTCAGTTGTCTTTCCTTAATCTTCAAGAGTTCCTGTGTGTCATCCAAGTTCTTTTGCATCTTCTTCATTTCATCTTCTAAAATTTTTAATTCTGTCATAACTCTGGTCAATTTATTAGTTGGATCCTCTGAATCTGGTTGTACTAGGATGGTGCAGACATGAGTATCCAACTTCTGTTGTAAGCTAGTATTCATTTACTTCAAGGTAGCCACTTCATTGTTTCTTTCCAGCAGCTCTCTGGTCAAGATATCATTTTCCTTCTCCACTTGGGCTACCTCTAGGGCCATGACATGTTCTACAGCAGGCAACTTCTTCTTCCTAATCACTTGGATTTCTGATTCTGCTCCTTGTAAGAGTTTTTGTACAACAGACCTATCTTCGGGATTGACACCAATTTTGAAAATTAACTTCTTCAACTCTTTATTCTGAGTAAACAAAGCTCTGGAGTTTTCTTTTTCCAACTTTAACTTATTTGCAACTTTTCCCAATAAATCTTCTATCTTATTTGCTGCTAGGGATGCTTTACTCAAATCACTGTAAATTAATTCTCCAGTTTGCCTGTGCAAGTTGATTTTATCAGGCAATGGAATCTCCCTTGCATCCACAGTTAGATTTACGGTCTTGAAACTTGTTGATGAAGAAATAGTTAAAGCAGATGGGTGAGAAAAAGAAAATTTAAGTTGATTTCTTTCTAAATCCATGGTTGACAATAATCTGGTATGATACTCTGAAATTGATTGAGCTTCAAGTTGAGACACAACATTTTCTTTTATTTTCTTGTTCTTCTCTTCGATTTGGTTATACATGTACTTCAAAACTGAAATGGAACTTTGTGAAGATTCTTCAAGGCCATGGGAAGAAGGTGTGCATGTCACTTCTCCCAATTGCAATTGAAAACTAGATGCAACAGAGGAACTTCCAACCAGAGGCTCAAACTCCTCCTTTTCATGCAATTTTGGCTTCTTAGAGTTGTGACTTGTTTCTCATCTAAATCAATTATCTCTTCAACTTCTCTCTTCAATCCTTTTTCAATGGAATGGGGATTTTCAATCCCCAATCCTCTTTCTATTTATATTGACCATGATTGGAAAAAATTTCAATGTTTGGTCTGGACACATGGGTGTAGGGAGCATAAGATTTCTCTACCCTCCTGTTTGAAATGATATGGTAAGGATCATAAGGCCATTTTTCCCCTTGCTAGAGCTGCATATTTTGAAGTATTCTTTCAACTTCTTCCATAGTCTGTCTATAATTAACAATGAATGACCCCACATTCTTGGGAAACTTAAATAAATGGCCCTTCTTAGCTAGTAAAAAATGAATTTGATCCACATTTAAACTTTGTCTAATAAATTCCAGAATAAAGAATCTCATTGGCACAAAAGAAGGAAGCATGTAAGGGGCAACCTCTGCTCCATACAATCTAATCTCAACATGATCTTCAAATTGAAACCAATCTCCAACTTTGACATCTTTGCTAAGTTGTAATAAGGCTTGGGCTTTTGGTAAGAGGCATGGTGGAACATAAATATTTATAAGAGAATAAATGACTGACATGAAAGAGGCAGTAAAATGTACAAAACCTTCATTGTTAGGGAGACTTCTTATAGTATCTATCCAGTTGACTACTTATTGTTTTTTCTTATGGACATCAATTATGTTCACGCCCAAATGGATAAATTTGTCCACATGAACTTAAAGGAACAAATAAAACACTAATGATGGAAACCTAAGACAACTAGTAAGATTCAAATTTGACAATTGAGAGTTTATTAACCCTTCTTAAAAAGTTGGAATATCAATGATAGTTTTTGGCTTCATGATTAAATTGAAAATCCCTAGCATAGCACATTCAATCACAAAAATATCATCCCTTCCCAAAACCTCAATGACTACTTGTAAAATTGGTTTGACATGTTCAACAAAAGTTTCCAGGGAAAATTGATTTGGTTCAACAGATAAAACTTGTTTTGAAGGCATCAGATAGAATGATAATTGGGTATAGTCCCTTATAGACATATTTTGAAAATTTGCTACCAGGTTTTCTTTTGTAAATCCAGTATAATTTTCTGAAGAGGGAAAGTCTAGAGCTCGCTGAATTAGAAGGGCAGAGCCCTCAAAAATATTTTCTCCTATTGCATTCATTACAAAACTTTTTTGGGGATACAGTGCAGAAGCTAACCAAGTAATAAACTTAGAATAAACATATGTATGGGGAATTATGGCAAAGAAAATACTTGATTTTACCACTGCAATGTATACAAGGGAATCAATTTGACCTGCTAGGACGTTTTGGTAGAGTTCAATTAAATTTAAGAAGAAAACAGGGTCAAATATATCCCTCTTTGTGTCTATGAGGGGAATGTGAGTTGCAGAGCCAGTCAGGGAAGCTTTATTTGACATTTTAAATGGACAGAGTGGGTGGAAACAATGTATAAATACCTACATGTTGAATGCTGATGTTGGAATTCAAGTGTGAAAATATGGAAGACATGGACGTGCTTGCGGATGTGCGGAAATAGAACAGGCAATGTACGTTTAGAGAATGGAAAACAGAATTTTATGGGAGAATGAGAAAAGTGTGAGGGAAAACGGGGTTAAATGTGGAAGTGATGGGTGTACGTAGTGACGTGACAGGGATGACATGGAGGATGTGACAGGGGTGACGTGGATGAATGGGATGATGTGGTGATGAGGTGTAAATGGAAAATAACAGTCACACTCGCTTGTCGCAGACTCGAGGTGGTTACCCTCTACATTTCATGGGAGCACCCATGGTGGTAAGTGGGACCATCCTTAGGTGATATCGCTCCAAATCTTGGTCGTTAATCAAAATTTAGTGATTGGACATTGACTCGTTTTCAGAGGCACCCACACAAATAATCTCCATGCAAGTTGTGATGTCAGGTTTCCTATGTGGGGAAGGCCCGACATCATTGTTAGAGTGACACGACCAACTTGCCCACTATTTAACTCTCCCCGCATTTGAATCTCCTTTAAATCCCGTTGGGGCCCTACCGAGCATATGCCTTTAATAAATACTTCATCACCTCAGCTTAACATTAACCAACCTTTATTTTTCAAGAACAAAATCTTATCCTAAACAACTTTTGATTTTGATTTTTCCCTTTATATATTTTTTGTTTTTGAGATATATGATTTTTCTTTTTCACATTTTTTACATAGTGAAAACAAGCTACAACAGTGCTAACTAGATAGTTCAATGATCCATTCATTTGATGATACAAATATGGATCTACCAAGTATGAATTGATGTCTCATAAATTCTTCAAACTAGTCACCATGGGAGTGTTCGTGGACTTGCAGTCCATAATCCCAAATATCTAAAGGATCTAAATAATGTACTTTCCTTGTCCAAGGAATATTTCACCTGGTTTTTGTCATACTTCTAATGCTAAGTGGTAATGCATCAAACCAAGATCCTTCATCTCAAATTTAGAAATAAACTTTGTCTTACATTAAACAATGATATTCTACACTCCTATTAGAAATAAATCATCAACAAATAGTAGCAAAATCACAAGTTCACCTTCAACAACCATATAGTACAAGTTTGGATCAATATCACTCTTGGTAAAACTATGACTTATCAAATATCCATTAATTCGAGAGTACCATGCTCGAGGTGCCTGTTTGAGTCCGTGGAAATAGTTCTTCAGTCTGTAAACATGAGTCTCCCTCTCGTGTACCTCAAAGCCTTGAGGTTGTTCTATGTACACTTCCTCCTTAATCACTCCATCGAGGAAAGTGGTTTTGACATTCATCTAATGTAACTTCCAACCTGCAATAGAAGCAAAATAAATAATAGATCTAATGGAAGTGTACATGGCAGCTGGAGCAAATGTGTCCTCATAATCCTCTCCCTCTTTTTGGAAGAACCATCTAGCTGTGAATCTTGCTTTATACTTGTCTATGTTGCTATCAATTGCATGCTTAATATTGTATATCCACTTGAAAGTCACCATTGGCTTCCCTTCAGGTCTCGACATGATTTCCCATACATCATTCTTCATAATAGAATAATACTCTTCTAACATAGCATCTTTCTAAACTTGGTGACCTGTTTCTTCTTCAACATTGGTTGGCTCGGACTCAATCATCTTACTCATCAATTATGCATATCTTGAGTATCTCTTAACACAATTTGGCTCCCTAAAAGTCCCACAAGGAGTTGCATGTCCTTCTACAACCTATGATGTAATTCAAAGCCATGTAGACCTCTTCTTAGTTTCTAGAACAATGACCCTAGGTGGTTCCACGGGTTCATTTGGCCCTTCTAGTTCTTCTTCTTGATCTAGGGGTTGTTCCATAGGTCCTGAGCCCATATCCTTGGGAACCTTATGCTCCTCCTCATCAATATCCAAGTGAGATCCTTCGGACTTCTAGAAAGTATCATCCTCATCAAAATTAACATCTTGGATAATTTTCACATGTTGATGTCCTAGGACATAAATTTTGTAGGCTTTTGATGACTCGCTCCATCTAACAAAAGTTTCCCAGAAGGCTTTAACTTGGTCTTTTTCTCCTTGGGTACATGAATATAAATAGGACAACCAAAAATCATCAAATGTCCAACCTTTGGGTTTCTCATCTAAGAAGACTTCTTCAGGAATCTTGTTCCCCAATATTTAGTAAGGACTTCTATTTTGAACATACATCGTTGTCTTTGATGCTTTCCCCATAAGAACATATGTATATCTTAATCATGAATCATTGCTTTGGAAACCTCCATGACAGTTTTGTTCTTCCTTTCATCAGTTCCATTCTAGTGAGGATTGTAAGGGACTACCAACTTCCTCTTTATTCTAGCTCCCTTGAAAAAGGCAATAAGTTCTTTGGAGGTGTACTCTCCTCCATTATCTAACCTTGGAATTTTAATTTTCCTCCTATAAAATTTTCCAACTGAGCCTTGAATTCTTGAACCTTGTTGAAGACCCCATCATTGGAATTCAAGAAATAAATCTATATCTTATGGTAGAAGCCATATTTGAAAGTTACATAGTACAAAAAGCCACCCAAGGGTGTCATGGACATGGGTCCACATACATTAGAATGTATTAGATCTAAAACTCGTTTGGACCTACCATCACTGGTTGAAATGGTCCTTTTGTATTCTTTTCAAGTGCACAACCTTTGCAAACACGTTCATGCTCCACCTACGTTTCTTGTAAACTTATGACCATCTTACTCAATCTAGGTAAAGCCTTATAGTGAATATGAGCATCTGTTCAGCCCCATAATTCACATAGATCGATACTATTATGTACCAATGCTTGAATTGATTGTCCCAAAAGTCTATATAGGCCTCCTTCTCGAACACCAATTACTTTGGTAGAATCAAAGCTAGAGTTTTTCCTCCATACAAGAACTTTTCCATCGAAAAAAGAAACTTTATACCCTTTATCTTCCAAGGATAAAGTAGATACAAAATTCTTTTTCAAACTAGGTACATATAATATATCATTGAAGAAAATGTTACCTCCTTATTCTAGTTGAAAGGATGTTGAACCAATGCCTTTGACTGCATATTTTCATTGTCACCAAGATCCACCTTTTGTGTAGTTTTCTTTTCCACCAACTTTGTGAGGTTTTCACGAGTTCTTGTCATATGCCTAGAAGCACCACTATCTAAAAGCCAAATTTCATTGTTATCTACAATAGAAAAGAAGTAATTATCATCATTAGAATTATCATTATTTGACTTCTTCTTATTATGTTCATCATCAAGGTTTGTAACTGAGGCATGTTTCTTTCCCCTCCTCTTCTTATTATTATTTTTTCCTTCATGACATTTGTCTTGATAGTTTCATACTTGTGGCAACAAAAACCTTGAACCTTTGGCATATCCTTATTTCTTTGAGAGGGAGGAGGTATTCTTCTTGGAGTGGATATTCCTCCAACATTCCTTTGAAACCTTCCAAAATTTATCCTACCTCTGCCATTCTTAGAGTGGCCTACAAAATCTTGAGAGTCATTGTCTTGCAGTCTTTGAATCTTCCCATTTGAGACAAGTCTATATTCTTCTTGAATACATGAGGTCCATAAATTCCTAGAAACTTGGAGTTTCCTTTCTGCCACAAATACTAGATGCATCGAAATCCTATGAGTTAGGAAAACCATTAAGTGTTGTAGTCACAAGTTTTGTATCAAGAATAACTTCATCAATAGCTTGAAGTTGATCTCTAAATTGAGTTATCCTCATGAAATATGAAGCCACAATATAAACCTTTTTCATTCTAACATCATGAAGTTAATTCTTCAAACTCAATTTTTTACCAATGTTATTAATGGTATACAATCCAAATAAGGCATCATACATATTCTCCGAAGAATCCAAACATAAAACACATGGAATCGGATCATCTGAGATAGATTCAACAATAACCCTCGTGGTTTGTGTGCTGAAAATGTAGCGATGGAAGGTCGTTTGGCTTGTGCCTTAGCTAGTGAATACCTCGAATTAGTCTTTCTCTAGCATGAATGTGAGTTCATGAGATATACTTTAGTTATAATGAGTTGATTTCCAGTTTACTAGAATGGTCATCAAGTTTGCATGCATAGTGTTGGAGATTTAGTTTGTTAGAGTCTTCTTCGGTTAGACTACAAGATAAGGTGGTAGTAATAAGTTTAGTTAGACCGAGTTAATACTTCACAGATAAATGAAGAGAGGAAAATTTGAGTCCTCAGTTAACTCGAATCATAACTAGAGGAGATTAAGGAACAAATCAAGCTAGTTAAGTAAAGAGCTAGTCCAAGTGTAACTAGGACTTGCTCCAATTAACTAGCAAAGGAAACTCATGAAACTAGTGTGAACTTACATTCGACTAGGCCTCCTTGCATGCATCAAAATCTAGGCCTCCTTGCAGGCATAAGATAATTAATCATTCTTTGTGTGGAATGTGAATTAGTTGACGTTCATAGAGCAAGTTGAGACTACCTTTAGTAGAGAACAAATGTATGCAGGGCCAAGATCAAGAGTAGGGCCAAGAGAAACTTCTCTAGGGCCAAGATCAGGGATGAGAATAATTGTAGAGCTAAGAATAGTAAGGAGAAGCATAGCACTTTCTCAGTTGCAAATTGCTAGTTGCAGTAGCAATGCATTGAATTGTAATATATCCATTTGCTTAATGAAATATCAATAAAATACCACAAAAAATAAATTAGGTTTTCCCATTTGGGTTTCTTGGGTAAAACAAGTGTTTCAATTTTGTGTGTGTTTTTATCGCAAATATTTTCTACTGCTTATTGAATGCTGAGAAGCTTTGTATCTTGGTGAAAGTTAAATTTGGTGTTAGTTTTTAGTTGCCTTATTTTTCACTAGATTCATCTAATTAGTTGCATATTTTCAAGAAATTCAACATGGTATCATAGCCACGCTCTGTTAAAAAAATAAAAAAAAATTAATTAAAAAAAAACTTGGATTGGCATTCAAGAAAGAGTGTGGTTCACTCAAAAAGCTTGCGCTAGAGTTTGAAAAGCAATATTTTGGATAACAATATGTTGTTCCAAGGACTAAGGGCGGATCACTATTTAGAGGGATCCTCTAAATTCTACTCATGGAGGGAGCGAATATCAGTAGTGTCGAAAGATAATGGGGTGATATATTTTGTGAAGAGCCCATAAAATGCACTCTTAGATTCCCAACAATTAATCTAGTATAACAAGAATGAAACTAAGGCCAAGAGGATCATTCTTGAGGGGGTAAAAGACCACATTATCCCTCATCCCCATGGGAAGATGAAAACTAACGAGATGTAGAAAACCATCTTGGATTTGTATCAGGGATGTAGTGAAGTCAGGAAGCTTGCCCAGAAGGACAACCTAAGAAATCTGCAGATAAGCAAGGAGAGCCCATCATTATGTACTTTTCCAAGTTCACCCAAGTTCGGGATGAGCTAGTAAGAGTGGACATGACGGTAGAAGACAATGATCTTGTGAGTATTTTACTACTGGGACTTCATAAGTCTTGGGAGAATTTCCAAGATGCAATCAAGGATAGAGAGAACCTTCCCGACTAGGAAAGGTTGTGGTCAAACTATGTTCAAGAAGAAATATAGAGGGGGACAAGAGAGGTGTTAATGCCTCCTTCCTTCTCCTATTTGTGTCATAGGAAATAGTTAAATATAAGTTGGTCTAGTGTAGATTTAGGTAAAGTGTGGTTCTTTACTATGTACTTTTGTAACTTACAATTTGACAGTCACGATATTTTCTAGACATTAAGTGATCTGACAGTTCATTCTCTCATCGGTATTAGCGACACTTGATCCGTGGCTTAACACTCAATTGGTCCATGATCTCTATTTAAAGAGCATGGAGGGTCATTTGTAGGGTGACCATTCATGAGATAAACTTATGTAAATTTTATTTCTTTTATTAATAAATTGCCTAAAGTGGCCGCATTAGCTCGTGTCGTGGACTGTTTCCCTCTTTGAGGGTTTTAACCATGTCAAGAATACTGGTGTATTGATCTGTCATATGTTTGTGAGTGGTGTCCTTTGGTGTTCTATTTGAGGAACTTACCCTGTAAATTCCTTCATGGTAGCAGAGCTATTTGAGGGTCGTATCCGTTGGTGATCCAAATCGAGAGCTAGTACAACTACATCCGGCTATCGTTTCCTAGATTGATTGTTTTTTACCGCTTTCGGGCCGAGATGACTACTCTATTGTGTTAGGAGCATCTGTTCCAGTGAGGAACCTCTTTTGTTTCACGCGAAAAGGTTTCTAGTAGCCCTAGCTACGTCATTTTTAAGATCTGGAGGTATACAGTCTTTATTTGCAGTTCTAGCTATTTATCTCTCTGTTTATTTCGGTTTATTTATCTCTCTATTTTTTATTACCAAATCTATACCTTTCATTTCTAAGTATGCTCTTTGCCCCGCAACTGTGTGCGATCTAGGAAAATCAAAAACAGAAAGAAAGGATTTTTCTCATCCATATGCTCTTTTCTGCCGCACTTTAGTGTGATCTCGGAAAATCAGAAACATTGAGGAAAATATTTAATTTTCGGCAAAGTTAACTTCAAGCCATAAGGTTTGGGTTTTTTTTGTATGTCCATGTTGGGTTGTGTGGTTTTTTGTTTTGTAGGCAAAAAGAGATTTTTCAAGTAAGCACGCACCCCAAAGCCTTAGTGACTAAAAAAAAAAAAACCTTCCTCTTTTCCAAAAATTACTAACCTTTTAACCTAGCTCACTTGGTCCAAAGTTGCTTTATGAGAATAGAGGTCTTGGGTTCAAGTCTTTCTTTTTGTTGAATTACTTTTTCAAAAAGCACATGTAACTTATGTTTTAAAGTTACTTTATGTAAAGTGTTCTCACCCATTATAAAAAGTGAGTCACTTATAATTGTAAAGTCTCTTTATTTTTTATTTAAGTTACATTTTAGTGGATCGCTCATAAAGTACCATTGTAAAAGTGACTTTTACTTATTTATAAAAGTGAGTCACATAAAATCTTTTTTTTTTTTAAAGTGAGTTAATTAAATTAAGTTTTGAAAGGGGGATCTTTTTTTTTTTAATATGACATTATCATTCATTTTCGCACATTCACGCACTTCGTCGGCATCTTCAACAACTTTTCTTCAAAAATCCATAAGTTCTTCATCTGAAAGCCATTTTCAGAGCCGTTTTTTTAATCAACCTAATTTTTCAAGATCTTTCCATTGGAAACTTAGTTTCAACATCTACAGCTTCACTTTCTATTAAAATGGAAATTCCATGCCAAGTTATTCTTAACAGCACCAACTACTTCCAATGGTGGTCCTACATTGTGGATTTACTTAGAAGTAAAGGTCTTTACAGAATAGCCTCAGACCAAGAAACTCAACCTAAAGATGAAGATAAGGCAGCTAAATGGGAAAATAGGCAAAATCAAGCAAGTGGGTTGATAGGGATGCCTATTTCTCCAAACCTTAGATTCCATATCGCAGAACTTGATACCCCTAATGAAGCAATGAAACAACTCACTAAAGTTTTTGGAATTAAAAAAGAAATTAGAGTCCATCAACTTGAAAATTAGTTGCTTACGTTGGACCCCAAAAAATTTTCTTCCATTGAATATTTTTTTTCCAAGTTCAAGACCCTTAGACTTCTCTTGGAAGATGTTAAGGTTAAGAAAGAAGATGGTAGCTTTATCTATTCCATTCTTACTAAGTTGGGACCGGTATACTCTGTGTTGGTTTCCACCTTCCATTCTACTAGAGAAGCCTTTACTTCTCAAGGACAAGACTACAAGTCCCCCTCTTTTGATGTCTTTTGTGATTCTTTAATAAGAGAACAAGAAAAACTCTTACATCTTTGTCTTCTTAATCTTGGAAACTCTTCTAATAAAGCCTTAGCCACCCAGCATCAACCAAATTTAAAGAATCTTAAGATGCAGTATCCTAAAAAGAATGTTCCTAACCAAACAAGGGTCCTAAACAATTTCAGTCTCAAAATGAAAAATCATTTCAACAAAATGATAAGACAAATAAAAACAAAGGGAAGAAGACTGATAGACATTGCCACTTTTGTAATCGAGATGGCCACTTAGAATCCAAATGCTTTAAGAAGATGGAAGCCTTAGAAGCAGCAATGAAGAAGAATAACATCCATTTGGATCATTCTTCAACTTCAAATTCATCTTCAGGAATAGCACTTTATGCATGTGGTTGTCAAGCATCTCGGTCTGGTTATGCACTAAATGTATCTTCTTCTTCTCATTCTCATGAGTGGCTCATTGATTCTGGAGCTTCTTATCACATGGCCAAAAGCAAAGCCATGTTTTCTTCTTTAAATGACTGTAACACCAAAAATATATATGTTGGTGATGATAGATCTCTTAGTGTTGTAGGGACTGGAACTGTTCATCTAGACAGTCAATTTAATGATGTATTATGTGTTCCAACCTTATCCTGCAACCTTCTATCTATATATCAGATAACTCGTTCAGGTGAAGGTAAAATCATTGAATTTTTACCTCACGATGTTGTAATTAAGGACCTGAGAGATCCTAGACAAATTTTAGCTACTGGCATTGCTGATGATTCTACAAGGTTGTATAACTTTAACAACTTTGGTTCATCAATTCTTCCCTCGGTATTTGTTGCTCATAATTATGAAGTGAGCAAACTTTGGCATGAGCGATTTGGTCACTTAAACTATCGCTCCCTTCAAAATCTATGTAAAGAAAATATGGTGACAGGTCTTCCTATGGTATCTTGCAGAGATGGTGTTTGTTCCGGATGTGTACTCAAAAAACATCTTCAGGATAGTTTTGAAAAACGTGCCTCTTGGCGTGCCTCAGCCCCTTTACAACTTGTGCATACTCATTTATGTGGTCCACTTCAAGTTGTTTCATTTTCTGGCTACAAGTATTTCTTAACTTTCATTGATGATTTCTCCAGACACGCATGGGTATACTTCTTAAAACTCAAGAGTGAAGTATTTAACATGTTCTTGGCCTTTAAGGCCTTTGTTAAGAAACAATCTGGACATCAAATTCTTAAGCAAATATTTGATAATGGTGGAGAATATGTTAACAACAAATTCATCAACTTTTGCATTGAGAACGAAATTCAAATGCAACATATTGTTCTATATACTCCACAACAAAATGGTGTAGCTGAAAGGAAGAATCACACCTTAAAATAAATGGTTAATTGTATGCTTCAATCTAAAGGACTTAGTCTTAATTTTTGGGCAGAAGCAATTTCTATGCAAATTAAACCAGATGTAAGTCACTTTCGTGTTTTTTGGAAGTGAAGCATGGGCCCATATTCCAGATGAGAAACATAAAGCTTTAGAACCTAGGAGTGAAAAATATATTTTTTTGGATATTCTGAAGATGTCAAAGGATATAGACTTATTTCACCTAAGTCAAAAAATGTTATCATTAGAAGAGATGTAAAGTTTGTTGAAAATATATCTGCCTACGAGCCTAGTTCGGCAGATGTGCCACCTCTCTCTACCCCTTCTACTTCTAAAAATATTTCTTCTTCAGATGATGATGGCGAGGATGACAATCCTCCCCCACCTTCTCAGGATCCTCCTTCAGCTCCTCAGCTTCCAAAATGGATCCGTGCTACTCGCGATGTAGCAGGTGCTCTTGCAGGTGATCCTACAGATCAATGACGTACATGCTTTCAATTCAATATAGCCTCTTCTTTACTGGCTCAAGCTTCAACGAACTGTGATCCTGACACCTCTGCAGAAGCTTCAGGCCATCCAGATTGGGACGCAGCTATGAATGAAGAATATTGTTCATTATTGGCAAATGATACATGGGATCTTGTTCCTCTTCCAAAGGGACGAAGAATTGTTAGATGCAAATGGGTTTACAGAACCAAGTTTGGACCAGATGGAAAAGTTGATAAACATAAAGCTCGTCCTATTTCTAAGGGTTTTTCACAAGTTGAAGACATTGACTATACTGAAACCTTCTCCCCCATTGCCAAAATGAACTTTATCTGCCTTGTTCTTTCCCTTGCTGCCTCTTTCAAATGGGAAGTCCATCAGATGGATGTTAAATCCGCCTTCTTGCATGGGGACTTGCATGAAGAAATCTATATGGAACAACCTCCTGTATTTATACAAACAGACTGTAGCCTTGTATGTCGGCTTAACAAATCCCTTTATGGTCTCAAGCAAGCCCCTCAAGCTTGGTATGCCAAAATGGATAGCTTTCTTTTAGATACTGGATTTTCTAGGTGTCATTCTGACAATACTGTCTACACCAAGAAAGTGGGTAGGTATCTTATCATTATTGTTCTTTACGTTGATGATCTTATCCTTACTGGTAGTGATCCCAACCTTATAAACCATGTGAATTCCAACCTTAAAAAGAAGTTTGAAATGACAGACTTAGGACACTTGCATTATTTTCTTGGTCTTCAAGTTCTACAAACCAAGCAAGGTGTTTCCCTTTCCCAGTCCAAGTATGCATGTGATCTTCTATGCCATTTTCACATGGAAGACTGTAAGCCAGCCCCTTCTCCCTTTCAGTCTGGAGCCAAAATTTCAGTCACTTGTACTTCCCCTGAAGTTGATTCTACCTTATACCATTGCTTGTAGGGAAAATTTTGTATTTGACCCATACTCATCCTAACATTTCCTTTGTTGTTGGCCTTATTGCTCAGTTTATGAAAATCCCACATGAAAGTCATTGGAAAGCAGCTAAAATAATACTTTGTTATGTTCAAGGTATAGTTCAGTTTGGGATTCATTATAGGCAGAAGCATATCCTCTATTGGTTGGTTTCACTGATTTCGACTGGGCTGGTGACCCTGATGATCGGAAGCCTACTGCAGGTTATGTCTTCACTCTTGGTTCTGGACCAATTACATGGGCTTGCAAGAAACAAAGTGCCATTTCTCTTTCTTCAACAGAAGCAGAGTATCGTGGCGCCATAGAAGCTAGTAAGGAAGCCTTGTGGCTACGTCAGATCCTGTCAGAGTTTGGCTTTCAGCAGCAGCATCCGACTACACTTTGGTGTGATAATCAAAGTGCCATTCAACTATGCAAAGATCCAGTCCAACATCAGCGCAACAAACACATGCACTTCATCAAAAATCTCATTCATAACCATGTTCTTGAAATGTAATATTGTTCAACCGATGATCAAGTTGCAAACATCTTTACAAAGGCTCTCACAGAGGCGAAGTTTACTAAACTTTGATTTATGGTTGGAGTTCAGGAAGTTGTCACTAAGGGGGGGTAGGTGCTAATGCCTCCTTCCTTTGCCTATTTGTGTCATATTTGTAGATCCTTCAATCCTATCCCAAGTTGTTCTTAAGGGGGGATGTTAATATATTCCGACACATAGGAAATAGTTAAGTATAACTTGGTCTAGTGTAGAGTTAGGTAAAGTGTGTTTCTTTACTATGTACTTTTGTAACGTACAATGCAATGGTCACAATATGTTCTAGACATGAAGTAATCTGACGGTTCATTCTCTCCTCGATATTACCGACACTTGATCCATGGCTTAACACCCGATTGGTCCATGATCTGTATTTAAAGAGCATGGAGGATCATTTGTAGGGTGAACGTTCATGAGAGAAACTTATGTAAATTTTAATTCTTTTATTAATAAATTTCCTGAAGTGGCTGCGTTGGCTCAGGCTGTGGACTGTTTCCCTCTTTGAGGGTTTTAACCACGTCAAGAATACTGGTGTATTGATCTGTGATCTGTTTGTGAGAGGTGTCCTTTGGTGTTCTATCTGAGGAACTTACCCTGTAAATTCCTACAGTTGGAATTTCAGTGAAGATAAAGGAAAAGGAAACAAGGCCAAGGACAATAAGGGCCAAGGCAAGGGCGAGAATAAGAAGAAATATATTAGCAAGATCAAATGCTTCTCTTTCCAGTAGTTCAGAAACTATGCAACTAAGTATCATATCCGGAAGAAGGGGTCCAATAAGGACCATGTGGCCACATCAACTAATCTGAAAATTGGAGAGCATAAACTTACAACAAAATCTCTTCACTTGACTATAAGGGCTTGTGAAATTAAGTTCCAAAATTACAGCATAAAGATGTAGAGAATCACATAAAAATGTAAATTAAGAGGCACAATAAAAACATGAACAAGAGATGAATAAGAGAAAACATGAATCATAAATAGCTTAATTGAAACAAGAAAAAAGTGAAACTTCAAGACCGAGATGATAATTAAGTTCACCTAATCAAATCCTGCATTGGGTTATGTCTATGGATTTGCCTCCAAAGGTCAAATCACTTTATTGTCTTCTTCAAAAGAGGTTGAATATATACAATGCTTTGCAAAAAGTACTGACTCTAAAAATTGCCTTCTACTACCCAAGAGCTTTCAAGGAAATCAAGCTGCATACATTTCTTCAATACCTCATAAATACTCTTGAGCTCTTAAGCTCTCTAAATAAGACTCCCTCTCAAAAAACAACTCTCCAAAAAATCTCTCAAAAGAAGCTCTCTTTTCAAAGAGGACATAAGAGGGATTTATAGCTTTCAAATATCCCTAAACAAAGGAGAGGATATATGCTTAGATCCATATTCAAAGGAGCGAATCACTCTTTAGATCCATTAAAAGAGGATATATGAGATTTTTTAGGATAAAATCTCTCAACTCCACCAAACTTGGACCTCATCCAAAACTCAAGGGATATAAGGAGATCCAATGAGACTCTCAACTCCAAGTTGGATTTAGAAACTCATTTTGAGGAAGATTCTCTCATAAATCAATTTTTATTTTACAATTTAAAATTCAAAAGTATGAGCACACAAAAAACATTTAACATTCAAATTTAAAATGCTCATAACCTAGGCTTTAATAGTTTTGCCTTAGGCATGGTAAACTTTGGAGAACTGTGTCAAGATCCCCCTGGATCATACCTCCCCATGGAGGAAATATTTTGGTCCACCAAAAGATTGTTATGAAACCAACTCACAAAAAGATAGAAAAGATAGATGAATGCCTTAGAAATAAGCCTCTTCGAGGGGGAAACCACCTTTACATTACACAAATGAACAATTCTTTGATGATACAAATGACAAGACCTCCTTTCTATATATAGGAGCCTAAGGGGTCATAATATAATCAGAGCCGACATAACAATACTAATGTAAGGGCACAATAATAAAAATAGTGGGCTTCTATGGGGCACAATAATAACAATATGGGGACTACATGGGCACAACAATATAATAAGGGGGTTGTACTAATAACAATAAGGGGTTACACTAATAGTATAGGGACCTAACATGCCCCTCTCCTTCAAAAAGTGTTGTCCTCAATGCTTGAGTAGTTCTCAATGCATCTGTATAAATTCTTGTCCTCCCATGTGGAATCTTCAGTGGGTAAGTTCTTCCACTTGATGAGATACTCTGAAATTGATCTATTTCGTAGCTTTCGATTTCTCGGTTCTATGACTACTTCAGGTTCCAATATGATTTTTCCTTCCTTGTCAAGTTCTCGCAATACTATTTGAACTGGGATCTTCTGTAACTTTTGAATGAGTTCCCACTCCTTTGGGCATATGGATATATGTAAGGTCTGATGTTTTAAGGAACACTTCGTGGAAGCAAATGAATAGCATGATCATGATCACGAATAGGTGGGAGGCCTTTGGGAGTCTCAAATACCTTGGAATGATTGTCCAAAACGTTTTGGAGATCTGGAGAAATACATGATTTCGATGTGGGATCCTCTAGTGAACATAATTGTGCAATTACACCCCGTTGTTCTTTATTTAGAAGCTTTGTCATGTTGTTAGAGTTGATTATCTTTCTAGGTTTTCCTTCGATACCCCTCAATTCAACTTCCTTTCCTTCCCAAAAAATTTCAAGAAAAGTTCTTGAAAATTAAAAGCTATCGTACCCAAAGATTGTAGCCATTGGACTCCTAGTAAAACATCAGCACCACCCATTGGAATGGAAAGCATTGGGCTATTCAATACATATTCTCCCATGGATAGCTTGATATTATGGCACTTTCCAGAGCAATTTATGGTTCCTCAACTTGCAACCATCACTTGACATTCCGCTGCTGGATATAGGAAGCAATTCAATTCCTTGGCTATCTTACAATCAATAAAATTATGGGTATTGCCCGAATCAATCAACACTCTTACCTTTTTCTTCTTGATATGTCCTTCTATCTTGATAGTTTGAGTGGTAATTTCTTCCAATGCATTACAAGATATGGTCGGATGTATTTCTTGAGACTCGATGTGATCTTTCAATTCTTGAACATTTTTCTTCTTGATATGTCCTTCTATATTGATAGTTTGAGGAGTGGTAATTTTGTCCAATGCATTACAAGATATGCTCGGATTCATTTATTATTTCTCGATGTGATCTTTCACTTCTTGAACCTTTTTCTTCTTGATATGTCCTTCTATCTTGAGATTTTTAGGAGTGGTAATTCTTTCCAATGCTTTACAAGATATGGTCGGATTCATTTCTTCTTTCTTTCGGGTTAGTTCCTGGTGTATATACTCTTCTTTTGACGTTTCTTGATCCTTTTCTTCCTCCTCTCCACAATCAATGTAAAATAATTTCTTCTCAGCACACTTATGACCTTTAATGTATTTTTTATCACAATTGTAACAAAGCCCTTTTTCTCTTTTTTCTTCCAATTGTTGTGGTGTAACCCTTGTAGGTTGTGGAAGGCTAGGAGAAACAACACCTCTATATTTATAGTTGTGAGGGGTAGACTTCCTTGTTGCCATAAGTTTGCTTTCCACTTTGTAACAAAGCCGTTTTTCTCTTTTCTCTTCCAATGTTGTGGTGTTTCTCTAAAGAAGGTGCTGCTCTTTGTATCCTCATAATGTGTTATCATTTCCTCCATGAAAATTGACCATGTAACAAGTTGTTTACAAGAACAAAGCCCTTTATACCATAAAAATTAATCAGGTTCTAAATATGTAGATGCAATACATACCTTTTGTAACAGTGGTACACCATGTAGATCAAAATATTGCTCCATCTGTAGTATCCAATTTACTAGATCCTTTCCCTCAAACTTCCTCATATCGCCTTTACTTGATTTCAGGAGCTCGATCTTGAAATGACTGTAACTCTGTACTTTCATATCTTAAAGTTCTGAAATTGTTTCCTGCAGTAGCCCTGCGAGTCCTCTTTCTAACCCCGCAAGTCTGATCAGAATTTGATTCTCCAAGAAAGATTTATGTCCAATCTCCTAAGGTGACCTGATTATATAATGTTTCAGTAGAGCGAACTTGTACGACGTGCCACGTGTCACTGTTTCGACCTTCGAATCTGAAAACTATGCACAGAAAACTACAGTCCATCCTCTTTTTGTAACTTCTTACGAAATTTCAATTTGTTGCTCAGAGAGAAAGTTATGACGATTTTCCCAAGGTCACATGTTTAGGATGTAATTCGAGAGTCTGCAAAAACCCTAACTTCCTCAGATCATATATCCGAAAATATAGCGAGACAAGATCTAAAATTCAGATCTGAGATTCAAAACAATTTCTTCTCAAATGGGTTTTTTCTTTAGCTTCTGAAACGTCACAAAAATAAAATAAAATAAAATAAAATAAATAAATAAAATTAAAATTAAAAATAAATAAAAATTAAAAATTAAAAATTAAAAATTAAAATAAAAATTAAAAATTAAAAAATTTAAATAAAAATTTTAAATTTAAATTTAAAAAATAAAAAATTAAAAAATAAAATAAAATAAAATAAAGTAAAATAAATAAATAAATAAATTAAAATTAAAAAATTAAAATTAAATTAAAACTAAATAAATAAATAAAAATAAAAATAAAAATAAATTATAATGAAAATACCACGATGACATGTTTGGAGCAGCGAAACCCTAGAATCCAAAGCTCTGATACCAAATGTTATGAAACAAACTCACAAAAAGATAGAAAATATAGATGAACGTCTTAGAAATAAGCTTCTTCAAGGGGGCAACCTCCTTTACATTACACAAATGAACAATTCTTTGATGATACAAATGACAAGACCTCCTTTCTATATATAGGAGTCTAAGGGGTCATAATATAATCAGAGCCGACATAACAATACTAATGTAAGGGCACAATAATAACAATAGTGGGCTTCTATGGGGCACAATAATAACAATATGGGGACTACATGGGCACAACAATATAATAAGGGGGTTGTACTAATAACAATAAGGGGTTACACTAGTAGTATAGGGACCTAACAAAGATCAAGTAGTTGAAATTGATTCTGATATCAGGACATTGGTTTTCTTCATAATCAGGTGCAATTCAACTACAAAGACTAAGAATCTGTTCTTCCTGCTTACGAGTTGCTCGAACAATGACCTGCAACGCTGCCCTTTGTTTGTAGCATGCTTTATCATAACTCTCGGGATAAGTTGGTTCACATGTATCATATACATCTACAAATATAGCAATAATTAAAGAAAAGTTTCAAATTGGTTCAAATACCATCACAAAATATCTCACTTTGTGCTCTGCCTACATGAGCCATTGTAGCCAATTCAGGATTAATATGCTACTTAGTTTCTTGAAGAATGCCAACCAACATGAAACCTTACATTATAAGTTTTCACTATACATAACCATACCTACCAAGATTTGTATATGCCAACTCCACGTGCATTGGAACCTTTTAGCTTTTGATTGAATACAGCAATGTAACACCAACGCAATTGTGTTTGTTTTGGCTACCGGTCACTGCATCCATATAATATTTGCACTCGGTCAAATAATATGAAATCATGTGTATCAAAATTATGATCAACACCAATGCTCTTGGACATCTCCACAAATATTTCCTCTGCAACAGATTTCATTTTGAAAACATGGATTGTAATGCTCACGAGGAAGCGAATTCTTGATTTTAGTCCACGACATTTTATAGCAATATCACATCACATGGATACTTTGTCGGCACAACCATCCCATAGAAATAAACAACTAGCAACCATAGTTTGAAAGTGGTTTGCTCGTGTTCTGGTAAGCAAAGAAATACAGTCATATGCCCCAAGCCATCAAAGTATGGAAAAAGAAAATCAACTATAGATGAGCAGTCATGATCACGATGCATAGGGAGACAAATCGATTTCCATCACAGTCAAATCATTTTTTATGGAGAGGAAAACCGCCATCACACAATCCAGTTAAAAATTTTCATCTTAACAATTATAGAATCATAGAAGATGGTCATGCATATTGTAAAAGGCACTCTCTTCATGGACCAATTTCCATGGCACCTTCCATGTAATTTTTTGCTAGGTTCACTGCTCTGCCACATAATAATCGAACTACCTATCGTCATCATTATGCCACCGTATATTGTGGGGCCATGTTGTCTCTGCTACAAAACCCTCCAAAATTTTGGCCTACATTCAATTTTCGAGCCTACTTTGTCTTTGCATGTTGTCATCGCAAACATTAGGAGTCTCCACGCATGTTTTTTCTAAGTATTCTTGTTCCTTTTTGAAGAAAATCAAAGTGTCATCTTTTAGCATAGGAAAGTGTCGCATGTCGCGTATCTGTGGTTTTGGCTTTTTTCAAGGGATGGTCTTTGTGTTAATGAGTCACTCAATAAAAACATGTATCACACTCATTTCCAAAGTTTTAAGCATTTTCGCACAAGTGTCGTCACCATCGTTGCAAAGTGTATATTTGGTGTCACACTTGGAGTAAGCCATCGCAATGTCGTCGCATTGAGGAAAGTATGTTGTTCATGTGTTCTAGGTGGTCTATGTTATGTCGTCAAGTATTCTAAGTGTGTGATCATACCCAAGTTTCATCATTGTTCACTTTGGTTTCATTGATCCCACGCTTAGTCAAATTTGAAGAACTTCCCAACCGAGCAACCTGGCATCACCCATCCCTCCTGAAAAGTGCACTGTGCAGTATCAATCCTCAAGCCTCAGACTTTCCTCTTGGCACTAAACAATGTGCAACCCCTACCTTCCAGAAATGTGCATTATGCAGTCATAGTACTCAATCCCAACCCTTGAGCTCTAGAACTATGCAGTCCTTACCCTCAGCCAATCTCTTTTGTGCAATGTGTAGTCTCAAGAATCAAGCCTCATCCTTGAGCCCTTAAGTTTTTAGTTGTGCAATCCCTCAGCCTCTGTCCCTTCGGAATTGTGCAGTGGGAAACCTCAAGCCTCAAGCCCTCATTCTGACCTCTTGAGCCCCTCAACTACATAGATGACAAGCCCTGACCTACTTGAATTATGCACTCACAGTCTCAAGGCTCATTCCTTGACCTTGACATCCTAAGTTGCGCAACTACGCAATCCCTGAGCCTAATTCCTAGCGTGTTACCTGGTTCCATCTCAATTAATGGATTGTGATGTATCATGTTAGACTAGGGGTTTTATCGGACTGATGTCATATTTTCATGAGTGGATTTAAGTTACAGGTATTTTATCATGTTATGACATGATTATGATGAAGGGGTGAAGAAAGAGACCTTGATAGAAGACACTTTCAAAGTTGCAAGAACAAATTGATCAATCGAGAGAAGACAAAGGAACATTAGTTGTGACAATAGTTGGAGATCAAGTTTACATTGAAGATTCCTATCTTCAAGCCATAAGGAGGAAGAATAAGACCATGTTCATCTTTCAAGAAGACACAAATAAAGCAGTAGCAAAGAGTAGCTTGACACTGCCATGTCATCAGTGTCATGTCATGTCATGTCAAGAGTCATCATGTGCCACATCATTTTGTGAAATATGTAAATTCTATATTAAAAAAATGTAATGTAAAGTGGAAGTCCAAGAGTCATCTATGTAATGTGAAAAGTCATGTAGGAAGTCGAAGGTCATTGAGACATCAAACAACCATGAGGGTAGTCGAAGAGTCACAAGGGAGGTGAATGATCACCATTTGTTATATATACACCCTCATTGCTCATGTAAAGGAATTTTCACCCTAGCTCCTCCCACCAAGGATTAGAGAGTAAGATAGTTCTTTTGGAGGAGCAAGTGGTTGCTCTAACGCTCCACTATTGGGGCTAGTGGTGTTCATTGTCTAATGTATTTTGGAACTTTTTCTTAATTTAGAAGTTCTTTGAGCCAACACACTTTCATGCGCATGTCGTAAATATTGTAAGAATATTTTTTGAATGTTTGTGATGTATGTTATTTTCATCTGTACTAAGGAAATTGAATTATTTCGGTGGCTTTGGTACTTATCTTGTTGAAGGTGTGTTTTATATGTGTTAACAATCATTTCTTCTAAGTGAATTATTTCGCTAGTTGGCCAATGGTTCATCTATATGTTATGCTCGTGTGTATTTTCTAGGTTAGTACTATTACTTGTCTTTAAAAGGCTAAATTTTCTCATTCCCCATTGGTAGGAGAAATTTAATACATTCTACAGCTAAACAACCACAAGGCATATTCACTTGTGAATTTGAAATTGCTTTTGCATACTCTCTTGTGCTGAACATTGAAGCCAATTCTTATATTTAAGAATACAGGGTAGTCGAGCCTTTATTTCGGAAGGGCTCCCATACAAAATGGTGCAAAGTCTAATTGGGACTTTTCATCGGGGAGACCCCCTTGCATGTTGGTGTTATCCACAATCGTCAGCATTCTGGTGCTACAAGGAGGGCAGCCACCTTTTTGTGGTTGAAAATTCTCTGCATCCTAATAGACAAAACCTTGTGCAAGGCAGTAACATTCCCATTTCCACTCCTATTTGTACTGAAAATGAATAAATTATTCATTCTATCCTAGTTACTTACGATCAACTCCAAACTATAGGACCCATCACTTCTCAATTTACAAAATCTCTTAGTCTACTCCTTGTCACTATGATTATACCTCATAAACCTATAAGAAAAGAATTAACTCCCAGTGGCGTTGTTTTTTTGTCCATGGAAGATTTGGATATTGCAACCCTCGATGAGTTGGTTGAGCCTATAGAGAAATGAGAGGCAATTCCACTTGTTGTGGAGAATCTGGATAGTGAAGGAGAAGATTTTCAATTTTCTAATGAGGAGCACCTAGATCACATCGTAGATTCTAACAGAAAGGGAGACGACTCTTCAGATTTAGAAGAAGAAGAGGAAGATAGAGATGAAGACACGGTTGATGCAGATTTGGATTGGATGGCCGAAGAGCCACTTTCTCTTATGACCAATCTTCATATGATGCCTAAACATCTGAAAAAGTTGTTTTCAAAGTTTGATATGGATAAAAAGACTAAAGTCGAAGATCATATAGATGAGTTCTACATGCATCTACGGATGCTTAAGGTACATTTCAACTATGTCACTTGTAGATTTTTTCAGTATACCTTAGAAGGTAGAGGGTTTGTATGGTATAATAGTATTCCAGCCAAATCAAATTGAAATTGGAGGGAGTTTAAGAAGCTACTTTTTGAGAAAATTGTTGATGATAAGACTCACACCATGTTGTTGAAAGAAATTGGACATTTGAAAGAGAGGGAAAAAGAATGAATTAAAGATTTTAATTAAATATTCATGCAACTACTGAATAAGTTACCCACAAATGTGCAACCTCACGATGATATTACTAAATATTATTACACATCTACCTTGCCAACTAACATTTTTATTTTCGTAAAGGGAGGTGCGAAGGAAATATTGGCCTTGAACTTTGAAAAAGCTCTCATTGTAGAGAAAAATTTGCGATCCATTGGAGTCATCGCAGATGATGATGATTCTAAAGACTCCAAGGAAGCTGGTAAAAATAACCATGTCTCTTCCAACAGAACAAAAGACAAGGATTCTTTCGACATGGAGAGCTTAACCAAGTCTCTAAAGTTACTCACGAATGAAGTTTTTGAATTGAAGATATGGTTGAGTGAGGCATCCAATACAAACAATACATCTTCCAGGCCACCGTTCTTGAAAAGAAACAACGATTCACAACAGGCCAAATTTTCTCAAAGTTCCAATATAGTGTCCAACATTAAAAGTTTGGGCATGGATAATTTTTACACTTTCCATCAGGAGAAACATTATGAGAAGACATACCCATAGTGGAATCACAATATGAACACTATGATGGCAAATATTGTTGATATTCTTTTGAAAGAGGAACAGTTTGAGCAGAATGAAGAGACAAGTGAACCTGCCGCAACTTGAGACAATGTGAGTGTTAGACATTCGGTTAACATGTTCGGTAATGTGTACAATGCTGACAAACAAAGTGTTGATCAATGAAAAATGAGTGAAGCTTCCCCTAAGTAGCCAACTAATCACTATAACCTAAGGATAAAAGGATCCATTTCTGAGCAAGATATCAAGAAACAATTTTTATGCAGAATTTTTCCACCTTCGAATCCCACTTAGAACTCACGGAACAAGCTTGGAGGTGCTTCTTCTTCAAATAACACTTCCAGCAACATCAAAAATAATTCCACCACTCCTACTATTGCAGATAAAGCTACACCACCTTCATGATCAGCACAACCCGTTGCAATGGTTAACATAGATTACAATATTGTGGAAGATATGAAGAGAGTTTGTGCGAACATCTCACTCTTTAAGCTCATAAGGATAACAGTCCAGTGTGACATGATTACCCAAGCGCTCTCATCGCACACTCCAGCATGTAAAGGTGGTTCTGCATCGCAGGTAATGTCCGGTAACTCTTGTGATATCCTCAAATCCATTGTAAATGTTGTGAATTTAAATTCCAACACTCTCTGCCCACGTTTTCTGTTAACTTTCAAAATTTCAATTATAATGTTCACAATTGTTTAGTTGATTCTGGTGCATCTATGAATGTGATTCCATTGTTAGTTGTAAAGAAAATCAATGCACAATGGGATAAGGCAAATGCACAAATTATACAGTTGGACATATCATTTATCCAGGCTCTAGGTGAACTCAAGAATGTTCTTATCTGACTTTCATCTGATCACAGAGTTCATCAGTGTATCAATATTGTGGTTGTGGACATTCCAGAAGCATATGGTTTATTGTTAAGCAAATATTGGTCCAACAAACTTCAAGGATACTTTGTGACAGACTGGTCTCACTTATAGCTTCCGTACAAGGGCAGAAATAATCATTTCCAAGTCAATAGTGAGCCCTACATGAAGCGTACCATGACACAACTTGAGGAGAAAAGTGAACCGATGGGCTTTGTAGAAGTCATTTGCGAAAATTGTTTTTTGGGCATTGATCACAGATGTTACCTAGATCATCCTTCGCCAGTCCCACTAGATGAACAATTGGAACTCCTTCCTAGAAATCCAACTGGTGATAATGACCTTTGTACAGTAGGTGTAGGTAGTACTAGTGTAGGACATAGCTCTAACTTAGCTAATTTTTGGAATTTATATTTTGACGGTTCGAAAATGAATGAGGACTCGGAAACTAGTCTTGTTTTAGTAAACTAGCAAAAACGAAAATATTTGATCTCTTACCGCTTGGAATTTGAGTGCACCAATGACATCACAAAATGAATCACTCATATTGGGTTTAAAAACGCCATTGGCCTCAAAGTTTAGGTACTCGAAGAGATAAGTGACTTTGATATCGTCGTATGACATGTATGAAATACAATACATTATGTGTCACTTAATCTTAAAGGTTATCAACAAGAAGTCTGGCAATTAAATTCGCAATTCCAAGTTTTCAATATTATTTTTGTTCCTAGGATTTGTAATGTCATTGCTGATGCATTAGCAAATTCTGTTGCTAGCTTGTCACCACTAAGGGATGGTTTTTCTATAGAAATTATTTATAAGCCATCTGTACCAAATAACATCACTAACTCAATGATGACCAACATATACTAGACTTCATGTCAAATGTTGATGTATTTAAGGATGCATCCATTGATGAGGGCGAGCATGATAAAGCATTGCAGGATGCATCACAAGTGAGAAAAGTAAACCCCATGCCCAAGGGCGTGGTGTCACTTGAAAAGTTGTATGACTTGCAAAATCACTTCAAGGGATCGGTGAACGCGAACACTCATAGTTTAACTCTGTCGCATGAGCATATTAATCTTGGTATGAAACAATATCCGAAGTATGTCAAGCTCAGTACTTGCTGCACACCCCAACAATGGCAAGCTTTCATCCGCCTTTTTAAGCAGTACCAGGATGTTTTCGTGTGGACATATGATGATCTCAAAACTTATGACACGTGAATAATCCAGCACGTGATTCCAATTTAAGAAGGGGCCAATTTGTTTCAACGGAAGTTGTGTAAATTTCATTCGACGCTTGAGCCTCTGATTCACGGAAGTTGTTGGATGCTCATATCATCTTTAAAGTGAGACATTCAACATGAGTCTCTAATTTACTCCCTGTGAGGAAGAAGTTCGGGGAAATGCACTTTTGCGTAGACTTCCACAATTTTAATCGTGCCTCGGACAAGGATAACTATACAATGTCTTGAATAGAGCAAATTTTGCAAATAGTATCAGGGTCAGAAATGTTTTCCTTGCTCGACTAATTTTCAGGCTACAACCAAGTTCTAGTGTCAAAACTTGACATACACAAAACAACTTTTCGGAATAAGTGGGGCATGTTAGCTTTCAAGATAATTTCGTTTGGATTGATTAATGCAGGTACAATTTTCCAACGTGCAATGGAAATTGCATTTCAAGGTCTAATTGGTCAGAGTGTAGCGATATACCTTGATGATGTAATAGTGTTTTCAAAAAGAAGATCATATCACTTACACCATTTGAAATAAATTTTTGAGCAATACCATAAGTATAAGATATCTCTTAAGCCCAAGAAGATCATTTTCACAGTGTTTGAGGGGAATCTATTGGGCCATATTATTGCAAAAAGTGGGATTAAGGTGGACCCTAAAAGGATCAGAGCTATTACACAGATTACCTTCCCTGTGAGCAAGAAATCCATGCAGTCCTTCTTGGGGAAAATTAACTTCGTCCTCAAATTCATCTCCGACTACACATAGATCGTGAAACCAACATAGGAGATGATAAAGAAGGATATGATATACAAATGGGATAAAAGGGAAAAGGACGCATTCTCTCGTATAAAGCAAGCTATCATAGAAGCACCAACATTGTTCAGTCCAGATTTCAACAAAGATTTCATGCTCTATACTTTCACCTCTGATTCTTCTCTTGTTGTTGTTCTCACGCAGAAAGATGATCAACATAATGAATGGCCTATACCATTCATGAGTGCCAACTTACAAGGGCCTAAACTTAACAATCTTGCCATCGATAAATAAGCTTGAGTAGTCTACAAGGCAATAAAACACTTTTGGCCTTACCTTCTAAAGAATAATTATGTTATCTGTATGCCACACCAAATGGTTAGATTGTTGTTTGTTCAACAAGAGTTGGGTGAAAGAAGGGTAAACTAGATGACTAGATTACAAGAATACAATCTATAGTTCAAACTAGTACACACCATCAAAGGCCATGGCCTTTTCCAGCTTGCAGCCGAAGCAGTAAACGTGCAGTAAACAAACCAGAAGTTGATTCTTCTATATGGGAGCAGGATATTGAAATGTACAACATCAAACGTGTTGACCCCACTGACACACCAAACTCTTGGTACACATACGTGAGATAATACCTTGAGAACGGTATTTTTCCCTATCACTTGTCTACACAACAGAAGAGGGAAATCAGATTCAAAGCTCTATCTTGTCAGTTGATACATGGAGTGATTTTTAGAAAGCACCATAAGAGAGTCCTACTCATATGCATGGAAGCACCAGATTCATAAAAATATTTGCATGACCTCCATCATGGACCAGCTAGAGGACATTTCGCCTGTGAAACAATGACGCACAAATTTATACGAGCCAGTTTTTATTAGCCCAAATTTTTCAAAAATGCTCACTCTTATGCCCGCGAGTGTCTGATCTATCAAAGATGTGTCGGCTGAGAAAAGAAACAAGTTGCCCCGTTGTAGCCCATCTTTGTAGAAGAACAATTCCAACAATGGGGTCTAGATGTTATTGGTGAGATTTTCCACACTCATCGAAGTAGCACCTCTATATTCTCACTGCTACATGCTACTTCATGTGGTGGATAGAAATAGTTCCCCTCAAGCAAGTGAATGATCAGGAAGTCATTATCTTCCTCAAACAGGATATCATTACCAGGTTCGACTGTTGGGTCCCTATAATACTAGTGATTACCCCATTACTATTGTAGTTATACCCCCTATTTATATTTTTGTGCCCCTATTACCCCCATATTGTTATTTCTGTGCCCCATAGAATCCCTCTATTGTTATTTTTGTGGCTTTATATTATTATTGTTAGGTCGGCTGGATTATATTGTGACTCCTTAGACTCCTATATATAGAAAGGAGGTTTTGGCATTTGTATCATCCAAGAATTGTTCATTTATGTAATGTAAAGGAGGTTGCCCCCTCGAAGAGGCTGAATTCTAAGGCGTGGATCTCTCTTTTCTATCTTTTTGTGAGCTGGTTTCATAACATTTGGTATCAGAGCTTTGGATTCTAGGGTTTCGCTGCTCCAAACAGGTCATCGTGGAATTTTCGCTATAACTTTTTTTCTGTGAAGTTTCAGAAGTCGCAAAAAAAACCCATTTGAGAAGAAATTGCGCTGAACCTTGGGTCCAAATTTCAGAGCTTTTCGCGTGATATTTGCGGAGATATGATCTGAGGAAGTTGGTATTTTTGCAGACTCCTGAATTACATTCAAAACAGGTGACCTGGGGAAAATCGTCATAACTTTCTCTCTGGGGATCGGATTGAAATTTCGTAAGAAGGTACAGAAAAAGAACGGACTGTAGTTTCTTGTATGTGTGTTTCAGATTCAAAGGTTGAAACAGTGACTCGTGGCACATCGTACAAGTTTGCTCTACTGAACCAGTCTAAAAGCAAGTCACTGTGGGAGATTTCACATAACTCTTCCTTGGAGAATCCAATTTGGCTCAGACTTGTGGCATTGGAAAGAGGACGCAGAAGGCTACTACAGGTAGAAATTTCAGAATTGGATGATCCGAAATTACAGAGATACATCAGATTCAATATCAGGCTTCTATAAAGTGAAAAAAGGTGTGTAAATTTTTTTTTTAATTTTTGTGTAAGCTTGGTTTAACGGAATTCAAAGGGCATAGTAAAGCATTATTATCGGTAACTGATGCCCCGAGGAAAGAAAATGCAAACACCTAGTAAGGAACCTGAAAGCTCTAGCATGACTCATGAAGAAGAGGAAGAAATGCTACATGATATATCAAAATTACAAGAACAAGTGCAACAAATGTCACGCTCACAAAAGCTAACAGAAGCTAAGGTAAATGGCGTGGAATCTAAGATAAAGGGCATGGAAGCTAAGATGGAGGATTCAATGGCAAATTTGAAGATAGATTTGAAGACAGACATGGAAGAATTGAAGAAGTTGCTACAAGAAAGGGTCACTAATGGTGAAAAGGTAGTAAAGGAAACTCATGATGAGAACAAAAGAAATGTTAATCATGATTCCATAGACTCTAATGTTGGATCGAAGACTCACCATGTTCCAAAAATCGATATGAGGAAGTTTGATGGCAAGGATCCCGCCACATGGATATTACAGATGGAGCAATTCTTCGATCTCAATAATGTGCAAAACACACAAAAGGTACGTATGGCAACTTTATATTTGGAACCAAATCAGTTTGTATGGTATCAATGGCTTTGTTCTCGTAAACAATTTATCACTTGGGCAATTTTTACGGAAGAATTGATAGCACATTATGAGGATACAAAAAGCAACACTTTTTTTAGCCAATTGATAAGTCTCAAACAAAAGGGTTCAATAATGGAGCACATTGAGGAGTTCCAAAAATTGAACATAAGGGTAAAAGATATTCCAGAGGAGCATAGGATTGATGTGTTCATAGGGTCTTTAAAGGATAATATCCAACATGATGTGCGCCTTTGGGAACCTGATTCATTAGAGAAGGCATTCAGGTTAGCAAGAAAAATGGAAAGCAAAATTATGGCAACTAGGAAGCATACCATTCACAACTATAAAGACGGAAGTGTTGTTGCCCATAGTCTTCCACAACCTACAAGGTTGACACCACAACAATTGGAAGAAAAAAGAGCAAAAGGGCTTTGTTACAATTGTGATAGCAAATACACAAAAGGTCATAAGTGTGCTGAGAAGAAATTATTCTACATAGATTGTGAAGAGGAAGAAGAAAAGGAGCAAGAAAGGTCAAAAGAAGAGGATATATTCCAGGAACAAAGCCTAGATGAAGAACAAATAAATCCGACCATATCTTGTAATGCATTGGCGGGAATTACCACTCCTCAAACCATCAAGATAGAAGGACAAATCAAGAAGAAAAAGGTAATAGTGTTGATTGATTCAGGAAGCACCCACAATTTTATTCATTGTAGGGTAGCAAAAGAATTGAATTGCTTCCTATATCCAGCACCAGAGTGTCAAGTGATGATTGCAAATGGAGGAACAATAAATTGTTCTGGAAAGTGCCATAATATCAAGCTATCCATGGGAGAATATGTATTGACTAGCCCAATGCTTTCCATTCCAATGGGAGGTGCTGATGTTGTACTAGGAGTCCAATGGCTACAATCCTTGGGTACAATAGCTTTTAATTTTCAAGAACTTTTCATGAAATTTTCTGTGGAAGGAAAGGAAGTTGAATTAAGGGGTATTGCAGGGAAACCAGGAAAGATAATCAGCTCTAATGGCATGACAAAGCTTCTAAAAAAGGAGCAAAGAGGTGTAATTGCACAATTATGTTCGCTAGATGTTTCCACATTGGAATCATCTATTTCTCCAGATCTCCAAAAAGTCCTGGACAATCATTCCAAGGTATTTGAGACTCCCAAAGGTCTCCCACCTATGCGTGATCATGATCATGCTATTCATCTGATTCCAGGAAGTGTTCCTCCAAACATCAGGCCGTACAGATATCCATATGTCCAAAAAAGTGAAATTGAACGTATGGTTGCAGAAATGCTAGAGGCTGGTATAATTCAACCGAGTCAAAGTTCTTTCTCAGCTCCAGTAGTATTGGTGCACAAGAAGGATGGATCATGGCGCATGTGTCCAGATTATAGGGAGCTCAACAAGCTCACTATTAAAGATAAGTTCCCCATTCCTGTTATTGATGAATTACATGGATCAATTTACTTCACCAAGTTGGATCTTCGTTCGGGATATCATCAAATCAGAATGAAGATTGAAGACATTCCGAAAACGGCATTTAGAACTCATGAGGGTCATTATGAATTTTTGGTCATGCCTTTTGGCCTTACCAATGCACCTTCAACATTTCAAGGTTTGATGAATTCAATTTTCAAACCATTCCTTAGAAAATTTGTGTTAGTATTTTTTGATGATATACTAATCTACAGCAAGTCTTGGAAGGATCATGTTGAACATGTTGACAGGGTGCTACAACTATTGGAGGAGAAACAATTATATGCAAAAAGATCCAAATGTTTCTTTGGAGTCCAGGAGGTGGAATATTTGGGTCATATTGTATCTCATGAAGGAGTTAAGGTAGACCCTAGCAAAATTAAAGCCATTAAGGAATGGAAAATCCCCACATCCATAAAGCATCTGCGAGGATTTCTTGGGTTGACAGGGTATTATCGCAAGTTTGTTAAGAATTATGGGAGAATAGCAGCACCTCTAACAACATTATTGAAGAAAGATTCATTTTCATGGACTTCGGAAGCAACAAAGGCCTTTGAACATCTTAAAGAGGCAATGTGCCAAGCACCGGTCTTAGCTACACCGGACTTCACAAAAACCTTTATTGTGGAATGTGATGCTTCAGGAAATGGAATTGGTGCTGTTCTAATGCAAGATGAAAGACCCATTGCTTTTGAAAGTCGTCCAATCAAGGGAAAGTTTTTAAGCAAAGCTATTTATGAGAAGGAAATGTTGGCAATACTCCATGCACTTAAGAAATGGCGACCCTACCTAATGGGAAGACACTTCAAGGTAAAAACGGATCATGATAGCCTTAAATACTTTTTAGAACAAAGATTATCCTCTGAAGAGCAACAAAAGTGGGTCACAAAGATGTTGGGTTATGACTTTGAAATCATCTACAAAAAAGGGAAGCAAAATGTGGTGGCAGATGCACTCTCAAGAAAGGATGAGGATGTGGAAGCATTGTTGTGTGCCATTTCTATTATCCAACCAGATTGGATAAACGAAGCAAGGGAGGAATGGAAGAATGACGAAGAAGTGTGGGCACTTATTCGAAAGCTACAACAAGATTCCAGTACTTCTGATACATTTAGCTGGCAAAATGATTCGTTATGGTACAAAGATCGCTTATACCTCTGTAAGAATTCCCAGCTAAAACAAAAGATTCTTATGGAATTGCACACTTCTCCCTTAGGAGGGCACTCAGGATTTTTAAAAACTTACCACAGGGTTAAGAAGGAATTTTTTTGGGATGGCCTTAAATCAGATATTCAAAAGTTTGTGGCGGAATGTTTGGTTTGCCAACAAAATAAAGTTGAAACAATTAAGACACCAGGTCTATTACAACCTTTATCCATTCCAAGCCAACGTTGGGAGGAGGTTTCAATGGATTTTATCACAGGTTTACCCAAGTCTGAGGGAAAGAGTGTCATCATGGTGGTAGTTGACAGACTTACCAAGTATGCACACTTTTGTGCATTATCACATCCATTTAAAGCCAGTACAGTTTCTACTGCATTTATGGAAACAATTCAAAAGCTACATGGAAACCCAAAGATTATTGTAAGTGACAGAGATCCCATTTTCACTGGAAATTTTTGGACAGAATTATTTTCTTGTCTTGGTACTCAGTTAGCTCATAGCTCATCTTATCATCCTCAATCTGATGGGCAAACTGAGATAGTAAACAAATGTTTGGAAGGATATCTTCGTTGCTTTGTATCTGATAAACAGACACAATGGGTCAAATGGTTGCCTCTGGCTGAATGGTGGTATAACACTTCCTTCCATACAGCAACAAAAATGACCCCATTTATGGCACTTTATGGGTATCAACCACCATCCATCACATCATATTTAAGAGAAAATTCTAAGGTTCAGGCAGTGGAACATCACATCGAACATCAACAACAAGTCCTCCAACTCTTAAAGGATAACCTCGTGTTGGCACAAAATAGAATGAAACAACAGGCAGATCAACATCGCAGTGAAAGAAGTTTTGATGTAGGTGATTGGGTATTCCTACGGCTACAACCATATAAGCAAATGTCCCTAAAGCAAGCTAAGAAGGATAATAAATTATCACCAAAGTATTATGGTCCGTACAAGGTGTTGGAAAAGATTGGTACTATGGCATACAAATTGGAGCTTCCTGCAGCTTCTCGATTGCACCCAGTTTTCCATGTTTCATGTTTAAAGAAGGTTATAGGTGACAAGCTCCCAATTCAAACAATATTGCCAGAACTTGACGAGGAAGGAAAAATTATATTGGAACCGGAAGCAGTCACAGAAACAAGAACTCGACAGCTACGAAATCGATCAATTTCAGAGTATCTTATCAAGTGGAAGAACTTATCCGCTGAAGATTCCACATGGGAGGATGAGAATTTTATGCAGAAGTATCCAGAACTACTCAAGCGTTGAGGACAACACTTTTTTGAAGGAGAGGGGCATGTTGGGTCCCTATAATACTAGTGATTACCCCATTACTATTGTAGTTATACCCCTATTTATATTGTTGTGCCCCTATTACCCCCATATTGTTATTTCTGTGCCCCATAGAATCCCTCTATTGTTATTTTTGTGGCTTTATATTATTATTGTTAGGTCGGCTGGATTATATTGTGACTCCTTAGACTCCTATATATAGAAAGGAGGTTTTTTCATTTGTATCATCCAAGAATTGTTCATTTATGTAATGTAAAGGAGGTTTCCCCCTCGAAGAGGCTGAATTCTAAGGTGTGGATCTCTCTTTTCTATCTTTTTGTGAGCTGGTTTCATAACATCGACGTTCCAACTTCACTTGTTTTTACAATGCAACATATTTTTCATCGTTTAAATTGTATGATTTTGCATTGGAAAATGGCATTGTAATGAAACACTCATCTAATTATTATCCGCAAGGAAACTGTCTTGCTTAATCAACCAATAAAAATATTAGTCTCATACTAGAACAGATCTTCTCTTAACAAAGGAACTGAAATTTTGCTTTGGTGAATGCTCTATGGGCTGACCATGTCACACCTAAGCCTTCTCTTATTACCTCTCCTTACTTAATGGTGTATGGAAAAGAAGCCATCCTACCTTTGAAAATATACATGCCTGCCCTTCAACTTTTGTACGAATCCCAAGGTAAGCCTTGCCTCTTGGTTCAGAGTAGGATAGACACCGTCCTTAAGCTACAAGAAGAAAAGAAGAAAGCGAAAGAAAAAAATCTCTTCACCAAATCCGTATCAAGCGATGGTTTGACAAGAAGTTTGTAGGGAAAAATGAATTCAGTGTGGGTGACCTTGTCTTGAAGTGGTAAAAATCTCACGAGGATAAGGGGAACACACTCGGTTCCAATCCCTGTGGATCAGACCATATGTTATTCTCAAGAAGCTTGGCCCTCACACTTATCGTCTCCAATATTTTGACGAGAAGGCTCATTCTCTTCCTATAAATGGCCAAGATTTGAAGCAATATTTTCAATAAGAGTCTAGGGCAATGCCCTACCCTATCTACATAGTTTATTTTATTGTTTGGTCATGTTAAATTTTTCCATTTTGTTATGTTCGTTTCTTGTGAATAAGTTTCGTATGTAAGTGTGTTTTCTCGTTCCAATGCATGTGGCGGAAGTGAAAAGAGTCTTGTGACACTACAACATTTGGCTAACCTTCATTCCTTCTTCTTCATCTTGGTTATACCTTTTTGTCGATGATGTTCTGATGGAAAATACGATCCTTGCATGAGGATAGCCTTGTATCGAACCATGATATTCGTATCTATTTTGGAAACCACATGCCTATGCTCGGTTCTTTATGTTTCAGTATTTTATATGCTTATCTAGTCAAGTAGAGAAGGACAAGAGGAAAATATAAACAACCAAACCAATATCAGAGGTCTTATATATGCTTCTCTGAAGAAATATCCTCTTTTTCTCTCAATAATTCAAGGTCCCTCTTCCACCCATGAAATGAATAAGTGTTGATGCATAGTCCTATATAAAACAAATAAATAAGGGTGAAAGAAGAGAAAGGCTTCTTGCGCAGGGAGGTGAAGCAAGCAACTCCGCCAGGGTATTTTCCAGGCTCATTGGTAGTGGAGCAATGTTTGTGTTCCTAAAGTGACTCTATCGGGGTACTATCCAAGGCCTACTAGCACGAGAGTAAAATCGGAGATGAAAAACTATACTCAGAAAATCTAAAGATCATGAACTACATCACCCTTCCTATTTTAAAACATTGTTATATTGTTGGTCTCATGTTTGTGTTTAGCTAAGAAAAGGGATGAAGGGGATATGTTTATGCATGAGGTAAGTGGGGAAGCCAGGGTAATCTTAACAATGAATCAATACTCCCTGAAGAACTAGACCCTACACTAAATAATTAACCAAGGCAGAGAGGCTGGAAATATACCAATGTGTTACCAACTTTTGTTGTTGCTATAACACCCTCCAAAATTTTAGCCTACATTCAATTTTAGAGCCTACTTTGTCTTTGCATGTCGTCATCACAAACATTAAGTGTCTCCATGCATGTTTTCTCTAAGTCGTCTTGTTCCTTTTTGAAGAAAATCAAAGTATCGTCTTTTAGCACAGGCAAGTGTCGCATGTCGCATATATGTGTTTTTTGCTTGTTTCAAGATATGATCTTTGTGTTAATGAGACACTATTACCATGAAAACATGTATCACACTCATTTCCAAAGTTTTAATCATTGGCTGACAAGTGTCATCACCGTCATTGCAAAGTGTATCTTTGGTGTCGATCTCGGACTAAGCCATCACAAGTTGCCACATTGAGAAAAGTATGGCGTTCATGTGTTCTAGGTGGTCCGTGTTGTGTTGTCAAGTATTCTAAGTGTGTGATCATACTCAATTTTCATCATTGTTCACTTCGGTTTAACTAATCCCACACTTAGTTAGATCCAAAGAACTTCTCGACTAAGCAACCTGGAATCACCCAACCCTCCTGAACTGTGCACTGCGCAGTCTTAGTCCTCAAGCCTCAGCCTTGCCTCTTGGCAGTGTGCAATGGCAGTCCCTTCCTTCCAGAGTTGTGCACTACATGGTCACAGTGCTCAGTCCCGACCCTTGAGCTCCATATTGCGCAGTCCTTGCCCTCAAACAGTCTCTTCTATGCATTGCATAGTCTCCAGCATCAAGCCTCATCCATGAGCCCTTGATCTTCTCAACTATGCAATCCCTCAGCCTCTGTTCCTCTAGAACTACCCAGTGGGAAACCTAAAGCCTCAAGCCCTTAGCCTGACCTCTTGAGCCCCTCAACTGTGCAAATGACAAGCCCTAGCCTGCCTTAACTGCACACTATGCAGTCTCAAGGCTCAGTCCTTGAACCTAACATCTTGAGTTGCGCAAATACGCAATCCCTGAACCTGATTCCCAGCATGTTACCCGGTTCCAACTTAGTTAATGGGTTGTGATGCATAAGGTTAGACTAGGAGTTTTATCAAAATAATGTCGTCTTGTCATGAGTGGATTTCAGTTGCAGGTATTCTATCATGTTATGACAGGATGATGATGAAGGGATGAAGAAAGAGACCTTGCTAGAAGACACTTTCAAATTTGCAAGAACAAGTTGATCAATCGAGAGAAGACAAAGGGACATTAGTTGTGACATCATTTGGAGATCAAGTTTACATTGAAGAGTCTTATCTTCAAGCCATAAGGAGGAAGAAGAAGACCATGTTCATCTTTCAAGAAGATACAAAGAAAGAAAAATAAAAAGTGGTTTGACACTTCCATGTCATCAGTGTCATGTCATGTCAGGGGTCATGAATCATCATGTGCCACATCCTTTTGTGGAATATGTAAATTCTATATTAAAAAATTGTGATGTAAATTGGAAGTCCAAGAGTCATCTATGTAATGTGAAAAGTCATGTACGAAGTTGAAAGTTCACTGAGAAGTCAAATAGTCATGAGGGTATTCCAAGAGTCACAAGGGAGGTGAATGATCACCATTTGTTTAAAAAAATCATTGACACATTGTATAGATCTTGTGGATTTCACAATGGTTGTCCTCAAAATATTATCCATTGGTGAGAAAATATTCTTGTAGAGAGAAGTGTTTCCATCATTCTCGCTTCAACAGGTCTTTCAACACAATTTGAGCTTTGTGGCCCGATGTCAGTGCTTTTGACCTAGTAGCACAACCACCACTAAGGATTATGCGACAAATTTTTACCATAAATCCCATCGTGGATAATTGAACTATTGAGAAATTCATGGGATTTCCCATCAAAATTGCCAACATTGACTCCATCTGTCAATAATGTGATCCTATTATTATATCATGGCCTTATGGCATCAAGTACCATGGGTCCAATGCTAAACCGTGATCTAACATGATTGTTGACCCAATGCAAACGTCGTCCACCAATGGTTGAATTACAACTTTGTGTGACGTGTACCAACGTCGTTGGGCCATTCAATTGTCCTACGTATAATTCGTGGATTTGTTTGAATTGCACCACCAATGTTGTCAATGTAGCCATTGTCTATGAAATCTCTATTGATGGTGGATCATATCCTAATTTCATTGAACCAAATCATTTAATTGACCACATAACACATGGGCCAATCCCCAAAATTGTGTTAATGTTTTTAAATGCCACCAAGATTTGCTCAACTTCCACATAATTAACATTATTTCTATCTAGAAAAAGAATGAAAAATGGCGGATATGCGGGATTCATGGAACGACATGCTTGAAAATGCGCTCTGCTAGGGTTTGCAGGAGCCGCCACAGCAGGGCCTGACCAGAGGACTCTGCTAGGGTCAGCGCAAGCAAGGCGGAAGACGACAAGACAGGGAAACGGATCAGGCAGGAGGGGCAGACCCGTGTGCTGCGGTTCTTTCTCACTTATTGGGCCAGGGTAGCAACAGAGAGATAGGCACTGAGAGGAAATGGAAGAGCCGAAGGGGGGGGGAGAGATCCCCTCCTTCAAGAATGTGGTAACTGGGGAAAACAGCGGAAGTGGAATGAGGCACACCCAGAAGGACAGCCATGTCCCAGTCATGGGTAATTTATGGCAGAAAAGGATGAAAGGGAAATGTCTACCGCGGGCTCAAAAAAAACCACGATATGTCATCCCTTGTAACAAGCTGGAGGAATACAACTGCTATATGAAGGACCATGCCTTGATTTGTAAATTCATTGGTTATTGGCCTTCGGAGAAGGAGCTACTTCGATGGATTGACCAGAAATGGAAACCTCGAGGTCATATTGATCTGAAACTGGGAGCCAAGGGATTTTTCACAGCAATCTTCACGAACGTGGAAGATAAGAACAGGATATTCGAAGAAGGACCATATTTTTTGAACAATGCAGGTCTGTTCATGAAATACTGGGAGGAACGATATAACCCAGAAAAAGAAAAGTTGCTGGAGGCGCCAATCTGGGTCAGGCTTTTTGGATTGCCCGATGAATGCTGGGACCCTGAAATATTAGAAGGAATCGGCAACACAATCGGGAGTTTTGTTAAGGCTGCAGAGGCTACAAAACGGGGTAAGTATAACGCCTTTGCAAGAATCTGTGTATACATGAATTTGGCGGAACCCCTTCCTGATAGCATTGAGATGGAATATCATGATGAGGTGTGGGATCAGCCAATAGATTACGAACACATCCCTTTCAGGTGCCGAAACTGTCATGAATACGGCCATTTATACAGGCAATGCCCGTTGAACAATGAGGGAGAAACAAAGAAAAGCCAGGAGGAAGGGTCTGAGGGTTTCCAGCAGGTCACAAGAAGACGCAGGCAAAACAAGGAGGGCCCCAGATCGCAACCTCAGAGGAAACCAGCTCAAATGTCAAGCCAGAACAAATTTCAGGTATTACAGGAGGGCAATGAGGATTATGAAGTAAATTTAGAGGATGATGAGGACCCTGGGAACAGCCCAATGGAAATAGTAAAGGAAGGTAAAGGAAAGGAAGTAGACCAAGGGAAAATCGATGGAGAACGGACAGAGGAGCAGCTGGAAGATACCGCAATGCAATCACAAATGGAGGTGGAGAACCAGGCAGAAAATGAGGTTGAGGAAGAGAGAATAATGAAACGGCTTCTTCAAGAATGGAAATACCTTGATAGAAGATTCATACCTGAAAAACAGAAACAACTGTATAAGGAAGTATTCCAGAAATATAAGGAGAAAAAAGGAGAGAAAATAGTTAAGCAGGTGATGACTGGAAATGATCAAGGGACAGAATCGATGGGAGTGGACAGCTCTGGCAAAAATAGTAGAAAAAGGGGCCGGAAGACAATGAATGAAACCATCCAAACGGTGGGAGAAGAGTTGATCAATTCAGGTAAAGTGATACCTCTGTCAGAGGTTTTTTTCCCTTCCTATCAAAAGTTTTAAATGATTGTTATCAGTTGGAATATTAGGGGTTTAAACAGTAAGGGCAAACAAAGGTACATGAAAGACAAGTTGAAAAAAGAGAAACCTAGCATTATGATTTTGCAGGAGACTAAAATATCGATTCAACAGCTTGAGGGTATTATAGGAAAAAATAATCTTCATTACGAAGTGATGGGGTTGGATGCTATAGGATCTGCAGGAGGTGTAGCAATTTTGTGGAACCCTAATGATATCATCATGGATAGATGGACTAGTATGAGTAGAATCTGTTGGGTCCCTATAATACTAGTGATTACCCCATTACTATTGTAGTTATACCCCTTATTTATATTGATGTACCCATGTAGTGCCCATATTGTTACTATTGTGCCACATAGAAGCCCACTATTGTTATTGTTGTGCCCTACAATATTATTGTTATGTAGGCTTTCATTGTATTGGGACCACTTAGACTCCTATATATAGAAAGGAGGTATTTTCATTTGTAGCATCCAAGAATTGTTCATTTATGTAATGTAAAGGAGGTTGCCCCCTCGAAGAGGCTGAATTCTAAGGCGTGGATCTCTCTTTTCTATCTTTTTTTGAGCTGGTTTCATAACATTTGGTATCAGAGTTTTGGATTCTAGGGTTTCGCTGCTCCAAACAGGTCATCGTAGCATTTTCGCTATAACTTTTTTTCTGTGACGTTTCAGAAGTCGCAAAAAAAAACCCATTTGAGAAGAAATCGCGCTGAACCTTGGGTCCGAATTTCAGAGTTTTTAGCGCGATATTTGCGGAGATATGATCTGAGGAAGTTGTTCTTTTTGCAGACTCTTGAATTACACTCAAAACAGGTGACCTAGGGAAAATCATCATAACTTTCTTTCTGAGCATCGGATTGAAATTTCGTAAGAAGGTACAGAAAGAGGACGAACTGTAGTTTTCTTTTATATATTTTTCAGAGTCAAAGGTTGAAACAGTGACACGTGGCATGTCGTCCAAGTTCGCTCTACTGAACTAGTCTATAATCAAGTAACTGTGGGAGATTTCGCATAACTCTTCTTTGGAGAATCCATTTGGGTCAGACTTGTGGCATTGGAAAGAGGACATAGAGGGCTACTACAGGTCACAAATTCAGAACTAGATAATCAGAAAGTACAGAGATACATCGGAGGCAATATCGAGCTCCTACAAAGTGAGAAAAGGTGTGTAGATTTTCTTTAATTTTTGCTTAAGCTTGGTTTGAAAATTTATTTTGAAGGTATTCAAACGGAATATTAGAGAATTATTATCGGTAACTGATGCCACGAGGAAAGAAAATGCAAACACCTAGTAAGGAGCCTGAAAGCTCTAGCATGACTCATGAAGAAGAAGAAGAAATGCTATATGATATATCAAAATTACAAGAACAAGTGCAACGAGTGTCACTTGCACAAAAAGCAACAGAATCTAAAATGGATGGTTTAAGAAAAGATGTAGAAGCTAAGATGGATGGTTTAAAGAAAGGTGTAGAAGCTAAGATGGATGGCATGGAAGCTAAAATTGATGGCATGGATGATAAGATGGATAAGTTGCTACAAGAAATAGTCACTAAGGGTGAAAGAGTACCAAAGGAAACTCATGATGAGAACAAAAGAAATGTTAATCATGATTCCATAGAATCTAATGTTGGATCGAAGACTCACCATGTTCCAAAAATCGATATGAGGAAGTTTGATGGCAAGGATCCCGCCACATGGATATTACAGATGGAGCAATTCTTCGATCTCAATAATGTGCAAAACACACAAAAGGTACGTATGGCAACTTTATATTTGGAACCAAATCAGTTTGTATGGTATCAATGGCTTTGTTCTCGTAAACAATTTATCACTTGGGCAATTTTTACGGAAGAATTGATAGCACATTATGAGGATACAAAAAGCAACACTTTTTTTAGCCAATTGATAATCTCAAACAAAAGGGTTCAATAATGGAGCACATTGAGGAGTTCCAAAAATTGAACATAAGGATAAAAGATATTCCAGAGGAGCATAGGATTGATGTGTTCATAGGGTCTTTAAAGGATAATATCCAACATGATGTGCGCCTTTGGGAACCTGATTCATTAGAGAAGGCATTCAGGTTAGCAAGAAAAATGGAAAGCAAAATTATGGCAACTAGGAAGCATACCATTCACAACTATAAAGATGGAAGTGTTGTTGCCCATAGTCTTCCACAACCTACAAGGTTGACACCACAACAATTGGAAGAAAAAAGAGCAAAAGGGCTTTGTTACAATTGTGATAGCAAATACACAAAAGGTCATAAGTGTGCTGAGAAGAAATTATTCTACATAGATTGTGAAGAGGAAGAAGAAAAGGAGCAAGAAAGGTCAAAAGAAGAGGATATATTCTAGGAACAAAGCCTAGATGAAGAACAAATAAATCCGACCATATCTTGTAATGCATTGGCGGGAATTACCACTCCTCAAACCATCAAGATAGAAGGACAAATCAAGAAGAAAAAGGTAATAGTGTTGATTGATTCAGGAAGCACCCACAATTTTATTCATTGTAGGGTAGCAAAAGAATTGAATTGCTTCCTATATCCAGCACCAGAGTGTCAAGTGATGATTGCAAATGGAGGAACAATAAATTGCTCTGGAAAGTGCCATAATATCAAGCTATCCATGGGAGAATATGTATTGACTAGCCCAATGCTTTCCATTCCAATGGGAGGTGCTGATGTTGTACTAGGAGTCCAATGGCTACAATCCTTGGGTACAATAGCTTTTAATTTTCAAGAACTTTTCATGAAATTTTCTGTGGAAGGAAAGGAAGTTGAATTAAGGGGTATTGCAGGGAAACCAGGAAAGATAATCAGCTCTAATGGTATGACAAAGCTTCTAAAAAAGGAGCAAAGGGTGTAATTGCACAATTATGTTCGCTAGATGTTTCCACATTGGAATCATCTATTTCTCCAGATCTCCAAAAAGTCCTGGACAATCATTCCAAGGTATTTGAGACTCCCAAAGGTCTCCCACCTATGCGTGATCATGATCATGCTATTCATCTGATTCCAGGAAGTGTTCCTCCAAACATCAGGCCGTACAGATATCCCTATGTCCAAAAAAGTGAAATTGAACGTATGGTTGCAGAAATGCTAGAGGCTGGTATAATTCAACCGAGTCAAAGTTCTTTCTCTGCTCCAGTAGTATTGGTGCACAAGAAGGATGGATCATGGCGCATGTGTCCGGATTATAGGGAGCTCAACAAGCTCACTATTAAAGATAAGTTCCCCATTCCTGTCATTGATGAATTACTGGATGAATTGCATGGATCAATTTACTTCACCAAGTTGGATCTTCGTTCAGGATATCATCAAATCAGAATGAAGATTGAAGACATTCCGAAAACGGCATTTAGAACTCATGAGGGTCATTATGAATTTTTGGTCATGCCTTTTGGCCTTACCAATGCACCTTCAACATTTCAAGGTTTGATGAATTCAATTTTCAAACCATTCCTTAGAAAATTTGTGTTAGTATTTTTTGATGATATACTAATCTACAGCAAGTCTTGGAAGGATCATGTTGAACATGTTGACAGGGTGCTACAACTATTGGAGGAGAAACAATTATATGCAAAAGATCCAAATGTTTCTTTGGAGTCCAGGAGGTGGAATATTTGGGTCATATTGTATCTCATGAAGGAGTTAAGGTAGACCCTAGCAAAATTAAAGCCATTAAGGAATGGAAAATCCCCACATCCATAAAGCATTTGCGAGGATTTCTTGGGTTGACAGGGTATTATCGCAAGTTTGTTAAGAATTATGGGAGAATAGCAGCACCTCTAACAACATTATTGAAGAAAGATGCATTTTCATGGACTCCGGAAGCAACAAAGGCCTTTGAACATCTTAAAGAGGCAATGTGCCAAGCACCGGTCTTAGCTACACCGGACTTCACAAAAACCTTTATTGTGGAATGTGATGCTTCAGGAAATGGAATTGGTGCTGTTCTAATGCAAGATGAAAGACCCATTGCTTTTGAAAGTCGTCCAATCAAGGGAAAGTTTTTAAGAAAAGCTATTTATGAGAAGGAAATGTTGGCAATACTCCATGCACTTAAGAAATGGCGACCCTACCTAATGGGAAGACACTTCAAGGTAAAAACGGATCATGATAGCCTTAAATACTTTTTAGAACAAAGATTATCCTCTGAAGAGCAACAAAAGTGGGTCACAAAGATGTTGGGTTATGACTTTGAAATCATCTACAAAAAGGGGAAGCAAAATGTGGTGGCAGATGCACTCTCAAGAAAGGATGAGGATGTGGAAGCATTGTTGTGCGCCATTTCTATTATCCAACCAGATTGGATAAATGAAGCAAGGGAGGAATGGAAGAATGACGAAGAAGTGTGGGCACTTATTCGAAAGCTACAACAAGATTCCAGTACGTCTGATACATTTAGCTGGAAAAATGATTCGTTATGGTACAAAGATCGCTTATACCTCTGTAAGAATTCCCAGCTAAAACAAAAGATTCTTATGGAATTGCACACTTCTCCCTTAGGAGGGCACTCAGGATTTTTAAAAACTTACCACAGGGTTAAGAAGGAATTTTTTTGGGATGGCCTTAAATCAGATATTCAAAAGTTTGTGGCAGAATGTTTGGTTTGCCAGCAAAATAAAGTTGAAACAATTAAGACACCGGGTCTATTACAACCTTTATCCATTCCAAGCCAACGTTGGGAGGAGGTTTCAATGGATTTTATCACAGGTTTACCCAAGTCTGAGGGAAAGAGTGTCATCATGGTGGTAGTTGACAGACTTACCAAGTATGCACACTTTTGTGCATTATCACATCCATTTAAAGCCAGTACAGTTTCTACTGCATTTATGGAAACAATTCAAAAGCTACATGGAAACCCAAAGATTATTGTAAGTGACAGAGATCCCATTTTCACTGGAAATTTTTGGACAGAATTATTTTCTTGTCTTGGTACTCAGTTAGCTCATAGCTCATCTTATCATCCTCAATCTGATGGGCAAACTGAGATAGTAAACAAATGTTTGGAAGGATATCTTCGTTGCTTTGTATCTGATAAACAGACACAATGGGTCAAATGGTTGCCTCTGGCTGAATGGTGGTATAACACTTCCTTTCATACAACAACAAAAATGACCCCATTTATGGCACTTTATGGGTATCAACCACCATCCATCACATCATATTTAAGAGAAAATTCTAAGGTTCAGGCAGTGGAACATCACATCGAACATCAACAACAAGTCCTCCAACTCTTAAAGGATAACCTTGTGTTGGCACAGAATAGAATGAAACAACAGGCAGATCAGCATCGCAGTGAAAGAAGTTTTGATGTAGGTGATTGGGTATTCCTACGGCTACAACCATATAAGCAAATGTCCCTCAAGCAAGCTAAGAAGGATAATAAATTATCACCAAAGTATTATGGTCCGTACAAGGTGTTGCAAAAGATTGGTACTATGGCATACAAATTGGAGCTTCCTGCAGCTTCTCGATTGCACCCAGTTTTCCATGTTTCATGCTTAAAGAAGGTTATAGGCGACAAGCTCCCAGTTCAAACAATATTGCCAGAACTTGACGAAGAAGGAAAAATTATATTGGAACCGGAAGCAGTTATAGAAACAAGAACTCGACAGCTACGAAATCGATCAATTTCAGAGTACCTTATCAAGTGGAAGAACTTATCCGCTGAAGATTCCACATGGGAGGACGAGAATTTTATGCAGAAGTATCCTGAACTACTCAAGCGTTGAGGACAACACTTTTTTGAAGGAGAGGGGCATGTTGGGTCCCTATAATACTAGTGATTACCCCATTACTATTGTAGTTATACCCCTTATTTATATTGATGTACCCATGTAGTGCCCATATTGTTACTATTGTGCCACATAGAAGCCCACTATTGTTATTGTTGTGCCCTACAATATTATTGTTATGTAGGCTTTGATTGTGTTGGGACCACTTAGACTCCTATATATAGAAAGGAGGTATTTTCATTTGTAGCATCCAAGAATTGTTCATTTATGTAATGTAAAGGAGGTTGCCCCCTCGAAGAGGCTGAATTCTAAGGCGTAGATCTCTCTTTTCTATCTTTTTTTGAGCTGGTTTCATAACATAATCCTTACTGGTCAAGGTAGGATAGTGGGAACCAAGGAGCAGGTTGTTGTTTCAGGGGTTTATGGACCCCCCTCCTTGGGGGAAAAAGAAAACTTCATAGCAAGCATGAAAGGTATCCGGAGACTGTATCCTGAAGCTGCCTGGATCATAGGGGGGGACTTTAACTTAATCAGATCCCTGGATGAGAAAAAAGGAGGGGTGAGGAAGGTGGACCAAATCATGGATAGATTCAATGAGATGATAGAGGATTTAAGACTAGTTGACATTCAGACTATTAATGGGATCTTTACCTGGAATAACAGGAGAGGAGGTAAAAATCAAATTGCTTCTAGGTTGGACAGATTCCTAGTTTCAGAAGCTATTATGAATAAAGACATTTTTGTAGAAGCAAAGATTATACCCTCCTTGGGGTCTGATCACTGGCCGATTAGATTAGAGCTCGACATCAAAAAGAATCGTGGGAGGAGACCTTTTCGGTTTGAATCTTTCTGGTTGAGAGACCCAGAATTCATTAAGAAAGTCGAGGAATGGTGGCGACAATCTTCTGTGCAGGGTAAAGGAAAAATGCAAACGTTCCAATTAAAACTAAAAGAGCTGAAGGGTAAAATAAAAAAATGGAACAAAGAAGAGTTTGGAAACATCTTTGAGGATAAACAAAAACTAGAAGGAGAAATGGAAAGCATTCAGCAAAAGATGATACTGGAAGGCAGGACAGAGGATAGCATCAACAAAGAAGGGGTCATCCTGGGGAAATTAGAAGAAAGGCGAAAGCAGGAGGAGGTTCTATGGAGACAGAAATCTCGAATAAAATGGCTGAGAGAGGGAGAACGAAATACTAAATTCTTCCATCAGGCAATGATTAAACATAGACAGAGGAACAGAATCCTATCCATTAAGGATAGGAATGGTAATAGAGTGGTGGAGCAAGAAGAGATAGAACAGGTTCTTGTGGATCACCATAAAGAAATATTGTCTGAACCACAGGCTGATAGATCTAGAGCCATTCAGGAAATCTGCTCGGCCATTCCCAGCCTTGTCACTGAAGACCAAAATAAGGCTCTGATGAGAGCTGCGACCCTCGAAGAGGTAGAAGAGACGGTGAAAGCAATGAAGAAGGGTACTGCCCCGGGACCAGATGGCTTCACGGTTGACTTTTATCAGGCGGGTTGGCATTTCTTGGGGGGGGAGATCCTTGATCTGGTTGAAGAATCAAGAAGGAATCAAAAGGTATGGCCGGCTCTCAACGCTACCTTTTTTGCTTTAATTCCTAAAGGTGAGAATTTAGAGGATGCAAATGGCTTTAGGCCAATAGCATTATGCAATGTCATTTACAAGATTATAACGTCCTTGATAGCTAGGAGATTAAAACCCCTTTTAGACCAGCTAATATCTACAGAACAAACTGGTTTTGTTGAGGGACGACAGATCCTTGATGGTCTGGTTGTAACTCAGGAAGTTCTGCACTCTCTTAAGGTTAAAAAACAAAAAGGCATGCTGATCAAGCTGGATTTATCTAAGGCTTATGACCGATTGAATTGGAGTTACCTAGGCAATGTCCTAGAGAGCTTTGGGTTCAATATGAGGTGGATTGCCTGGATCCACAGTTTGATCTCCTCTCCAAATTTCTCCATCCTGGTCAATGGAACTCCAACGAAAACCTTTAATGCTTCTCGTGGTCTTAGACAAGGAGATCCTTTATCCCCTTTTCTGTTCATCCTTGCTGCTGAAGGTTTGGGTCGCTTTATTAAACAAGAAAGGGAGGCAAACAGGCTGAAGGGTCTCAAGCTTTGGGGGAATAATCTGCCCTTAACCCACCAGCAATTCGTGGATGACATTATGCTTTTTGGTGAACCAACAGTCAAAGAAGTCAGACAAATCAGAAGAATTTTGGATCTCTTTGCGGAGGCATCTGGCTTGGAAATTAACAGAGACAAATCGTGTATCTTCATATTCAACACAACAGACCAGGTTAGAAACCACATCACCAGACTTTTGGGCTTCAGAAGAGGGGAATTACCTACGAGGTATTTAGGTAATCTTCTAGACCTTACCTCTAAAAAGATGAAGAATTGGCAGGGGGTCTTGGATAAATTGAACGCAAAGGTTGCAAACTGGGCCTTCAGAGCCTTAAACATTGCAGGTAGAATCGTCTTGGTGAAATCCGTCTTGCAAGCGATCCCAATTTATCCTCTCTCAATTATGGCTGCTCCGTTAGGGGTTTGTACTAAAATCAGAGAAATCATAAGGAACTTTATCTGGAGAGGATCCGACCAAAAAAAGAAGTGGGCTCTTGTATCCTGGGAACAGTTAACGAAGAGAAAGGAGAAAGGTGGCTTAGGGCTGAGAGACCCTGAAACTCTCAACAGGGTCCTGGGAGCCAAGTTGTGGTGGAGGTGGCTCCGGGGTGGCAATGATCTGTGGAAGATAATATGGAAGACTAAATATAACATGCCGGACTCAACGTTAGAAATCCTAAGGCAACAGGAAACGCCGAAAGGTTCTTCTATTTGGGACCTGGCTCGCCTGAACCGGGACCTGGTGGAAAAACATGCTTTCTGGGAGATCCGGGGAGGAGCAGAAGCAAATTTTTGGGAAGATAGGTGGCAACAGAGAGAAAGCCTGAGTAGAATCCATGATTTAAATCAAATCCGAGCCAGAATAGAAGGCAACAAGACTAGTGTTAGAGACTACTGGAAAGATCAAACTGTGGAAGAAGGGTGGAGAGTTTGGATTGATCCAGTGGAATGGGACAGGGAGATTGAGGAAAACCTACAAGACAAATACAAAAAAGAAGTTGGATCCAGGAAAATCAGAGCTCGTGATGGCCAGGATATCCTTAGATGGGGTAATTCTATGAAGGGCCTGTTTACCACCAAAGAAGCTTATTACTTATTTGATCCTCAGAATGGGGATGCAGGAAACTTGGATTGGAAAGCTGTTTGGGAAGAGAATTGGTGGCCAAAAGTCTCTATTTTCATATGGTTGGCTACAAAAAACAAGATCCTAACCTGGGATAGGATCCAGAAAAAGGGCTTCAGGGGGCCTTCGATATGTTGTCTTTGCAACAAGGAAGGGGAAACCCGGGATCATCTTCTGATTAAGTGTCCATTTTCTAAGCATTTGTGGGTGAATATTAAGCAGACTTTCAATAAACCAGGTTGGGTCATCAATGATATTAATGAACTGGTCTTCAAATGGAACAAGGAGGCCTTCCAGTCCAAGGTCGTTAAAAGAGCTTGGAATCTTATGCCTGGGTTTGTTATGTGGATGATCTGGAAGGAGAGAAATCGGAGGATTTTTCAGAATATGTCAAAGAATCTGGAGACAACCTGGGTAAAAGCGGTAGAGCTCATGCGGGAAACAGTTCTGGTGGAGAGATGGTACGAGGATGATTGGAAGACAAATCAGGAGGAACAAGAAATTTTGAGGAAGTTAAACTTAAAAATAGAAATGGTCCATCACAAGCTATCCGTCCCTCAGGAGATGAGGAACCAGAGCCCTGAAAAGTTCAGTCACCCCAGGGATGCCTTTGTTAAGTTAAATTTCGATGGGGCTTCGAAAGGAAACCCAGGAGAAGCAGGCTTCGGAGGCATCTTCAGAGATAGCAATAAACAGGTCAGATGGATATTTGCAGAAGGAGGAGGAGAGATGACTAATAATGAAGCTGAATTCTGGGCACTCCATCAAGGATTAAGGATTGCAGTTAGAAATGGTTATCCTAACCTGGAAATCTCGGGCGATTCTCAGATTGCAGTGGACATGGTGAGGAAATTAAATAATGGTAAAAGCTGGGAAAAGGCCACCACCAGTTGGCGAACTGCGAGTATCGTTCAGGATATTGCAGCTCTATTAAAAAGGATTGACTATACGGTAGTAAGCCATGTCCGCAGGAAAGGTAACCAGGCGGCTGATTACCTGGCCAACTGGGGCAGCAGAGGGAGGGGTAACAGGGTTGATCAACAATGGAAGGCTGTTTGTGGAAACAGCGAGTGGAAAGAGTTGGCTGAGATCATTAAGGCGGATTATGACCAAGCCACGTAAGCACCTTGTCGGATCTCTGAGCTGGCATAAGCAAAGGACGTGGAGATCCCGATTGTTGATCAGTGATCAATCGGGGAGGCTTAATGAAATGATGGTTGAGTACAGAGCTGTACTTTGGCAGTGTGCGAAAGTAATGGCTTTCGATCTTGCGCAGGGTGAGATCATTAAGGTATGTAATTTTAGTGGTGGGGATGGTGGGCTGTCAGAAGCCTCGTTAACAAACAGTAACCAAGGAATAATTACCATTAATGATGCCAACAGCGAAAACAAATGGCGGCATTTGATCGCCGGTGATAATCGGTATGAGAAGGTCAAAAATCCTACTTATATCAAGTTCGGGGAAGGCGACCGGACATCTGTTTGTTTCCAAATTGGGAGAGAAGCGAGTAGGGTGTTGGAGAGCCGTCTGGCCTGGATTGAACGCGTGGAGCAACAGAGACATCCCAGCAAAGGAAGCAGGCGAATTATGGAGACCAGACAGCGGACTAAGGAGATTGAGGATCATCTGAGAGTAGCGACAGAGGCGCAGGATAAGAAAGGGAAGGGCATTGCCCAGGATAGTCCCCCGACGAAAATTTGGGAAATTGATGATGAGTCGGAGGAAGAACTCCCGCGGGGTGATGATGGAGGGTGGTCGGCCATGCAGATGAGGGCTGCAGCTAAGGAATTGCACCAGCAGTGTGAAGGGTGCTCTGAACCGAAAGGGAAGAAGGAGCGGAGCTCGGGGCTGAGGAACCGTGCGGGAAGCCTGGCTGAGGAAATGGAGGTGAGTAGAAAAAGAGGTTGGGGTCAGAGGAAGCGGACGCAGGGGGAAGGCGAGATCTCGGGGCGGAAGCCAAATCCTGAGAAAAAGACAAGGCATACTGTGAATTACAGACTCAGACGGGCGGAACGAGCTTTCCAGAGTGAGTCTGACCCTGCTGTTCGAAAAGTTATGCAGTTTTTGGAGGAGGAGTCCCTCCAGAATCAGTCTGCGGACGAAATGGAAGAATGGGAGTCATTGCTCCACGACCCTGGTCATACCAGGGGGCGAATGACGCTCTTTAAACAGTCACTTCACATTTACTGGGTGATGAAGGGGTTACTGGCGAAGGCGCTCGAGCAGGTGGCAAAAGAGATGGTGGAGCTGGTCAAGGGAGAACCGGACCTTCGCAGAGAACTCAGTTTCATTCGCGTTGCTATGGAGCGTCAGGAGGAAAAGATGGAGGCCATGCATCAGCTGCTGAAAAGCATGCAACGGGATGATGCGGGAGGGACAAGCCAACCACCAGACACGGACAATGCCTGAACTAAGATATGCTGGAAAATTTTCAATGTCTTTTTAGCTGTAGTTTTTTGAGATATGTAGAGAAAGATACTTGTTTTTTGCAGACTAATAGCTTTAGAAACTCTAATGACTGTTTAGTACTGTTAGCTAAGATACTGAGACTGTGGGCCTTTTATTTTTGGGCAGCCACCAGAAACTATAGGTGGTTTATCACCCGGTTTCCCCGTGTGGGCGAGTTTTTGATACTTTTCTGATGATATGTAATGTTCTAATTTCTTTCAAGTAATAGAATGGGTTCCACCATAGCTTACAAAAAAAAAACATTATTTCTATCTAAATCGGTTCATCTACGTCATATATGTGTCTCTGTTTGGTGCATGCATTCAAACTGTAAACCAAATCATAACCCATATGCTGCAATATATTAGGGTCTGCATATCTGCGTATCAGTAGTGACTTCAAAGGTCGTTGTATTTTAATTTTGAATGTCTTGAAAACGTGTTATGTCCCTATAATACTAGTGTATTCCCCTCACTGTTATTGCTATTGTAGCCACATATTATTATTGTTGTGCCCATGTATCCCCCATGTTGTTATTGTTGTGCCCCAATAAAAGCCCTTTATTTTTATTGTCGTGCCCTTACATTATTATTGTTATGTAGGATCTGATTATATTGTGACCCTTTAGACTCCTATATATTCCAAGGAGTTATTATCATTTGTATCATCCAATAATTGTTCATTTATGTAATGAAAAGCAGGATTCCCCCTCAAAGAGGATTATTTTTAAGTCGTTGATCTATCTATTTTTGAGTTGGTTTCATAACATTTTGTATCAGAGCTTTGGATTCTAGGGTTTCGCTTCTTCAAACAGGTCGTGTTGGAATTTCCAATGTAATTTTTTTCTCCGAGGCTTCAGAAGATAAAATTGAAACCATGTGGAGCCAAAATATTGGTGAACTTCATGTACAAATTTTAGATCTTGGTTCGCAATATTTTCAGATATATGATCCAAGGAAGTTAGGGTTTTTGCAGGCTACAGAATTCCATCTCAAACTAGTGTCCTAGGGAAAATTGTCATAACTTTCTCTCCGAGCATCGAAACTGAATTTTGCAAAAAATGACAAAAATCCATGGACTGTAATTTTTCGTGTATCATTTTTAGAGTTGAAAGTCGAAATAGTGACATGTCGCACTCTGTACAAGTTCGCTCTACTAAACCAAACTATAACCAACCATCATGGAATATTGTGCATAAATATTTCTTGAATAATCCAATCTTGTTATGAATTATGGGGCTTAAAAGAAGACTCAAAGGGCTACCACGGGACAAAATTTTAGACCTTGGAGATCTGAAATTATAGACATACAATAACTTCAATATCATGCTCCTAAAAATCAAGAAAAATGTATGTATTTTTTTTTTTTTTAATTTGCATAACTTTTGTTTGAAAAAACAATTTGATGTAATTCCAAGGGCATATTGAATCATTGATATCATTGTTTTATTCCAAAATGCCTCGGAAAAAAATAAAATAAAATAAAAAATAAAAAATAAATTGATATGCCTAGTAAGCAACCTGAAAGCTCTTTAATGACATGTGAAGAAGAGGAAGAAATGCAACATGATATATCAAAATTACAAGACCAAGTGCAATAAATTTTGCTCTTGAAAAAAGTAACCAAAAAAGAATTGGAATCTAAGACAGATGATTTAGAAGCAAAAATAAAAGGAACCATGGAGATTTTTAATTAGACATGGACGAGATGAATGTCAATTTGGAAGGGTTGAAAAATTTGTTGCAAGAAAGGCTTACCAGTGGTGACAAGATAATCCATGAAAAAACATGATGAGGACAAAAGGAATACGAATTATAATTTTAGAGACTCCAATGTGGGGTTTAAGAACCACCAAATTCCAAATATAGATATGTGGAAGTTTGATGGAAAGGATATGGGAACATGGATACAACATATGGAGCAATATTTTGATCTCCATGATGTGCAACACACACAAAAAGTACGCATATTTATATTTATATTTAGAACTCAATTAATTTGTATGGTATCAATGGCTTTGTTCTCGTAAACCACTTGTCACTTGGTCAATTTTTACGGAGGAAATGATAGCACATTATGAGAATACAAAGAGCAACACCTTCTTTAGCCAATTGATAAATCTCAAACAAAAGGGTTCAATGGCGGAGCACATTGAGGACTGCAAAAAAATGAATATCGGAGTAACTGATATTCCAGAGGAGCATAGAATTGATGCCTTCATAGGGAATTTTAAGGATAACATCCAACATGAGGTTCTCCTTTGGGAACTTGATTCATTGGAGAAGGCATTCATGGTGGAAAGAAAAGTTCAAAGAAAAATTATGGCAACAAGGAAGTTTAACATCACAACTATAAAGATTGAAGCGTTGTTGATCCTCATCTTCCACAACCTTTAAGGTTGACACCATAAAAATTGGACGAAAAAAGAGAAAAAGGGATTTGTTACAGTTATAATAGAAAATACACTAAAGGTAATAAGTGTGCTAAGAAGAAATTATTCTACATAAATTGTGAAGAGGAGGAAGAAAAGGAACAAGAAACATCAAAATAGGAGGGTATACACCAGGAACCAACCCCAAAGAAAGAAGAAATTAATCTGACCATGTTTTGTAATGCATAGGCAAGAATTACCATGCCTCAAACTCTCAATATATAAGGATATATCAAGAAGAAAAATGTAATAGTGTTGATTGATTCAGATAGTACACATAATTTTGTTCATTGTAAGATATCCAAGGAATTGAATTGCTTCCTATATCCATCACCAAAGTGTCAAGTGATGGTTGCAAATGGAGGAACTATAAATTTCTCTAGAAAGTGACATAATATAAAGCTAACCATGGGGGAATATTTATTGAATAGTCTAATTGCTTTCCATTCTAATGGGTGGTGTTGATGGTGAACTAGGAGTCCAATGGTTACAATCTTTGGGGATGATAGATTTTAATTTTCAAGAACTTTTCTTGAAATTTTTCTGGGAAGGAAAGGAAGATAAATTAAGGGGTATCACAGGGAAATTTGGAAAGATAATAAGCTCTAATGGCATGAAAAATCATATGACGAAAGAAAAACGAGGTGTAATTGCACAATTATGCTCACTAGAGGTTCAAACATTGAAATCGTTTATTTATCCAGATCTCCAAAAAGTCTTGGACAATCATTCCAAGGTATTTGAGACTCCCAAAGGCCTCCCACATATTCATTTCCATGGTCATGCTATTCATTTGATTCCAGTAAGTGTTCCTTCAAATATCAGAACTTGCGGATATCCCTATGCCCAAAAGAGTGAAATTGAACGTATGGTTGCAGAAATGCTAGATGTCGGTGTAATTCAACTTAGTCAAATTTCTTTCTCCCCTCTAGTATTATTGGTGCACAAGAAGGATGGATCATGGCATATGCGTCCAGATTATAGGGAGCTCAACAAGCTCACTATTAAGGATAATTTTTTTATTCCTATCATTGATGAATTGTTGGATGAATTACATGGAGCAATTTACTTCACCAAGCTAAATCTTCGTTCAGGATATCATCAAATTAGAATGAAGACTGAAGACATTCTGAAACTAACATTCAAACCTCATGAGGGTCATTATGAATTTTTGGTTGTTTGGTAATTTAATTGATGTTAAATTACGACTTATTGACAAAGGCTAGTATACTGATGAAGTGTATGTACATTGTATGTACTACAAGTCCTTATTATTCAAGCAATTCCTAGATTAAATTGAGATATCAAGATGCATATGTTTTCTTAACAACTATCACTCTTACAAGAAAGTAAATATGCCACTCCTTAACAGAAATGAAATCAAAATCATTGGACTTGCTTAAAAGAAATATCACACTTTACTTGAAAGAAACATCACACTTGCTTGAAATAAATATGAAACTAGGATTATCACACTTGCTCAAAAGAAAGATCACACTTTGCAAAAATTAATATCACACTTTGCAAAAATAAATATCACATTTACTCAACTAAATAATGAAATTAAATCTAAATCACTCCGACAGAAAAAAGGAGAAATTAACACTAATTGGAAATTGAAATCCTCTTCACCAAAATCAAACTATACTACAGATCATAAATCAATCCACACTATGTTGAACTACTTATCATGTGCACAAGAGATCTTGGCTTCACTCATTCATCCTACAGCGAAATAATTAAACAAAACATGCTCTGTAAAAGTATTCATTAACATTCGAAACTGGACAATTAGATGGATGAATTAAACACTACATAAAATGCAAAATTGAAATGTTAATTGAAAACAATAAAACCTTACAACTCCAGTGGGGCCTCCTACGAGATGTAGGCAACATCATGACTCCTTCAAATGATTATATACGCATCAAAATAACACACAACAAGGATATCAAATAAAATAGATTTTTTATAACTGTAAAACAGAGTTTTCAAAATAACATTCAAGGTTGTGTTTGTCATGCTAAGAGGTAAATTTATAATCTCTATCAATAACTATTTAGAGATTTACAAGCCTATCCTACTCAACAGATACTAAAAATAACATAAAAAGACAATATCTCATGATTTCCTCGAGATTTTCTATCGAAGAAGCAAATCATGAGGCTAAATATCTTCTTTCATTAATTTCCTCACTCGCTTGGTTCACCTTCAACTCCTTCGATGGTTGACTTCTGCATTGGCTGACCCTATGTGGTGTTCTTATCATCAATCCAAATCATGAAGATAGGAAAATATCGTTGTGCCAATTATTAGCCACCTGCCCATATGTCTTGTTCCTCTACTAGAGTTTCAGAACCAATCAAACCTTCAACTTTGCTGCAGAATTAGTCATTAGCTGCAAAATTGGTGCAATTCAGCAGCTCATGCAAATATTATATTAAATAATAAAGAACAATGAAACTTACGAAATAAAAGATGTTTAAGTACCTCCTATTTCCATGAACATTGTAAACTGATGCTCAATTAGAGTTATTAGAGTAAAAATAAGGAGTATGGAGTGTAGGAAGGTTGTAAAAAAGAGACAATTTTGGGCTTCAACATTCCCCCACACAGAAGACATTGCATGTCCTCATGCACAAAATTTCAAAATTTGTAATCCTTCTCTATTATTGATCATCTTCAGAGGCCTAAGAAAGAACATCTAAGTTAGTTCTTCTTGCTTTCCTGACACTAACTGTTGCCATTCTTAGTTTCTTCATCAAGATTCTATGTTGCAAACTTATGACCTTTTTCTTAAGAAATTTGTTTTTAGTATTCAATTTCTTATTTTTCTCATACCATAAACCAATATGTAACAAGATGTTGTCATTTTGAGTTCTCTAGATTTCATTTTGTGCATTTAGTGTCTCATGTTCCTGCTTTAAATGTTTGTTTAATACCTCCAATTCATAGATTTCCTCCTTAAGAGTGTTTACAATTTGGGGTTCTTCTCGAGGATCAAAATGAATAATTTCTTCTTGGTTTGAAGATGATTCAACAATTTTTCCTGTAGCTCTTTGTTCCAGAGATTCTATGTAGTCATATATTTCTTGCTGGACAAGATCAATTTTTGGAGTTCTCCTAGTTGTACTTGCAACTCGTGATGGAACTCTAGGTTCCTCTTCTTCTTTTAAATTGACAAATTCTAGAGATTGTTGAGACTATGCATATATTGGTATGTTAAGCCTTTCATTTCTTCTTATAGTTGATTTTTCAGTAGTATGGGGACACTTTTTTTCCTTTTCTTATTATGTTTTTCCTTTTGATGTACTTTCCCCTTTATTGTTGCCTATCTTTCTTCTAACATTTTTCTGCTTAAGAGTTTCCAACACATTTATAAGAGGGTTTTCATCATCAAAATACTCATCTTGTTGCGTGTCTTGTGCAGGTGAGTTTTCCTTAGGGTTTGAGGGCAAATTTCTTCTACTATTTCTGGTCTTATCACTAGGTTTCTCCATTTATTATTTAAGGTTGTGACTGGAATTCCCTTCTTAAAGACAGAGATATCCATACCTCAGTTTTTAAGGAATACTTCCTATCCTTTCTCCTTGATCTTTCGGTTCTTGAACCAACTTTCCCTGATTCTCGGTAATTGGTAGCTTCTACTACAAATGACTATGTCAAAACCAATCTAATGTCTCCAATATCTGCTTCAATACCATCATATGCCTGAGCAAACGATTTCGTAACTTCTTTCTCATGCCCATCAAATATTCAACAAACCCTAACCAATGTGCTTGCCGCAACTATTGTTTTTTTTTTGTTAACAAAGGAATCGGCAACTGGAGCAACCTCGCAACTCACGTTACACGAGGTCGATTCTGACCGCTACCACTATAACCCCTGGGAAACTGCGCCCGCCCCTCTCCACAGCTTTGGGTTAGTCCGGGGGAATTGAACTCGTGACCTTCAGTATGGAGCCCACCTTTCTAACGAACTTCACTGCATTGTGATTACCAACTCGCCTACCCCCATGGGGCTTACTGCAACTGTTGTTTCACCTGTGGGTATCCTTCAAGAAATTTAGCCCCATTCGACTCTGAGCATACAATGACTCCCATGTTGAAGAAGTCTTAGCCCCTAATTGCTCTCTTTGACAAGGTTATGGAAGGAATTTGGTTATGGAGGACGAAATTTGGGTAATAGGTGAGGTGTTTTCGACAATGGAACAGGGTCGAGTGGAATGGATATGATGTAAAGAATTGTGATGGTATGTGAAGGAAGTGGAATGTTATACAGAGGAAGGGAGTGAATTTGAATGATAACAAGGTTTCATATCAAAGTTATAACCTTTTGACAAGATATTTTCGTTAGAACTGAAGTCATGTCGTAATGAAAGTAATCATTACACAAAATGGCAGTAGCAATGGTCATACATCTATTTAATTTCATAATTCAATGTTTATTCCCTTTATTATCTAACTAATATTTACATACATGTTTTGCCTTACTGATTTTCGATTTGTCCTTTTGCAGGTTGTACTCGAGTTTCTTTAGCTGTAATCTTCATTCAATTTGTTTTTTCCATGATCTTCATTTGCCTTGGTTGCAATTTGTCAAGTGAGCTGCAAAATTCCATAAGAGCTGCAAATTATTGAAAATTATATAGTTGTTTTATTTTTCAAAAAAGGAATAAAAATAAATGGGACAAGAATAGGGAATTAAAAATAAAATCTATGCTGCCAAGAATTCTTGGTTTTCAACTTAGATTTTCTGTATAAACATGCCAACAATGTTGGTTTTCATGTTTATACAAAAAAAATATATATTTTCACATATATATATATATATATATATATATATATATATCTTTTTATTTTTCTTTTTGAAAAAGAAAGTAGAAGGCTAAGTTGGAGAGGAAGAAGAATCTTCCTTAACCAACTTCAAATCAATATTATATTGGAGATTGCTTCTGAACTCTTCCTTTGTTAATGGTTTATGATATATTTGTAATCTATGACCATTTACAAGGGAAGTTACTTTTTCTTCATCAATGGTTTTGACTCTGATCGCTCCATTATCAAAGACAGTTTCAATCTCATAAGGACCATGCCAATGAGTTTGAAATTTTCCTTGAAAATATTTAAACTTTGAATCAAAAAGCAATGCCCGAACACCAGACGGAATTTTCTTTCTTTGATAAACTTATCATGCAACCTGGATCCTTGTTGTTGGACTATATTGGTTATATGAATAGCATATTGTCATATCTCATCAAGTTCATTCAATTGCTCTGTTCTTTATCTTTGGGCTTCTGATAGATCAAGACCCAATTTCGTTGTTATTTTAAAAGTATTTATCTGGAACTCAACAGGAAATAGGACTTTCTTTCCATAAACAAGTTCATAAGGAGTGTGTCCTGTTGTGTTTCTCCATGTGGTACGATATGCCCATAAATATTATGGAAGCTTTTCTGCCCAATCCTTTCGATGGAGATGCATTATCTTGGTAAGAATTGCTTCAATTATTTTATTGGTAGATTCAACTTGTCCATTCGCTTATGGATGATATGGAATAGACTTATGATGTTTAATTTTGTACTCCTCCATTATCTTTTGTACCAAATTGGATGTAAATTGAGTACCTTGATCTGTCACAGTTTCCCTTGGGACACCAAAACGAGTGAAAATGTCGTTAAAAAAAATGAAACTACAATGTTTTCAGTAGCAAAAGGAAGTGCTTTAGCTTCTACCCGTTTTGTGAAATAATCTTTAAAAACAAGAATGTATCGTTTTGTCTTGATGGTGGATTGATTGGACCAATAAAATCCAAAGCCCATTTCTCAAAAGGTTCAATAAGTACCTGAGGTTTTAGAGGCATTTCATCCAAAGGAATTGGCTTCCCCATTCTTTGACAACTGTCACAACTCTTAACATATTCTTTGGCATCCTTAAAAAGAGAAGGCCAATAATATCCTAAGAGAAAGACTTTATATGCAGTTATTTTATCAGTGAAATGTCCTCCACATGGTTCATCATGACAAGCTTTTAATAACTCTGGTACTTCATCCTCTCTAACACATCTTCGAATGATTAAGTTAGGTCCAGTCTTGTACAATTCTTCATTTATCCATGAATAACATGCACTAGTTTGAATAACCTTCCTTTTCTCTCGAGAAGATAAGTATGATGGTAACCTCCCTGTAGCCAAATAATTAGCAATATCTACAAACCAATGAGATTTAATAGATACTGCAAAAAGATATTCATCAGGAAAAATACCTTATATGGGAACATCATTATTATATTTTTGTATTCTAGATAGAAAATTGGCAATTGTGTTTTTCTTTCCAGGTCTATCCAAAATACTAATATTGAATTCTTGTAATAACAATAACCATCTTGTAATTCTACCATTAGTAATTGATTTATTCATTAAATATCTAATTGAAAAATGATTTGTGTGAGTGAAGGTTTCATAACCAGTGATATAATGTCTGAATTTATTGATGGTATGTACAACAAATAAAAAGTCCTTTTCTGTTACAGTGTAATTTAATTCTACAGGGGTCAAATTTTTGCTTGTATAGTAAATAGCATAACGAGTTAAATCTTTATGTCCTAATACAACTCCTAAAGTTGTATCTGAGGCATCAATCGAAATGTGAAAAGGTAGTTTCTAGTTTGGTCCTCTTAAAATGGGTGCTTCAGAAATCTTTTCTTTCAATGTTTCAAAATATTTTTGGCAGTCAGAATTCCAGATAAATTCACAATATTTTGTAAGAAATTTGAAAAGTGGAGAGGCTATCTTTGTAAATTTTTCTATAAATCTTCTATAATAGCCAGTAAAACCAAGAAAAATTCTAACATCTCTTTGACAAGTTGGAACTGATAATTTAGAAATGACTTCTACCTTAGATGCATCCACTTTGATTCCATTTCCTGAAATATGGTGGCCTAAAACAATTGCCTCAGCGAACATCAAAAAGCAATTTTCATGACTTAAAGAGAGATTTTATTCTTTACACCTAATGAGAACTTTTTCTAATTTTTTAAGAGCTTCTTCAAAAGAGTTTCCATACACAGTAAAATCATCCATGTAAACTTCCACATAATCATGAATTAGATCAAAAAAATGCCTAAAACTGCCCTTTGGAATGTTGCAGGTGCATTACATAACCCAAAAGGAAGTACTCGATAAGCATAAGTTCCCCATGGACAGGTAAAGGTTGTTTTATCTTGATCTTCTGGAGCTACTTGGATCTGGTTATATCCACTAAAACCATCCAAGAATGAAAAATACTTTTTCCCTGCCAATGTATCAAGGACTTGATCTATAAAAGGAAGTGGAAAATGATCTTTTAAAGTAGCTTTATTCAATTCCCTATAATCAATGCATACTCTCCATTTTCCATTATTTTTCGGAACAATTACCAATGTTGAGACCCACTAGCTGTTTGATATTGGATAAATGAAATTCACATTTAACCATTTTTGTAATTCCTCTGGAGTTGTTAGATTGGTCTGGCATTTTCTTCAATATAGATATGATGCATACAAGTTTTAGGATCAATTCCTTTCATATCAATGTATTCCCATGCATAAGTAGAGGAATGTTCTTGGAACATCTTCACTAATTCTTTCTTTTGAGATTCTTCGAGATTATCATTAATATTCAAAGTTTTCCCTTGGAAATTTTTTTATTAAAAACTTGCCAAATTTCTCCATAGAATGTAAATCCATTTGACGAGATCATAGATATTCAATATTACATTATTCTTGAAAACTTTGATTTTGTTCACAATATGAGGAAAATTCATTATTTTCCATTAAATTCAAAATCTAATCTTCGTCGTCTATTTGTGACGTAGCAAAAATTGGCTGTAAGTCAAAGTTTTCAATATCATCATCTATCCATGCTTCAATTTCTACTTCTATTATTGTTTTTGTAGGAGGATATAATGTGAATTTATTTGTCAAACTTCCATCAGAGATAAACATATCACCAAATCTACAACTTATAAAAGCATCAGTTGTAGCTAACCATGGTCTACCTAGAATCAATGGGTGTCCTCCTAGATTATTCTTGGGTGTCAAGATCATGAAGTCAACTGGATATTCCCAAGAATCTAAGGATACAAATACATCTTCTAACACACCATCAGGTTTGATAACAGATTTATCTACTAATTGCAATAGTGTAGGTGTATATTGAAGATTAGGAAGTTTCAATTGATTCATAGTTTGTTTACTCATGATATTTATGGCTGCTCTTAAATAAATTAATGTATTTGGAATCTCAACACCATTAATGTGTATTTTCACAAAGGGATTTCCTCGATCTAGATGTTTTTGAACTATTATTTTCCCATCATGATATCTGTAATTCTCTCAACTAACTGGATTCTTTTAACTTATTTCCTTTTTCTTCTTGGTTTTTTAATACATAACTCCCTGATTGTCTCTGCAAATATTGGTATTTCTTTGATAGCTTGTAACAAAGGATTTTGTATACAAACATTCTTATTTTCATCTATCATATCATAATCAGACAACACAATCTGTTTTTCGACCCCTTTTTCAATTTTCAATCTTTCAGGAAAAGGTGAATTTTGAATAGAAACTAAAGGTTGTTCTATAATGGGAGTTGAGTTTATTGGAGTATTATCAACATGTACAGGGGTGGTTTGTTTTTTAGGATTTTACTCTTGATGAAGAGATGTATCTTTCTCAAAGAAGTCATTCTTCTCAGACTCCTAGATAAAAATGGATGGTGACTTCTTTTCCAATACTCTACCAGATCTAAGTTGGACATTGTTTAGATCTAATGGAGTTATCATGTAAGTTTGGAAATTTTGCCCTTCCATGTTGTAAACAGGTTGTGAGTTTTTATTATTTGGATTTGGAAGTGGCTAAGCAGGTAGTTGATTTGGCTTTTGTGGAAATGGTAGTGAAAGTTGTGGGTTTGGATTTTGAGGTTGAGAGGGTTGAACAGGTTGAGGAAAATATTGTGGTGGAAAAACAGGGTAAGGTTGTTGAAATTGAGGATATTGAGGATACTTTCCATAAGTATTTTTCCATCATTGTGCCCAAGGTTGAGACTAAGGTTGCTAAGGCATGGGTGCAGTCCAATTGCTTTGTGGTGGTTATGCATATGTTTGAGTGTTGAAACTGTTAGTGCATGTCATTACTGCAAGTCACCAGTGATCAAATGTGCTCTTTCAAAAAAAATTGATAGGGTTCTATGTCAAATTTGTATGGTTTCATAGGATTTCAAACAAAACTTTGGTCACTGGTTAGTGTGTCTAGGTATGTTACTACTCCCTTCATTTCATGGTCAAATTGTCATGAGTCATGCCATCAGTCATTGTGATGAGTCATTAGTGAAGTGTCTTGATCACCATCCGAGTCATCATCTCATGGTTAGTCATGTTTCAAGGTCCAAATCATCAGTTTCATACTCCGTTAGATGTCATCATTAGGTCAAGTCATCAAAAAGGTCAAAAAAGATTCGTGACATCATATAGGTCATCATTATGGGAGTATTAATAAGGAAAAGTGTTCTGTAATGATATCCAAAGTGCATTCCAGCCCTCAGAAGAGCGAATTCTTGCCTCTAGAGTATCATTCTTTCTCCCTCGCTGCGTTTTTGGCATCCTTGTTGCGCTTTTGAAAAGGGAGAAAAATCATTCATTGCAAAAGTTTTCTCCATCAATTTACAGGTCCAGCACATCATCAACAAGTAAGTGAACTTCATTCACTCCTCCTTCATCCTTCCTTTCATCAATTTTCTCAGCAAGAGCCAGTGAAACACCCTCTCCTAGGGTTTTGTTGTGCTTTTGGTCTCCTAGTAATTTTACTACATTACTGTGGTAAAACCCTACTTTTTATAATGAAACACCCTCACCTATACTACATATACCTCCCTTAACCTTTTCCCATGCTCATTCCCCTCATTTCCCTCACTTTCCCACAAACCATAGCCTATTGTTATAATTTTGACACTTTCCTAGGCTAGGGATGTGTTTTTCACTTTACTACCCCTTCCCCTCACTCATTCCTAGGAATCCCCAAATTTTCTCAGAATTTTTCTAGTTCCCTATCCCTTTTATTTCCCTAAATTTCCTCACAGATATCAAAATCCCCTGTCTTCCCAAACCTAAACCCTAATTCTTCCTCCTAGTGGGCTAGGGTTTCACCTTGAAGGCAGAGACCCAACACACTGAAAATAAGAAGTACAATAATGGAGGACATGTCTCAAGAGTTGAGCCATCTAACATCAAAGAGATCAGTGCCTCACAAACTCATCAAGAGGTCATTTGTGGCACACATGGACAGTTTTGCTTCAAATCGTGTTTCTAACCAAATGGAGATGAACTTGACAATAGTGGAAGAGGTTGTTGTCAATAATATACCAAGGGAAAGAAACCTCCTTCCATTTTACACGGGTATCATCGATTGGGAGATATGAAACTTTCTTGGAGACCTATGCCAGAAAATAAAATAAAAAATTCAAGTTAATTTCTTGTTTTAGTCACGATTTTGTGGCATGGATTACGAGAAAATGAAAATTAATTTCCAGAAAATGAGAGGGTTGTTTCTTGAAAACATCCTTATCTACAAAAACCTCTCTCAGTTTTCCAAAAATCCTTATGGTTAGAGTGATATAGCTTCATCTTTGAGCCCTATTTTTGGAGAAAACCCAGAAATTTCAAAAAACACAGTGTGAGCTATAAACACAGCAACCTGCATAGAGGAGACCTCCAAATGGAAAATGGATTGCATATTTGGATTCAGAATGACCTCTACATACAATTTTGACTATTGGCACTCCAAAATATGAGCTTCTGACAAGTAGACAAGGCAAAAAAACCCTCAAGAAATCACCTTTTTGCCTCCTTTTTTAGATGGACGTTGTGCTTATAGAGTCATCTTGGGAGAATCAATTTTGGAAGGCCTTACCATGGGTAATTTTCAAAAATTCAAGTTGTTCTGGAAACTAGACAGGAAAGTCTAGTTGACCGTTCTCTCATATTTCAAATTTGACTTCATAAAGGCTTCCAAAATCTGCTTTCAAGATGGCGCTGCACTTATAACGAAGTGCGCTACACTTATGGCTAAATGTGCTGCGTTTATACCTGTAGCAGCCTTTTTCAGTTCATTTTCTCTAGATCTTGGTTTTATGATGTAATTTTGATATTTTAAAGACTTTATGATGTAATTATGGAATACATTAACATGATAGGTTGTTTTTTAGCTTAATTAGGCCTCAAAAATGAAGCAAAACCCAAATCAAAGTCTAAGAGAAGAGTTTGTTTTTTACCTTCTCACTCTCTCTTGTTGGTTGAGAGATTCTTGGGAACTGTTCCACCACTTAGGGATTCGACCCCTGAAGGTGGGGAAGTGGTTTATCTTAGTCTATATGTATCATTTCTCATTCAGAGAGAAGGGTTGGACTTCAAAGGAGAGGACTTGTATCTTTATGCTTTCATACAGTTAATCAAGGAGCAGTTGCAGTTATTTTTCAGGAATACTTGTTCAGTGAGTTTGTGGTATTGTTTCCCTTCTATATCAGTTTCTTATTCATGAATTCATATCTCTTGACATGCTTTTCTTTCTTCTTGTGATTTTCCTTACAGTCATATAGGCAGAATTCTTTAATTCAAAGCTTTGTTTATGTGGAAAATCATGTTTATGTATCTCTTCTTCTAGATTAATGAATTCATGCTAATACATGCTCATTATGACTTCTTAAGTTTTTAGACCCTACACTACATTGACCAAAATCTTTAATTCACCACAAAACATTGTTATCTAGCTCCTTTTATGCCTGCTACTACAAACCTTTAACACCTTGACCTAATTTCTTGCTCTCATCCCTGGTCCAGCAACCTAAAAACCCTAAATTTTAAAAAACTCAACCCAAACTATTATATCTACTCTAAATCCATTTCTTTTCCAATTATTCACTGAGAAATCCTTAGAGAGATCCCTCTCTGGTTCAATAGGGCTAGCTGCTGAACTGCAAGTGGTTTGAAGTTACCTCTTTTGATCTCCTCCTCAACCTGGGACATTGTAGGGGTTAACAGAAATCTTGAGTCATATTTGATTGTGGATTTTGACATGGTCTCTTGGCAATAAAACAAAGAGGTTTTGCTTGATTTGGCATTACTTCCTCTTGATAGATACCTTTAAGACCCAGTATTGAAGGACATTCCTTTATATCATTATTTTCTACACATAGAACACAGATTTCTACACTTTTTAAGTCAAGGGGGCATTCTCTCAAGGCATGTTTCTTTCTACATTTCAAACAAAGGACAGATAATGCAAAATTTTCAGCCTTTTGTTTGTTTTGTACTTTAAGGGTATATATTTGTTCACTAAGACTCCCCAAAATATATGTTTTAAAGTTGTCAATAAAATTGCCTATTTTAGCCCTACTTACCATCCCAGCTGCAGATTTATTAATCCTAGACATAACAGGATCTCTTGGATTTTTCCCAATTCTTGCCTTTCCTCTTGAAATGTGTATGCATAACTCACAAATATCTCCAAATGATAACTGAGAAATATATCCTTTACCCATCAAATTGAGAAGATCTATCCACTCATCTCTGATATATTTTAGCAAGAGAGATTTCAAAGTTTCTTCATCTAGATTATGCATTTTAGCCCTTTTTACATTATAAGCAAATCTTTCAACGAAATATTCAAGATTTCATCTTATTTTTGCATCATTTTAAAGACTTCATCTTTAAGGTTATTGGGCATATAATAATCCTTGTATTTTTCTAAGAATGCATCTTTAATGTGTTCCCATATTCTTATAGAGTGTGCTCCTAAACCCATAAATCATTTTACTGTTGCATCTTTAAGAGTGGATGGAAACAATTTCAACTTTTGAGTATCAAGTAAGTAGTCATCGGATCTACACAAGACTTCAAACTCAAAGAGAAATGTTTCAGGATCCTCATTTCTTAATCCATGGAAATTAGGGAGGATAGAGGGTGAGATATTTTTCATTGTGGTTGTGGTATCTTCATCAAAGATGGGAAATCCAAAAGGTTCTGGATATCCTCTAGCACCTCTTCTTCCTCTTCCTCCACCTCTTCCACCTCCTCTATTTCCTCCTCTTCCACCTACAATCCTAGGTTGTTCACCATTCACATTATGCACTTCTACTTCCCCTTCTCCTGCCATTGTAGATTCCTTAGAGACAATGTAAGGTTGCAAACTTGGGTTTTCTAGTTCCTCCTCTGGCTCCTCTGGTTCTTCTATCAATGGAATGTTAAAATAGGTTTCTTATTCTTCCTCTTCACTAGGGATTTCCAGTTCTTGTCCTAGAAGTTGTTCTCCAATTGAAGATAGAAAAATTACTCCTTTTGTTGAGGATGTAGGATCTTCTTCTTCTACTACGACTTCAGTAGAGGAAGCTGATGAATCTTTAGGTTGTATTTAAGATCTAAGTACCAGTTGATTGGGGGAAATGTCCTAATCAACATTTGGGGTAATCCACCCAATCAAGGCATGTAACTTAGATCTATATCTGTTGAAGTGGTGGTTCTGACTAGTATAATGGTTCTAGTTACCCTTTCACATAGCAAGTCTATAATACAGGAATAAATGAAAGATAAACTATAACTCTAAGCTATGTATTGCATACCTATTACTCTAATATAATCTAAACTATAAGTTTATTAACTAAATGTACCTGGGATTTATTGAGTTGACATGCTTTTAAAATTTTCCAATGTTACTTAGTAATATAGATCAATAAGTAAAATTGGAAGTAATCCCCTTAAATGATAAAAGTAATCTTGATTAAATAGTTAATCAAAATTAGCTTTTAATGACAAGAAACATGTAAAACTCAATGAATCATTCAAAGTTGAATATCACTTTCATTAGTATCTTCAATAGTGAAAAATACCAAAGTTGATTCAATACACAAGAACAAATAAAACAAACAATTCCTTTTGAAAAATAGAGAAAAAAGAAATCCAGAATAATAGTACCCAAGAGGAATTCTACTATGCCTTCTCTAGAAATGCTTGATGGTTCCACATTAAAATAAAAGATCGCTTACAGACAATAGTGTGCATATAAGTGTCCTTTTAAAATTCAAATCAAAACCTCGATCTCATAATCGAGATGAGAATTTATACATTTGAAAGAATAACAATCTTTCCTAGTTTCTCAACTAAAAATTACATAAACGGAAATCCAAACAATACATTAATATCCAATGGATAATCTTGGCCTAATCTACCAAATCTGAATCCTATTCAGATAGACTGTGAATAAGCCGAAGGGTTATTTCCAACAAATTCCTTGAATAGCCTTTTCAATAGCATATGTTTTTCTTTAGCGATGTAGTGGTTCAACTGTCTGATTAAAATCGGAAGAGAAAGTTCTTCCAGAATTGGCCCTAGGATTATCCTGCAATCCAAATAAAACATAGCAATCATCATTTTATTTGAAATAACTCGAATCTTAACCAATTGTAACGAAAAAACATAACAAATAGCCCAAGAACAATAAAACAATGATTGGCGAATGCGGATGAATATCAAAGGATTTAGGTATGGGAGGTTTTGAAATGGTCACAACATAGCCAAAATTGCGATATTGTGGAAATTTGATATAGAGTGGACGCAATTTTGTATTAAATCATCATAATAAAACCAATCGGGTCTCGAACTAAATCGAAGATTTTAGACATGTGCCACTCCAAAAGTTCTGATCTACGAGCGGATGTGTTATCACAATTTAACCAAATCTTTAATTATATTGCATCTGACATATCAGAGATTGGTACATATTGGAAGTCGGAGGGAGAGTTGTATCAATTATCAGAGATTGGAGGTTATATGATATCGAAACTTTTAAGAGGTGACACATTACAAAAACCCTGATATGGGATTCTCTAATATAAGGAAGCAGAGGAAATGATGTGGTAGGTGGGTCCAACATATATCGAAAATTTGGTTTATCGCAAGTTTCATAATGTGACTCATAACAAAAACTCTGATATGGGTATTTCTCCGATAGTGTTTCATAATATGTGTTATGTGTTATTTGCGTTAGTCATGAGCTTGGTCTCAGGGGCTATTTAATAATTAATCCTAATCATTAAGATTTAAAACAAAGTTTTATTAACAAAAACTTAGTAAGATTAAGGAAAACTGAAAATAAAACAAAGCAAACTAAGTTAAGATGAAACAATTCAATGATTCAAAATGCAAATGCAAATTCAAAAGGGTCCCCATAGTTAGTTATTATGATAATAATAAAGTCAAAAATGGTGGTGTTGTGTTTTTTACCACAACAGTACCTCAGGAAGTCTATGTCTGACTGCAATTGATGGAATATGAGTTTGGGTGGATGGTGGGGCACTACGAGGTCATGGTGGGGTGAATGATGATGTTGGAATCAAACTCCTACCTCTACTTACAAATCTACCTCTAGAATCTCTTTCCCTATGCATATCAATTTTATTTTTATTTTTTTTTAATGAAAAGAAAAAGACTCCTATATACACTTCCCTGACAACGACGCCAAAATGTTTGGTAATTTAATTGATGTTAAATTACTACATAAATTATCGACCAATGCTAGTATACTAATGAAGTGTATGTGCATTGTATGTACTAGAATTCCTTATTATTCAAGCAATTCCTAGATTAAATTGAGATATCGAGATGCACATGTTTTCTTAACAACTATCACTCTTACATGAAAGTAAATATGTCACTCTTTAACAGAAATGAAATCAAAATCATTGCACTTGCTTAAAAGAAATATCACACTTTACTTGAAAGAAACATCACACTTGCTTGAAAGAAATATGAAACTAGGATTATCACACTTTCTCAAAAGAAAGATCACACTTTGCAGAAATAAATATCACACTTACTCAACTAAATAATGAAACTAAATCTAAATCACTCTAATAGAAAAAAGAGAAATTAACACTAATTGGAAATTGAAATCCTCTTCACCAAACTCAAACTATACTACAAATCATAAATCAATCCACACTCTGTCATACTACTTATCATGTGCATAAGAGATCTCAACTTCACTCATTGATCCCGCAACAAAATGATTAAACAAAACATGCTCTGTTATGAACTTTGTGATCACTGTCAAAATTATTCATTAACAATCGAAATTGGACAGTTAGATGAACGAATTAAACACTACATAAAATGCAGAATTGAAATGTTAATTGAAAACAATAAAACCTTACAACTCCAGGGGGCCCTCCTGCGAGATGTAGGTAACAACATGACTCCTTCAAATGATTATATACACATCAAAATAATGCACAACAAGGATATCAAATAAAACAAAGTTTTTATAACTATAAAATAGAGTTTTCAAAATAATATTCAAGACTGTGTTTGTCATGCCGAGAGGTAGATTTATAACCTCTATCAATAATTATTTAGAGATTTACGAGCCTATCCTACTCGACAGAGACTAAAAATATCATAAAAAGATAATATCTCATGATTTCCTCATGATTTTCTATCAGAGAAGCAAATCATGAGGCTAAATATCTTCTTCCCTCACTCGCCTTGTTCACCTTCGGCTCCTTCTTCCTTGGTTTACTTCCGCTTTGACTGGCCCTATGTGGTGTTCTTATCATCGATCTAGATCATGAAGATAGGAAAATACTGTTGTGCCAGTTATTGGCCACCTGCCCATATGTTTCGTTCCTCGACTGAAGTTTAAGAATCGTTCAACTTTGCTATAGAATCAATCATTAGCTGCAGAAATCGTGCAATTCAGTAGCTCATGAAAATATTAAGTTAAATAATAAATAATAATGAAACTTATGAAATAAAAGATGTTTAAGTACCTATTATTGCCATGAACCTTGTAAATTATTGCTCAATTAGAGTTATTAGAGTCAAAAAGGAGGATGGAGTGTAGGAAGTTTGTCAAAAGGAGATAATTTTGGGCTTTGAGACTCCCAAAGGCCTCCCACCTATTCGTGATCATGGTGATGCTATTCATTTGTTTCCAAGAAGTGTTCCTCCAAACATAAGACCTTACAGATATCCCTATGACCAAAAAATTGAAATTAAACTTATGATTGCTGAAATGATAGAGGCTGGTGTAATTCAACCTAGTCAAAGTTCTTTCTCTACTCAAGTAGTATTGGTGTACAAGAAGGATAGATCAGGCATATGTTTCTAGATTATAGGGAGCTCAACAAGCTCACTACTAAAGATAAATTTCTTATTCCTATCATTGATGAATTGTTGGATGAATTACATGGAGCAATTTACTTCACCAAGCTAAATCTTCTTTTCGGATATCATTAAATTAGAACGAAGACTGAAGACATTCTGGAAGCAACATTCAAAACTCATGAGGGTCGTTATGAATTTTTGGTCATGCCTTTTGGCCTTACTAATGCACCTTCCACATTTCAATATTTGATGAATTCCATTTTCAAACCCTTCCTTAGAAAATTTGTGTTAGTATTTTTTGATGATATACTAATCTACAACAAGTCTTGGAAGGATCATGTTCAACATGTTGATAGGGTGCTCAAACTATTGGAGGAGAAAAAATTATATGCAAAAACCTCCAAATGTTTCTTTGGAGTACAAGAGGTAGAATATTTGGGTCATATTGTATCTCATGAGGGTGTTAAGGTAGACCCTAATAAAATTAAAGCTATTAAGGAATGGAAAATCCCCACAACCATAAAGCATCTTTGAGGATTTCTCGGGTTGACAGGGTATTATCTCAATTTTTTTAAGAATTATGGGAGAATAGCAACACCTCTACCAACGTTAATGAATAAAGATGCATTTTCTTGGACTCCAAAAGCAACTAATGCCTTTGAACATCTTAAAGAGACAATGTGCCAAGCATCGGTCTTAGCTACACTAGACTTCCTAAAAACATTTATTATGGAATGTGATGCCTTGGGAAATGGAATTGGTGTTGTTTTAATGCAAGAAGGAAGACCCATTGCTTTTGAAAGTCGTCCAATCAAAGGAAAGTATTTACACAAACCTATTTATGAGAAGGAAATGTTGGCAATACTACATGCACTAAATCAATGGAGACCTTACCTAATGGGAAGACACTTCAAGGTAAAAACAGATCATGATAGTCTTAAATACTTTTTGGAACAAATATTATCTTTAGAAGAGCAACAAAATGTTGTTGAAGATGGACTCTCAAAAAAGGATGAGGATGTGGAAGCATTGCTTTGTGCCATTTCTATTATCCAACCTAATTAGATCATTGAAGCAAGGGATGAATAGAAGAATGACGAAGAGGTGTGGACACTCATTCAAAAGTTGCAGCAAGATCCCAATACATATGATGCATTTAGTTGAAAAAATGCTTCATTTTGGTACACATATCGCTTATATCTTTTTAAGAATTCCCAACTTAAGCAAAAGATTCTTTTGTAATTGCACACCTCCCCCTTAGGAGGGCACTCCAGATTTTTTAATACTTACCACAGGGTCAAGAAGGATTTTTTTTGGGATCGCCTTAAATCTGATATTCAGAAGTTTGTGACACAATATTTGGTTTTCCAACAAAATATGTTATGAAACCAGCTCAAGAAAAGATAGAAAAGATAGATCAACGCCTTAGAATTCAGCCTCTTCTAGGGGGAAACCTCCTTTACATTACATAAATGAACAATTCTTGGATGATTCAAATGAAAAAACCTCCTTTATATATATAGGAGTCTAAGGACTCACAATATAACCCAGCCGACCTAACAATAATAATATAAAGCCACAAAAATAATAATAGAGGGATTCTATGGGGCACAGTAATAACAATATGGGGACAATAGGGGCACAACAATATTAATAAGGGATACAACTACAATAGTAATGGGGTAATCACTAGTATTATAGGGACCCAACAAGCCCCTCTCCTTCAAAAAAGTGTTGTCCTCAACGCTTCAGTAGTTCTGGATGCTTCTGTATAAAATTATCATCCTCCCATGTGGAATCTTCAGCAGATAAGTTCTTCCACTTGATGAGATACTCCGAAATTGATCGATTTCGTAACTGTCGAGTTCTTGTTTCTGTGACTGCTTCTGGTTCCAATATAATTTTTCCTTCCTCGTCAAGTTCTGGAAATATTGTTTGAACTGGGAGCTTGTCTCCTATAACCTTCTTTAAACATGAAACATGGAAAACTGGGTGCAATCGAGAAGCTGCAAGAAGCTCCAATTTGTATGCCATAATACGAATCTTTTGCAACAACTTGTACGGACCATAATACTTTGGTGATAATTTATTATCCTTCTTAGCTTGCTTGAGGGACATTTTGTTATATGGTTGTAGCCGTAGGAATACCCAATCACCTACATCAAAACTTCTTTCGTTGCGATGTTGATCTACATGTTGTTTCATTCTATTCTGTGCCAACACGAGGTTATCCTTTAAGAGTTGGAGGACATGTTGTTGATGTTCGATGTGATGTTCCACTGCTTGAACCTTAGAATTCTCTCTTAAATATGATGTGATGGATGGTGGCTAATATCCATAAAGTGCCATAAATGGGGTCATTTTTGTTGTTGTATGGAAGGAAGTGTTATACCACCATTCAGCCAAAGGCAACCATTTGACCCATTGTGTTTGTTTATCAGATACAAAGCAACGAAGATATCCTTCCAAACATTTGTTTACTATCTCAGTTTGCCCATCAGATTGAGGATGATAAGATGAGCTATGAGCTAACTGAGTACCAAGACAAGAAAATAATTTTGTCCAGAAATTTCCAATGAAAATGGGATCTCTGTCACTTACAATAATCTTTGGGTTTCCATGTAGCTTTTGAATTGTTTCCATAAATGCAGTAGAAATTGTACTGGCTCTAAATGGATGTGATAATGCACAAAAGTGTGCATACTTGGTAAGTCTCTCAACTACCACCATGATGACACTCTTTCCCTCAAACTTGGGTAAACCTGTGATAAAATCCATTGAAACCTCCTCCCAACATTGGCTTGGAATGGATAAAGGTTGTAATAAACCCGGTGTCTTAATTGTTTCAACTTTATTTTGTTGGCAAACCAAACATTCCGCCACAAACTTTTGAATATATGATTTAAGGCCATCCCAAAAAAATTCCTTTTTAACCCTGTGGTAAGTTTTTAAAAATCCTGAGTGCCCTCCTAAGGGAGAAGTGTGCAATTCCATAAGAATCTTTTGTTTTAGCTGGGAATTCTTACAGAGGTATAAGCGATCTTTGTACCATAACGAATCATTTTTCCAGCTAAATGTATCAGACGTACTGGAATCTTGTTGTAACTTTCGAATAAGTGCCCACACTTCTTCGTCATTCTTCCATTCCTCCCTTGCTTCGTTTATCCAATCTGGTTGGATAATAGAAATGGCGCACAACAATGCTTCCACATCCTCATCCTTTCTTGAGAGTGCATCTGCCACCACATTTTGCTTCCCTTTTTTGTAGATGATTTCAAAGTCATAACCCAACATCTTTGTGACCCACCTTTGTTGCTCTTCAGAGGATAATCTTTGTTCTAAAAAGTATTTAAGGCTATCATGATCTGTTTTTACCTTGAAGTTTCTTCCCATTAGGTAGGGTCGCCATTTCTTAAGTGCATGGAGTATTGCCAACATTTCCTTCTCATAAATAGCTTTGTGTAAAAACTTTCCCTTGATTGGACGACTTTCAAAAGCAATGGGTCTTTCATCTTGCATTAAAACAGCACCAATTCCATTTCCTGAAGCATCACATTCCACAATAAAGGTTTTTGTGAAGTCCGGTGTAGCTAAGACCGGTGCTTGGCACATTGCCTCTTTAAGATGTTCAAAGGCCTTTGTTGCTTCTGGAGTCCATGAAAATGCATATTTCTTCAATAATGTTATTAGAGGTGTTGTTATTCTCCCATAATTCTTAACAAACTTGCGATAATACCCTGTCAACCCGAGAAATCCTCGTAGATGCTTTATGGATGTGGGGATTTTCCATTCCTTAATGGCTTTAATTTTGCTAGGGTCTACCTTAACTCCTTCATGAGATACAATATGACCCAGGTATTCCACCTCTTGTACTCCAAAGAAACATTTGGATCTTTTTTCATATAATTGTTTCTCCTCCAATAATTGTAGCACCCTGTCAACATGTTCAACATGATCCTTCCAAGACTTGGTGTAGATTAGTATATCATCAAAAAATACTAACACAAATTTTCTAATGAATGGTTTGAAAATGGAATTCATCAAACCTTGAAATGTTGAAGGTGCATTGGTAAGGCCAAAAGGCATGACCAAAAATTCATAATGACCCTCATGAGTTCTAAATGTTGTTTTCAGAATGTCTTCAATCTTCATTCTGATTTGATGATATCCTGAACGAAGATCCAACTTGGTGAAGTAAATTGATCCATGCAATTCATCCAGTAATTCATCAATGACAGGAATGGGAAACTTATCTTTAATAGTGAGCTTGTTGAGCTCCCTATAATCCGGACACATGCGCCATGATGCATCCTTCTTGTGCACCAATACTACTGGAGCTGAGAAAGAACTTTGACTCGGTTGAATTATACCAGCCTCTAGCATTTATGCAACCATATGTTCAATTTCACTCTTTTGGGCATACGGATATCTGTACGGCCTAATGTTTGGAGGAACACTTCCTGGAAGCAGATGAATAGCATGATCATGATCACGAATAGGTGAGAGACCTTTGGGAGTCTCAAATACCTTGGAATGATTGTCCAAGACTTTTTGGATATCTGGAGAAATAGATGATTCCAATGTGGAAACGTCTAGCGAACATAATTGTGCAATTACACCTCTTTGTTCCTTTTTTAAAAGCTTTGTCATACCGTTAGAGCTGATTATCTTTCCTGGTTTCCCTGCAATACCCCTTAATTCAACTTCCTTTCCTTCCACAGAAAATTTCATGAAAAGTTCTTGAAAATTAAAAGCTATTGTACCCAAGGATTGTAGCCATTGGACTCCTAGTACAACATCAACACCTCCCATTGGAATGGAAAGCATTGGGCTAGTCAATACATATTCTCCCATGGATAGCTTGATATTATGGCACTTTCCAGAGCAATTTATTGTTCCTCCATTTGCAACCATCACTGGACACTCTGGTGCTGGATATAAGAAGCAATTCAATTCTTTTGCTACCTTACAATGAATAAAATTGTGGGTAATTCCTGAATCAATCAACACTATTACCTTTTTCTTCTTGATTTGTCCTTCTATCTTGATGGTTTGAGGAGTGGTAATTCCTGCCAATGCATTACAAGATATGGTCGGATTCATTTCTTCTTTATCTAGGCTTTGTTCCTGGAGTATATCCTCTTCTTTTGACCTTTCTTGCTCCTTTTCTTCTTCCTCTTCACAATCTATGAAGAATAATTTCTTCTCAGCACACTTATGACCTTTATTGTATTTGCTATCACAACTGTAACAAAGCCCTTTTGCTCTTTTTTCTTCCAATTGTTGTGGTGTTGCTCTAAAGAAGGTGTTTCTCTTTGTATCCTCATAATGTGCTATCATTTCCTCCGTGAAAATTGACCACGTAACAAGTTGTTTACGAGAACAAAGCCCTTCATACCATAAAAATTGATCCAGTTCTAAATATGAAGATGCAATATATACCTTTTGTAATAGTGGTACACCATGTAGATCAAAATATTGCTCCATCTGAAGTATCCAATTTACCGGATCCTTGCCATCAAACTTCCTCATCTTGCTTTTTCTTGATTTTACGAGCTCGATATTGAAACGACTGTAACTCTGTACTTTCGGATATTTAAGTTCTGAAATTGCAATCTATAGTAGCCCTCTGTGTCCTCTTTCCAATGCCACCAGTCTGATCCAAGTTGGATTCTCCAAGGAAGAGTTATACACAATCTCCCAAGATGACCTGATTATAGACTAGTTCAGTAGAGCGAACTTGTACGACGTGCCACGAGTCACTGTTTCCACCTTTGGATCTGAATAAGATATACAAGAAACTACAGTCCGTCCTCTTTCTGTGCCTTCTTACGAAATTTCAATCCGATTCTCAGAGAGAAAGTTATGCTGATTTTCCCCAGGTCACCTGTTTGGAATGTAATTTAGGAATCTGCAAAAACACCAACTACCTCAGATCATATCTCCGCAAATATAGCGCGAAAAGCTCTGAAATTCAGACCCAAGATTTAGCGTGATTTCTTCTAAAATGGGGTTTTTTTTTTTAGCTTTTGAAACATCGCAGAAAAAAAGTTATAGCGACAATGCCACAATGACCTGTTTGGAGCAGTGAAACCCTAGAATCCAAAGCTCTAATACCAAATGTTATGAAAGCAGCTCAAGAAAAGTTAGAAAAGATAGATCAACGCCTTATAATTTAGCCTCTTCGAGGGGGAAACCTCCTTTACATTACATAAATGAATAATTCTTGGATTATTCAAATGACAAAACCTCCTTTCTATATATAGGAGTCTAAGGAGTCACAATATAGCCGACCTAACAATAATAATATAAAACCACAAAAATAACAATAGAGGGATTATATGGGGCATAGTAATAACAATATGGGGACAGTAGGGGCACAACAATATTAATAAGGGATACAACTACAATAGTAATGAGGTAATCACTAGTATTATAGGGACCCAACAAAATAAAGTTGAGACAATTAAGACCTCAAATCTGTTACAACCTTTAGCCATTCCAAGTTGGCATTGGGAGGAGGTCTTAGTGGATTTTATCACAGGTTTACCCAAGTCTGAAGGAAAGAGTGTCATCATGGTGGCAGTTGATAGACTTACCAAGTATGCACATTTTGGTGCATTATTTCATCCTTTTAAATCCAATACAGTTGTTATTTCATTTAAGGAAACAATTTAAAAGTTACATGGAAACCCAAAGATTATTGTAAGTGATAGAGATCCCATTTTCACTGGAAATTTTTGGAAAAAAATATTTTCTTGTCTTGGTACTCAATTAGCTCATAGCTCATCTTATCATCCTCAATTTGATGGGAAAACTGAGATAGTGAACAAATGTTTGGAAGGATATCTTCGTTGCTTTGTATCTGATAAACAAACACAATGGTTCAAGTGGTTACCTCTAGCTGAATGGTGGTATAACACTTCCTTCCATATTGCATTAAAAATGACCCCATTTACGGCACTTTATGGATATCATCCATCATCCATCACATTATATTTAAGAGAAAATTCTAAGGTTCAAGCAGTTGAAGATCACATCAAGCATCAACAACAAGTCCTCCAACTCTTAAAGGATAACCTCACTCTAGCACAAGATTGAATGAAACAAAAGGTAGATCAACATCACAATGAAAGAAGTTTTGTTGTAGGCGACTATTTATTTTTAAGGCTATAACCATATAAACAAATGTCCCTCAAGAAAGCTAAAAAGGATAATAAATTATCACCCAAGTATTATGGTCCTTACAAGGTGTTGCAAAAGATTGTTACTATGGCATACAAATTGGAGTTGCTTGCATCTTCCCAAGTACACCCAATTTTCCATGTTTCATGCTTAAAGAAGGTTATCGGTGACAAGCTCCCAGTTCAAATAGTGTTGCCAAAACTTGACGAAGAAGGAAAAATCATATTTGAGCCTAAAGTAGTCACAGAAACAAGAACATGATAGCTACGAAATTGATTAATTTCAGAGTATCTCATTAAGTGGAAGAACTTACCCGCTGAAGATTCCACATGGGAGGATGAGAGTTCTATATAGAAGCATCCAGAACTACTGAAGCGTTGAGGACAACATTTTTTTGAAGGAGAGGGGCATGTTATGTCCCTATAATACTAGTGTATTCCCCTTACTGTTATTGTTATTGTTGTGCCCAAGTGTCCCCCATGTTATTGTTGCGCCCCCATAGAAACCCACTATTGTTATTATTGTGCCCTTACATTATTATTATTATTGTTATGTAGGCTCTGATTATATTGTGACCGCTTAGACTCCTATATATACCAAGGAGGTCTTATCATTTGTATCATCTAAGAATTGTTCATTTATGTAATGTAAAAGAGGTTCCCCCCTCGAAGAGGATAATTTTTAAGTCTTTGTGAGTTGGTTGCATAACAGGAATGGTCTCCAGGTTGCCTTTGTAAAGCACCACACACATCGAAACACAAAGATTAAACAAATTTGAGCGTTCTTGTGGAATCAAAATTCGAAGTATTAAGATCAATTGAACTTTATTGCCACAAAATTCAAAGACACAACAACCATAAGTATAATTGGGAGTCTCTTAAAAAATATTGCACGAGAGATATGCAATATAATGGTGCTCATGATCATCTAGCGGGAATTCTTTTCCCATTTTCTTGTATTTGCATATCAACACTTAAAGAAATATTGTCAATAAAATGTTTTCATTTTGGAATTTTCGCTCCTTAGTAACGAAAAGATGTGGATTATGAAAAAATTCCAACCATTTCTGACCAATCTAATTAAAATTATATAATTTTAATTGGATTCCATCATGCTTTATTTTTGGCATACTGACCACATGTTCTTCTTTTGCATATTCCTTTGGCATATATCTTTGCAAAGACTATATACTTGGCGTGTGACTGAGCTCGAGATAAAGATTCCAACAACTCTCGATCACGTGCCCATTCCTTTTGCAATCGGTACAAAAATACATGCATTTATTCCTTGGCAAGGAAGCCTTTAAACCTGGAAGAGGGTTCTATGATTTCATCTCAAGAAATATATTCACTTTTTGAACCACTGCTTTATGCTCTTCACACTTAGCCACACAATGATCAACCCTATGACAAAAGGTACAAGGAAAAATATTATGTATCTTCTTATTTAAATGATCATCGAAAGAATATTCATGAGACTTATACCTTTTCCCATTGTCTTTTGGACTGATACTTTGACAAGGATAATTCAATTTGGCTCTTCTTTTGAAGCACTCAACTCTTTGTGGAGACAAATCATCACCATCATTACCATTGTGGTTCATTGCATCATTAATTTATAGGAGTCCTTTTGACATGAACTTAATACTTGAAGATTTTCTTGCCTCTGCAGTTTTGGATCATTCTCCAATTTCTTCATGAGTATATCCCAATCCTTCATTTTGAGGTTGTCTCATTACCTCAATAGGATTGATGATGCCTTGACCATTTAATCCAAGTCCATTTCCATTGTAACCCATCTTGGTTAATAACTTCATACCAAATCCCTTGGTATGCTTCTTGAAAGTTGCAAAAGTTGTATCATCATTGCTAACATAAGGTATAGAAAAAGAAGGGCTTTTTACTTCCTTTGTCCCCTGGTCATCTGCTTGATTGTTCAACTCCTCTGCCTTTTCTGTCAATAATGAAGTTTGTTTGCGTGGTTCATAAGACGTATTCTCCCACTGACAAAAGTTACAAATATCAGTATTCCCTTGATAAAATCTATATCTTGTATACTTGTCATGACTACAAACCTGTCTGTCTAGTCTTGGGGACCGTTTTTACTGTTTTGGTGGTCGAATATTCGCCCATTTTCTCTACAAGAGAATTTTGAAATTGAATATGTATTTTCCTTTTCTCATCCTTTGTAGCTTCAAGCAATCTACTCAACTTGAAATTCTCCACTCGAAGAGATAAGTTAATCCCCTCTAGTTCTTGGAGTCTATTTTGGAGATCTTGGTTTTTGCCTTCCAATGTCTTGATCTGTTTTCATAATTCATTTCTTTCTTTGATGTCATTCTATAATTCCTATACCATTTTCTTTATGGTTAAGGAATCTTGAAAGAAATTCAAGTCTTGACAAATATTTTCGAAGAAAGAACCCCAAATGTGACATTTTGAATCAAAGGGAATCACCTTCTACTTGCTTGAATTGGAGCTAACAAATGTACCCACTAATCCAAACAATCAACCACTTTGATACCGAATGATCTAAAAACTGGAGAGAATAAAATTACAACAAAGTCTCTTCACTTCACTGTAAGGGCTTGTGAAATTAAGTTCCAAAATTACAACATAAAGATGTAGAGAATCACATAAAACTGTAACTTAAGAGGCACAATAAAAACATGAATAAGAGAAAACATGAATCATTAGTAACTTAATCGAAACATGAACAAAGTGAAACATCAAGACTAAGATGATAACAGGGTTCATCCAGTCAACTCTTGCACTGGTCTATGTCTCCAGATTCGCCTCCAAAGGTTGAATTGCTTTATTGTCTTCCTCAAAAGAGGTTGAATGTATACAATGCTTTGCAAAAAGGACTGACTCCCAAAACTGCCTTCTACTACCCAAGGGATTTCAAGACAAACACGCTGCATACATTTCTTCAATACCTCATAAAGACTCTTGAGCTCTCAAGCTCTCTAAACAATACTCCCTCTCAAAAACTAACTCTCCAAAAACTCTTTCAAAACAAGCTCTCTTTTCAAAGAGTACATAAGAGGGATTTATAGATTTCAAAGATCCCTAAACAAAGGAGAGGATATCTCCTTAGATCCCTATTCCAAGGAGAGAATCACTCTTTAGATCCATTAAAAGAGGATCTATGATATTTTTGAGGATTAAATCTCTCAACTCCACCAAACTTGAACTTCATCCAAAACTCAAGGGATATGAGGAAATCCCATGAGACTCTCAACTCCAACTTGGATTTAGAAACTGATTTTGAGGAAGATTCTCTCATAAATCAATTTCTATTTTACAATTTAAAATTCAAAAATATGAGCACACAAAAAAACATTTAACATTCAAATTTAAAATGTTCATAACCTAGGCTTTAATAGTCTTGTCTTAGGCATGGCAAATTTTGGAGAACTGTGACAAGATCCTCCTATATTGACATAGATGCATTATCTTCTCAGTTTGAGAAGGATTCCTCATTGATATCTTGCATGACAAGCTCAGTGGGCAACAATGTGTGGTACATTGATTCTGAAGCATCCTTTCACATGACTAGGAACAAGGAATATTTCAACCAGTTGAAGGAGGAGGACATGTAGTTTCACATTGAGCTAGGCGATGATGATGGGTACTTGACCAAGGGTGTGGGTACTGTCAATTTTGAGAGTGATTATAGTAACCTCTCTATATTAAGGATGTCCTCTACGTATTAGGCCTTAAAAAGAACCTTGTTTCTATTTCCACACAAGAGTACAAGGGTTTAGTAGAGAAAAGGTCTGCCTCAAGCAATTACAATTTCTAGCCATGAAGTAGATTAGTGTGAGGATGAAGAATATTTACAAGCTACAAATTGAGATAGACACAACCTTGAGCAGCAAGGTAGGGCATGAGCGTGGCAAATATGTGGAGGAGCTTTAGCATAGATGCATGGGTAATTTGCATCATGGAGCGTTGAAGATCCTTCAGCAAATAGCCACAGGGCTACCACCATGTAATATTGGCCAACATGATGTGTGCAAGGGCTGAAAACTTGGCAAGTATGCCAAGTCATGTTTTCAAGGTTGAGACAACATAGCCAAAGGGATTTTGAAGTTTATACATTTAGACATATGTTGGCCCTTCTCTTCTCCATCCCTCAGGAGACACACGTACTATGTCACTTTCATAGAATACTATTCTTGGAAAAATTGGATCTTCTTTATGAAGAAGAAGGAGGGGTTCTTCTCCAAGTTCGTGGAGTTTAAGGCCATGGTAGAAGACCAGACCGAGAAGAAGATCAAAGCCTTGAGGAGTGATAATGGCAAGGAATATGCCTCCAATTCTTTCAGGGATGTGTGGGCCAAAGATGGCATTAGGAAACATATTACAACATCCTATAAACCTCAATAGAATGGGTGGCTGAGAAGAAGAATTGCAACATACTTGGAGTAGCCAAGGCCATGTTACATGAATAGGGGCTACCCATGTTCTTGTGGGTAGAGGCATGTAACACTCTAATATTTCTGCAGAATAGGAGTCCACATAGAGTGCTTGGACAAGTTAGACTGGAGGAGGGTTTCATAGGAAATAATCTTGATGTTTCTCACTTCCACATCTTTGGGATAAAATTTCACTATCATGTGCCCAAAGAGAGTAGGAAGAAGCTACAACCCATAGCTAAAAAGGGATTTTTTCGTGGGTTATTGTGAGACACCTCAAGCATACAAGGTGTATGTACCATCACTCATGAAGACAATTATTAGGTGAGACATGAAGTTTGCGAAGGACAAATCTTTGAGGGAGTCCTTAGAATGAGAACAGGTTGGAGGGCCTAAGGAGGAGCTTCTCGCTCCTTAGCAAGATCCTCAACCAGTACCAGTCTCATCCAAGTGGCAAGAAGGTTATGCAACAGGATGGCAATGACTCATTGCAGGATGGGAAGGAAAGACCAGGATGAGTGGAGGCAACCACTCAGTCAATGACTCCTAGCATAAGTAGGAAGAGAGATAGTTAGGCTGAGAGGTTGATTTAGGAGGCCTAGGGGCTAGTTGAGGCTCCTAACTTTATGTTCAGACATAATAAGCAACCACAAAGGTATACCAGGTACATGGCACTAATGACTGATTTGATAGGCTTAGAGCCTCCTTATTTTGAGGAGGCAGCCTCTTGACAGGTTTAGCATGATGCCATGGTGGAGGAAAGATTCATCCATCATCTACAACGATGTTTGGGAGATTGTGCCATGCCCAGAGGGAAAATCAGTGGCAGGATCACGTTGGGTGTGCAAGGTGAAGCATAGAGTAGATGGGAGTGTGGAGAAGTAAAATTCTAGGTTTGTGCCCAACGACTTCTCACAGGTTGAGGGCATTTACTATGATGATATGTTTGCCCATGTGACTCGTTATTCATCGATCAAGACAATTCTAACTCTTGCAACTTAGATGGAGTGGAAGATCCACCAGATGGACGTGAAGACAACATTCCTCAATGGGGTGGTTGAGGAGGACATTTGTATGGAGTAATGAGAGGGATTTGAGACTTTCAACAAAGACACTCATGTTTGTTTGCTAAAGAGAGCTCTTTACGGGCTCAAACAGGTACCGAGGGCATGGTACACTCACATTGACAACTACCTTTATAGATCAGGCTTCACTAAGAGTGAGGCAGATGCCAACCTATACTACATCACAGTTAGAGGGATTTAGCTCATTCTAGTGCTCTATGTTAACAATATTATCTTGACTGGACCAAACACCTTGATTCAAGATTTCAAGGTAGGTCTTATAAGAGAATTTTATATGAAGGACATAGGGATTATACACTATTTCCTTGGGTTGGAGGTATGGGAGGGTGATGGGGAAATATTCTTGGGGTAGGGGAAGTACACTACGAACATTCTCAGGAGGTTTCGTATGCAGGATTACAAGCCCATGACCATGCCTCTAGTCACAAACTAGAGTAAGGTGGACGCTAACAAAGTAGAGTGAGTAGATGCCACGTTTTACATGCAACTCATTGGGTCGTTGATGTACTTAGTTAACACACTACTTGATAAATGTTTTGCATTGAACCATTTGAACCAGTTCAATGTCACATGGTTCAGGTTTGAATTCGGGTTCGACAATGATTAGATTTGGTTCTAGTTTAAATTTTTTGATGGGGTTTGGATAAGATTCGCCATTAGGTTCATCTATATACATTTTCTATATGTATAGATATATTAACTTGAAAATTAAATATAGGATAAAATTGTAAGAAATCAACATCCATAAAAAAATGCTATCAAGAACATGGAACTGCAAAGATAGATTACAAGCTTGAATTGTCACATGAGGTTATGAGTTTTAATATACTGACTTGGTTAATGGCCATGAGGTTCACCGAACCTCAAAATATTTTTAAGATTCGTCAAAATTCGAACCTCAAGGTTGAAGTTCGACGAACCATATGACATAGGGCCAGTTCATGATAGACCCTACCAGAGTTCACTGGGTTACTGCAAAGAATGTCTTGAGGTATCAGTAAGGCATGATGGATGATGGAGTCGGGCTTGAGGGCTTCACAAATGCAGATTGGGTAGGGAGCTCCATAATTCAAAAGAGTACTTCAAGTTGCGTCTTCAACATTGGGTCAACAACTGTTTCCTAGTTCAACAAGAGGCAGAGATCAATTGCACTCATTTTAGTAGAGGCTGAATACATGGCTTCCAACTTAGTGGCATGTCAAGCTATCTAGATGAGGAATTTTCTTGTAGGTGTCTTCAGGTAGGGGATGGAGCCCACTATGATACATTGTCATAATCAAAGGTGCATTAATCTCTCTGAGAATCTAATGTTTCATGATCACTCCAAGCACATCAAGATTAAATACCATCAACTTAGAGATGGTGTGCAGAAAGGGATAGTAAAGCTACCATACATTCCAACATATGAGCAAGTTACAGATATCGTGACGAAGGACTTAGTCAAAGGCAAGTTCATGTTTTCCAGAGATAAGTTGGGAGTTGTACAAAATCCCTTCCTTGCTAAGAGGGAGTGTTGAAAATGTAGTGATGCAAGGCCTACTGGCTTGTGCCTTAGCCAATGAAGACCTCGAATTAGTATTTCGCTAGCATGAATGCAAGTTCATGAGATAGACTTTCATTTGGATGAGTTAATTTCCAATTTACTGGAATGGTCTTCAAGTTTGGATGTGCGGTGTTGGAGCTTTAGTTTGTTGGAGTCTTCTTCAGTTAGACTACAGGATGAGGTTGAAGTGACAAGTTCAGTTAGTTCAAGTTAAGACTTCAAAGATAAGTGTAGAGAGGATTAGTTGATTCCTAAGTTAACTTGAATCGTGACTAAAGGAGTCCAAGTGTAACTGGGACTTTCTCTATTTAACTTGAAAAGGAAACTCGTGGCACTAGTGTGAACTAGCATTCGACTATGCCTCCTTGCATGCTTCAAATTATATTGAGAAAGAAAAGGACGAAGGCACAATATAATTAATCATTCTTTGTTTGGAATACACAATAGTTGAGGAGCAAGAGAGTGCGCCTTGGTTGAGGAGAAAGGATCAAGATTCGCAGACCAAGTTGAGACTACCTTCAGCAGAGAACAATTGTGTGCAGGGGAAAGATCAACACTAAGGTTGAGAGCATATTCTTAGGGGGTGAGAGCAGTGATCAAGAGTAGGGCTGAGAACAATTGTAGAGATGAGAATAGTGAGGAGAGGCCTAACACTTTCTTAATGACGAATTGTTGGATGTAGTAGCAACGCATTGAATTGTAATGGATCCATTTGCTCCAAGAACAATCATAAGACACCACAACAAAGAAAGTAGGATTTCCCGTTTGGGTTTCCTAGGTAAAACAAGCGTGTAAATTTTGTGTGCATGTGTTGTTATCGCAAGTATCTTCTGCTACTTATTGAATGTTGAAAAACTTTGTATCTTGGTTAAAATTAAATCTAGTTTTAGTTTTTAGTTGCTTTACTTTTCTATAGATACATCTAAGTAGTTGTAGAGTTTCAAGAAATTCAACAATGTGATTTCATTCTTCTTGTAGCTTGCTTTTCCTTAATTATCTCGGGGTTTAGTAACCTTGCCTTTCACATGGCCCAAAACATCATTCTCTACAAGAATAAGATAAATCCTTATCTTCCATGCCCTGAAGTTTGTAGACCCTTCAAACTTGTTGTTTGTCTTGGTATAGGAACCTATGGTCATATATCTAGTCAAACAATCTGATTACAGAAGTAGATTTCTTCAAGAGTGATCTTAATGCCCTTTTTCCTTCACCGATGCTTTGACACCATGTTGATTTTTTAAGGAAAATTAAGATAAATAAATTTTCTGCCAAATAATTACTTCCAATTGTATAATTATATCTTTAGCACATTCTAGATCATTAAGCAATTACACTTCTGGAAAATTTCAACCATGAATACAGTAGGGCAATAGAGATCATGGTAAAACAATGATGCATAAGAGACACAAAAATTTATCCTAGGAAAACCCAAACCAAGGAAAAACCCAACAATCTTTTCCTAGGAGAAATTTTCCAATTCAATCAAATGTACATAAATTTTTTCTAGCTAAAATATGATCAAATTATCTAAACAACTTTCCAAGTTAAACATGGTTAAAGGAGAGAGAAAATCATGTTTTGTACAACTAGTCAAATATGGTTAAATAGGTTGAATTTTAGCCTTTGCTGCTCTTGGTCAACTACAGTCAAAGATTCTGAATTTCAGCCTTGCAACTTCCTCAAAATTTCGGTCAAACTATCATGGTTGACCTATGGTCAACACTGGTCAAATAGGTATGGTCAACGTCCATAATTTAGCCAGAGATTTGGTCAATAATCTAGTCAACAATACGATAAGATTTGCTCCAATAACTAGTCAAATATTTTGTCAAATCAACCTAAAAAATGGCAAGTCAACATTGGTCAAACATAAGTAGAATAGGTTAAACTTTTTTGGTCATAGTGTCTTCTTCCTCCTTCGCACGAACATAAACCTTCTTGAGCATATCTGAATTAGTGATGAGAGATGCCCATTGAGGAGGTCCAAATGTCAATATATATGATTCAAACGAAGTGGGATTTGACCAAGGGTCAAACCCCTTCAATAGGTGGTCCCAACTTGTAAAAATGGGGCCGACATGAACAATAAAATAATATTTTATTTCTCTTTGACTTTATTGACTTGAATACTAACTGCAACAACATAATTTCAACACCTTCCTGTGTGTCGAGTTCTCCACAAGAGCCTTAAACTATTGGAAGCGATTGAAGACTTTATCTTGTGTCATCAAGAAGTAAATCCAGGCCTTCTTGGAGAAGTCATCTGTAAAAGTCACAAAATACTCATAACCCCTCAGAGACTTAGTGGACAATGGACCACAAATATCAAAATGTATTAAATCTAGAACACCCTTGGTTTTACTACCACTCCTTGGAAATATTGTCTTTGTAAGCTTCCCAAGTATGCACCCTCTACACACGTCATCATGTTTTGTGCTTACTTATAGAACACTTGTCACAGTCTCTCTGAGTAACTTAAGTTCTCCACGATGGATTTGACCCATCCTCCTATGCCATAGCTCTTAACGCAGCCTAAGTCGCTAATACCCACATTATGTAAACAAAATTCCATGCCATATACATGTCCCAAGATTAATCACTTGATCCAGGTGAAAACCTTCACAATTCAAGTTTTAAGGCCCCTTAATTAAATGCTTAAGCGGGAGCGCTTCATTTAACTATCCCAAGTCTAAACTTTAATTAACCTTTGAGCGGAAACTATACGACCCTTCAATATCCTTTGGTTAACTCTTATTACCTGTGCATATTAACCATACCATGGTCTTTAGACTTTGGTTAAACTCGACCTTAACCCATAATACATTAATCCTGCTATTTCTATTATAATACTCATATAATAGAAATATTTCATTAACCACACTTAACCTTACCTTTCCACCATTCTTCAAACCTTTGCACATATATCGATGCTCAACCTGGGCTTCAAATATGCACCTTTAATTTCTTCCTCCAGATCCAACAGCTATCGCATCGTCCGCTCATCAATGTTTGTGCGCCCAAATCTCCACTGTTGATCATTCCTGCATGATCCAATGGATATCGTGCAATCTCGCGCTCCAACTAGCACGACTGATAAAATTTCGGAAGCACGCAAGAAAAGTTGTTTTGTTGTGCTATGTGGCGCCTCCACGTTTTATCGCGTAGAATTTTGAAATACCACTTACATCCTTTAGGCCGTGCAAGATACCACTTATCACCTTTGGAAAATTGCTCACGTGCTTAAATCAAAACCTTTAAGAAAGATGCTTAACCAAAGGTTTAGCGCTTAATCTTCGCCATTCCTCTTCCGTCGTTATTATCTGTCGATCTGGCCGATCCGACAGTTCCCGTGCTTTGCTGTTTAATTCTTTCTACGTCGTTGATCTTCCATTTGACTCCTTCCTGAGCTTAATTACAGTCCATCATTGGAATTGTTTAACCTCCAATTTTCTATGTACGTTGTCTCGGCGCTCTGTCCTTCTCGATTTCGTTTGCACACACATATCTTATGCAAAAACACTTCGTTTATAAATAATTACAATTTAATCACATATGTACTCTACACAGGTTTGAAATCGAATTTCTATATTCATAAACAGGTATCTACACAGTTCCTTCTCTCAGGCCTAATTTCCAATATTAGTGGCCTTTGTTTCCCTATTTGCCTGTAGGCTTACAATCAAACTCTATCTAATCTCTGACTCTCTAACTAACTAACTCTTTCTATGCCTTTTAGGCTTACATTTATACAATTGGTTTTGTGAACCAATTCTAGTTCAGATCCTTAATAATTTCAACTAAACCCTAACAATCCTCTCAATCCCATAAATCATGAACTAATTCCTTAAGATCTACAATTAATTTCCAAATCTATCAATCCCTATGAACTCTCAACTATTCTGATTCTCTCATGTTCCCCTTCATTCGAGAACATTTACAATATACCTCTCAATACTTAATTAGATCCTATTCTCATAAAATCACTCAAAAACATTAAAATTACATTAATTTGATGCATAGGAAACCAACTCCCTTAAAACACAAGACCACCTATGTCTACTAAAATACAATGATAATTTTGAGCCGAATGCTCCTGCATCAGACTCTCAAGGTTGAAAACATTCATAATATCCTAATCATGTGTTCCCATATGTTGATAAAAAACCTCCAGGGTCCCAAACTTTAGTTTGTAGTTGTCTGAATGCTCTGTTCCTTTGTTGATGTTGTAGATCTGTTGTCTTCCAATTCATCTTCCTTACTTCAATCAATTTCAAATTCTGATTGATCACTCCTCCTGCTGTCATTTTCCTCAACTTGGACTGTATCATCATCAACTGCCATAATTCTTCAATCTCCATCTCCAGCACACCCTTGGGCTGGTAACAAATCTTGATTTTATTACTCTGCCACTGCATCTCACTGCACATTGTCCATTCATATTTAAACTGTTGATTACTTTCTTCAGCTTTTTCTACTTCAGCTTCTACTATTACTCTTGATATTGCTCCAAGTACTGCTGTAGATATTGCTTCCACCCAAACTTCCTGAATATCCTTGAAGATATCTCCCTCTGCAACATATAATTTCTGCTCCTTGTCTACAAGTTTACTTTCCAATGATTTAATATTTTCATTCCATGGGCTAAGTACTATCATGTAATCTTCATTTTTCTCCATCATTTGATTTTTCTCCTGTGCCAAATATTCTCCAGCATCTACAACAAAACCTGTAATCATAAAACAATTGTTAAAATAAAAAACATAAGGCTTTTGTGCCTTTTCTTCCCTTGGCAACAATTCAGCTTGCTGCTCTGATTTTTCCTCCTCTGTCAGCACATCAGTATGCTGATTCAACCTCTCTAAAGAATTCTCTAACAGATTCTCAAGACTGTTAGCAAGTCTCTCTTCCACACCATCTGCTTCAGTGATGTCTTCATGTTCTTGTCCACTGTAGTGAACTTCTTCATTCTCATTCAGCTCCGCTTTTACAACCTGAATACTTACTCTTTGGTTTTCTAGCCTTTTCTCCAAAAGACTTAACTCATGCCATAAATTTGCCATCTCACTTGGGATTTCTCCTAAAATCTCTACATAATCCTCACTATCTTCTTCTTTGTCACAAGTATAATTTCTTGGTGACACTACTTCTTCATTCTCGATCAGAATAAAATTATGATCCTCCATATTTGTGATAGTTTTAGATGTTTGTCCATCACTCTTCCTTTGGCCATTTAAGAAAATCAATTTCTCTTTGTTCTTAACAATATCAAATTTCTTATCATAAGACATAACTATCTCATCTCTACTGAAGATATTTCCTTCACTAAGCAAGGAATTTATGAACTCCTTCTGCTGTAATAACTCAACTTGATCTTCATTTGAAAGACAATCATCATCATACTTTGCTTGGCAACTTTCAGCTTCACTCAAGACAGTTCCATAGGATTGTTTGTCTTCTGCAATACCTGCATTAACATACAACTTGTCAATTTTAAAACCACAATACCTCATGATCTCACTTGATGACTCAATCATCAAGCCCTCCTGCTGTTCCAAGTCCTCTACATGACTCAGAAATATTTCGATGGTCTTCTCTTCAATCTCCTCAAGTCCTTCACTTGGTTGCTTGATATCCTTCCCTACTTCTTCTTGCTTTTGGCCATCATCATGAGTCAAACTTCCTCTGCTTTCAATCCTTGCAATACGCTAAAAAGAAAACTTTTCCCCAACTGTGTATGGTCATTTACATGAGACCTATCTATCTCATCTTCTTTCATAATAGAATTTAGATTTTGCCTGTCTTTTTCCTCCTTTAAGAAAATATCAGCAAATTGTCTTTCTTCACATGTTTCACCTGCAAACATACACAAATTATCAATTTTAAAATCATGTGACATTTTGGTCTCACTTGATGCTCCAGTCATCATATCTCCTTGCTGTCTTGAATTCCCATAATAATTCATAAGATCTTCAATAGATCTCCAGTCCTCATCTTTACCCAGAACTTCACCATGTTCTGCTTCACAAATGGAAACTTCCATTCTCAACTCAGCTTCTCTGAGTTGTTCCATGAGCCACTTCACTTGCTTCTATTGTAGCCTTCTTAGTAACTTAGACCACTTCATTTGCCTTGGCATCCTCCTTCTTCACTTTGTGGCTTTTCTCTGAACCTCTACAATGACTATCAGTAGTCATCTTCTTCTCCATCTCTATGATTTCTTCACCCACTCACTATGAGCTGCATAAGTCTCTGCAACAGCAAGTCCTCCCTGCTACATGATACCTCACTAAGCTTCTCTCCTCTGAGCTCAGTCTTTTGGCATCTCTTTGGTTCTCTCCTTTGGAACCATATGAGCACTCCATGCTCTAGACTTCAACTCATCTGCACTTTTGAGAACACAACTGTCCTCTTGTATTTCAAACCCAAATGAAATACTAGGTTCTGGCCACTCTCTCTCAGAAACCCTTACTAGCTTCCTTCATCACTGCTCTTCAGGTTGTGATCTTCTTGCTAAGATGCTTCACTAATTACTGTTACCTACATATCAATGATATTTAAAACAAAGATCATTCCAAGCTTTCAAAATCTTGTTGCTGCCAAATTTCTATGGCCACTTTAAAATGTTTTTGCTCAGCTTCCTTCTGAGAACACTCTTGTCCTCTCTGTCCAACCTTCAGTCGGATTCTTCAGGTTCACTGCCACTTTTTTTCCATGTCTTTCATTCACTTTGTTCTTTAGAACACATACAACTTTCCTTGTCTGTCTTCTTCTATCAATCTTTACTCTGTCTTTAACCTGCAAAACTCAAACCAGAGTTAAATAAAACAATACCTGTATGATTTCACAAGCAGTCTCCATCCACTCTACACATTCAAGTGAATTTCCATTTTCTTCAAGAAAACAAACATCGTTGTTCTTTCTTTATGCTTATGTAATCTCTTCTTAAGAGTATCACGTACTCTCATCTTATGTCACGCCTTCTACTTATCAGATTCAAATAACTTGATCTCCTCTTTCTTTCGCAATCACACTTGCATTTTGCACAATTCTGCTTTAATTAAAAATAGCTTTAACCATCTCTGATACCAAATGACGCAGCCTAAGCAGCTAATACCCAAATTATGCAAACAAAATTCCATGCCATATACATGTCCCAAGATTAATCACTTGATCCATGGTGAAAACCTTCACAATTCAAGGTTTAAGGCCCCTTAATTAAATGCTTAAGTGGGAGCATTTCATTTAACTATCCCAAGTCTAAACTTTAATTAACCTTTGAGCAGGAACTATACGACTCTTCAATATCCTTTGGTTAACTTTTATTACCCGTGCATATTAACCATGCCATGGTCTTTAGACTTTGGTTAAACTTGACATTAACCCATAATACATTAATCCCACTATTTCTATTATAATTCCCATATAATAGAAATATTTCATTAACCACACTTAACCTTACCTTTCCATCATTCTTCAAACGTTTGCACGTATATCAATGCTCAACCTGCACTTCAAATCTGCACCATTAATTTCTTCCTTCAGATCCAATAGTTATCGCGTCATTCGCTCATCAACTTTTGTGCACCCAGATCTCCACTGTTGATCATTCCTGCATGATCCAAAAGATATCGCGCAATCTCACGCTCCAACTAGCACAACCGATAAAATTTCGAAAGCACGCGCGAAAAGTTGTTTTGTTGTGTTACGTGGCACCTCAACGTTTTATCTCGTAGAATTTTGAAATACCACTTACAGCCTTTAGGCCACGCGAGATACCACTTATCACTTTTGGAAAACTGCCCACGTGCTTAAATCAAAACCTTTAAGAAAGACGCTTAACCAAAGGTTTAGTGCTTAATCTCCACCATTCCTCTTCCGTCGTTATTATCCGTCGATCTAGCCGATCCGACGGTTCCCGTGCTTTGCTGTTTAATTCTTTCTACGTCGTTGATCTTCCGTTTGACTCCTTCCTGAGCTTAATTACAATCCATCATTAGAACTGTTTAACCTCCAATTTTCTATGTACGTTGTCTCAGCGCTCTGTCCTTCTCGATTTCGTTTGCACACACATCTCTTATGCAAAAACACTTCGTTTATAAATAATTACAATCTAATCACATATGTACTCTACACAGGTTTGAAATCAGATTTCTACATTTGTAAACAAGTATTTACACAGTTCCTTCTCTCAAGCCTGATTTCCAATGTCAATGGCCTCTGTTTCCCTATCTGCCCGTAGGCTTACAATCAAACTCTATATAATCTCTAACTCTCTAACTAAATAACTCTTTCTATGCCTTTTAGGCTTACATTTATAAAATTGGTTTTGTGAACCAATTATAGTTCAGATCCTTAATAATTTCAACTAAACCCTAAGAATCCTCTCAATCCCATAAATCATGAACTAATTCCTAATTTAAGATCTACAATTAATTTCCAAATCTATCAATCCATATGAACTCTCAACTATCCTGATTCTCTCATGTTCCCCTTCATTCGAGAACATTTACAATATGCCTCTCAATACTTAATTAGATCCTATTCTCATAAAATCACTCAAAAACATTAAAATTACATTAATTCAATGCATAGGGAACCAACTCCCTTAAAACACAATACCCCTATGTCTACTAAAATACAATGATATTTCTGAGCTGAATTCTCTTGCATCAGCTATCCTATATCTTTGTTACTGCTATTGCTAACTAGTGCCTTTGGAGCGTCCAACTGCAACCTGCAAAACTTGTTGCTTCTCACTCTTCATTCATTGACTTCCAATCCTGTTGTTTTATGTACATCTTATATCCTCGAAAGTACGCGTCATACCCCTTATCCTGAAGAGTAGAAAATGAAATTAGGTTCATTTCTAAACCTGGCACATGCAACACATCTGCAACATGAGTACTTTTACCTGACTCCCTTTGAAATGTAGCAATCCTATCCTAAGTGAAGTACACTTGGACTTATTTCCCATTTGAATATAGAAGCCTATCTCCTCTACTTTTTAGCTGGATAACTACTCTCTTAACTCCTACCATGTGACATGACGCCCCACTATCAATATACTAGACTCTTATGGTGGTTGAGCTAGATAAGCAAGCTATGGGAGCGAACTCATCTTCTAGTCTTGAAGATAACTCGTCAGTATTCACTGAAGTTGTTATTTGCTACTTATTCTTCTTTTCACCCTTCTTCTTGTTTAGACATTGACTGACATAGTATTCATTCTAACTGCATTCAAAACACTTGATTTTACTCAAGTCCTTGTTTTAGCCCTTCTTGGATTTGCCGTTTCCTGCAAGAGCAACATTCTCGTCATCCTCATGCTTCTGACTTTTACTGCTACTACCACTGACAAGGTTCAACCTAAGCTCTTCCTGAGTGAAATCGCTCCACAAATGGTCCCGGTCAAGTAAGTCTTGTTGTCCATTGATCACTTAGACAAACACATCCCACTTCTTTGAGAACCCATTTAGAGTATTTCTCACGAACTCCTCTTCATCTATCTTCTTCGACAACTGCTAACTCGTCCTTGACAAGTTTGATCCAAGTGAGGTAATTAACTACACTTTTTCCCTTGTTATGTCTGGTGTTTCTTAGATTCTCTCTTAGGATCAACTTCCTGTTTACAGAAAAATTATGGAACAACTTCAGGTTGGCATCCCACATCTTCTTGGATGTATCCAATTCTGCAATATGAGAAACAATGTGATCGTTGATCTCGTCTTGGATAATATACCTAGCCTTAGCATCCTCAACTTTAAATAGGAGGGTTTGACCATGCACTATGCTATTATATTCCTTTATATGTTTTATAAATGTAAATCCTAAATTATGAGCCAGAAACATCCAATACAAATTCATTTTTATGCATAAATTTACTCTAAAACCCTAGCAATTAACCTTATACTTCTAGGAAAAAGGAGAAGGAGAAGAATGGATGATTATCACAATAATGATTAATGGCTCATCCTAAATGGTTCAATGGAGTCTTTTTAGGGATAAATATTTGAGAATGACCTGGATGAAGCAAGGGGAGGATGATTAGAACCCCAACGATTTTCCTTGTGAGGGGAGTAATTAAATACAAGGAATGCACAATCATAGTTTCCTTATGGGTTTTAATGAGAACAATATTTCATAATATAGAGGAGCAAGTTTTCAAAATAAATTAGCATTTAGACATGAGACAAAATAGAAACCCTACTAACACAAATACAAGATGCAAAATATATAAGATAACACATGAAACTTACAAAATTGTCCAAGAAACACTTCTTTCGGTCCTAGGTCTTTCAGTCCTAGGTAAACATCTCCATGCAAGAAACCATCTCCAAGAGAAATTCACACCATAAAAATATCACATTTTTCCCAAGTAGCTAAAAATGACTAATTCACACTCTCTATGGAGAGAAGAGTCAAGAAATTTTGTTATCAAACCAGCTCGCAAAAAGATAGAAAAGATAAATCAACGACTTAAAAATCAACCTCTTCGAGGGGGCAACCTCCTTTACATTACACAAACGAACAATTCTTGGATGATTCAAATGACAAAACCTCCTATCTATATATAGGAGTCTAAGGGGTCATAATATAATGAAATCCGACATAACAATAATAATGTAAAGGAACAACAATAACAATAGTGGGCTTCTATGGGGCACAATAATAACAATATGGGGACTACATGGGAACAACAATATAATAAGGGGGTTGCACTAATAACAATAAGGGGTTACACTAGTAGTATAGGGATCTAACATGCCCCTCTCCTTCAAAAAGTGTTGTCCTCAACGCTTGAGTAGTTCTGGATGCTTATGTATAAAATTCGCGTCCTCCCATGTGGAATCTTTAGCGGCTAAGTTCTTCCACTTGATGAGATACTCTGAAATTGATCGATTTCGTAGCTGTCGGGTTCTTGTTTCCATGACTACTTCAGGTTCCAATATGATTTTTCCTTCCTTGTCAAGTTCCGACAATATTGTTTGAACTGGGAGCTTCTCACCTATAACCTTATTTAAGAATGAAACATGGAAAATTGGGTGCACTCAGGAAGATGCAGGAAGCTCCAATTTGTATGCCATAGTACCAATCTTTTGTAACACCTTGTACGGACCATAATACTTTGGCAATAATTTATCATCCTTCTTAGCTTGCTTGAGGGACATTTGTTTGTATGTTTGTAGTCGTAGAAATATCCAGTCACCTACATCAAAACTTCTTTCGCTGCGATGTTGATCTGCATGTTGTTTCATTCTATTATGCGCCAAAGTGAGGTTATCCTTTAAGAGTTTGAGAACTTGTTGTTGATGCTCGATGTGATCCTCCACTGCTTGAACCTTAGAATTTTCTTTTAAAGATGATGTGATGGATGGTGGATGATATCCATAAAGTGCCATAAATGGGGTCATTTTTGCTGCAATATGGAAGGAAGTGTTATACCACCATTCAGCCAAAGGAAACCACTTGACCCATTGTGTCTATTTATCAGATACAAAGCAACAAAGATATCCTTCTGTTATGTTCCTATACCAATAGGAGTCATAAATTTTGAATGGCTGAGGTCAAAAAATGTAATATGTACATACCTTTGCTTTCTGCAAACGTTTTTCATATTCAAAAATTAAAAAATGTAAAGAGGGTATATCTTAAAAAAAAATCAAAGGACAAAAAGAAAGAAAAAGGTCAAAAAAGATGAAAATATGAACCCCAAAAAGACCATGAAAGTGTGCAAGTCCAAATTCCACTACTATTTACTTTTCTGCATAATAATGATTGTGTGAAACTTGTTATTCATGCCACAATCCATGGTAATCAAACAGTTTAATCTTGGTTATTCCATGTTTTGAATTTCATGCTTAGATATAGAGAATAAAATCTGACCAAACTGTTTAATCTTGGCAGAAAAGTAGATAGGTAGAGTGAATAAAAGGAGCTCAACAATTTAATCTGAGCCCTTGAATGCAATAAGGATAGATTAAGATAGATTTCTATTGTAAAAGAAAAGAAAAATGTTTTGATAAAGGTTTGCTAGCTTAAGTGCACCCTAATAAAGAGTAGAAAAGATGGTAGGATGAGTAGATGGGTAAGTAGTTGCATGGTTGCAGAATTATGATGATTGATTAGGTAAAATCATGTCATTTACTTTCATCATCAAGTTCCTAAAGTATGGATGATAATTGAGCATTAACACAAAGTCAAGTGATTAATTTCCCCATTCATTTTACCCTTAATTTTACTAATTTCCCATAAGCAAAGTCAAAAGTACCTAAAACCTTAAGTTAAAGGGGATTAGAGCATTTCTCTGACTTCTGGAGGGACCGGACCCTCGGCCCAATAACTTATAGGTCCTAAGTACTAAAATCCCCTCATGAAAATTCACCTCCCTTCAATTCATTCATTTTCCCCTAAAAATCTCTTTTCCTAAGGTAAAATCACCATTTGCCTAGGGAAAGTAATCACCCCCAAGCAAACCCCTTTTCACTCAAACAACTCATAAAAACCATCTTACCCTAAGTATTTTGTGTATATGAATAAAGTGCACCAATCATGTGTTATACATTTAAACTTATGGTAAAAATCTTTTCTGCCTTTGTCATATTAATTTATTAACCTTATTATTTGATTCCCAAAGAATCAACCCTTTCCTGTATATTTTATTAAAAACCCATATGTTAATATCCCACCCTAAAGGTTTGAAATATAAACCTTATTAGCAAATAGTTTAATGGGTTAATTAAGTCGATCAACGACTAATTAATAACCATGAACCACTGTCGAATAAAAAAGATTAATTAGTCAATTAGTGATTAATTAATAAATCTGTCCCCACTAATGAAATCGTTCTTGACGTCATTAAACCTCCATAATCCGCAATTAATTAATCCCTTCGTGCATTGAAAACCCCGTCGGGCCCCTCCATTAAACCTCATATCAAATCATCGCCCCTATCACTGTGCAATCTGACCCCGTTTGATCCAACGGTTGACGCTCATATCAAGCGACCTCTGAAGGCCGACCTTTACCTGCCCGATATGGGTGGTTTCACTATTCACCCCGCCGCTACGTGGCGCCCGATGAATGGCATCGGACAGCCTCCGCCCAAAACCACTTTATCTCAAAAGCGGTGCGATACGATCCCGCTTACCGCCTCTCGCTAAATGACAAAAGGTCACATCCCCCGCTTAACTCCAAGTGTCCTTTTCCTTGTGTACCCGCCAAAATCATTGAATTTACGAATAAAACCAAAAAGCTCATTTTTTTTTGTTTTATCGTGGAAAAAGACCTCTCGAACCTCCATGCAAGCACCAAAGTACGTGCAACCGTCAACCCACATCCAACTGCCAACTTACTGAAGCTGCTGAAACTCCAGACCACCTTTCAGTCACGTGCGCTTCCTGCAAACAGTGCACAGTCACCATTACTCCGTTCAAGAGCCGAAACCAGGTATTTACCCAAATTCACCAAGAAACCCTGTTTTATTCCCAAACCTGAACTCAATTGCTTCAAATTACTAAGTAATTCAGTAAGAAAATTGCCCAACGACCCCAAATACTCTGAATTGGACCAGTTTTTCCCAAATTTCACTAAAAACCCTTCGCCCCCATCCTTGAATCCACAAGAACCAAGGATGTCTGCCCCAATTGCATTGAATGTCATGCCCATTTCTACTCCTCACAGGGATTTAGACCATCTTCCACTAGCAGATAAAGATTTTCAGATTAAAGATACCTCTGTCCAAGAATCCCCTTTGAAACTATACTGCAGGTACAGAGACCAGTACCTGAACCATGCAAACTTCATAGGGCTTTGGGAATCAGGTTTACCCAAATACCAGTTCCCAAGAGTTCACATTTTCCTAGAGATCATCCACTACTACCACATGAACTATAGCCCTAGTCAGAGAGCAGTAATGACCCCAGACCAGTCTGTATTGTTTACCATCACTGCTGAGTCCATAAATCAAATGCTGCAGTTACAACCAAGCCAAAACCTGACCCCTCTTTCTGTTGGAGATTTACTTAATAGATTCCCTACACTCACCTCAATCAAACTTGCTAGGTTTTTCCAGACCTTCATTAGGGAAAAACAATACACTCCAAAGGATCCTCCCCCTTACATGTGGACTATTTTCTCTGATCTTGGCCGAGACATCATAGAAATGATATCCAGTGTGTTAGGCCAAACCACAAGTGAATTTGTTGATGAAATTATTGTAGCCTTTATGTCTATTTACTCTCCTAGACAGCCCCCAACCATCATGTTTGACTTTGCTAAGTTCATTGCTGATAAGATGCATGATCAATTCATGAGGATGGATAATGAAAGAGTGTTTAAATATTCTTCAGTTTTATATCATCTGTTCTTGTATTATCAAGTTGACAAATTCCCAATCCCACTCCAAAAGCTTGATACCAAAGGCAACCCTAGATCGGTAGTCTTTTGGACTTCATTAATCCACTTATATGACTCTCAATATTCTTATACTGACTTCATAGACCTCTTTGTACACCCAGTGGCAACTATGTTGCTAGGAAGCCCTCCACCCAGAATCAGTGCAGATATCAGGAGGGTCCTTTAGTTGTCCAAACAATACAGAGTGGGGGATTGGTACTTGTACCAAAACCACACTGAAATCAGAATCTATGGATGTGAGCTAGCTCCCTACAAACTGCCCAGATACCTCCCTATGAGATTGTTTGCTCTGGAGTACTACAGACAAATGATCAATTCAGATGAGGTGCACTTTGTGAAGGCCAAGAAGAAAGCTCAACTTAGGATAAAGGATCAGCTTGGCCCATTCATATGTAACAGTAGGGAAGCAGGAAAGGTAGCAGAGGAAATCCTCCAAAGACTGAGACTGAAACAAAGTTTTATCTAGAGATATGACCCTTTAGACTTCATTTGCAATAGGAGACAAAAGAACAAATCATCTCCTTACATCCACCACAAAATTCTTGAAATTGAACAACATGTTGTTGGAAATAATACTGAGAGGGGGGCTGAATCAGTATTATTAAGTCAAATATTCCTTTTTCAAAATCAACTGCTATACGCTACTTCAGTTAATTAAACCCGCGTATATACGCAACAATGCAGAAGAAAACCCGCGTATATAATGCAAACTTTTAATTTACTTTATCTTTCTTATGTTGATTGTTAATTTGTGATTCAGAAACAAATAACCAGTAACCAGAAACAGTAAAGCAGAGCAGAAAGACAATCGCACACAAGAACACAAGATATAAGGTGGAAACCCAATGTGGGTGAAAACCACCTGCTGCAATTCGTCTCTATCTTTTCTTTAATTAGAAACTTCTTTTTACATATGTACCGGTGCAGTCCTTTTACCAGTACGCAGGCTGCAACCTGCAAAGAGCTACAACTCTCTCTCGTTTTCCAGCTTCCCCTGGAAGGGAGCTACAACCCCCTTAGCTCTTGCACTAGCCAAGATACTAGTACGTAGGTGTTGGCCTACAGAAGGCTACAACCTTCTCTTTCTTTCAAGGACCATGTTTCATAAATTTTCAGACTGGATCCACTAATAACATCAATCAACCATCAAGAATTTCTGCATCAACCAATCACCTTTTCACCAATCAAAACTAAATCAACATAAACACCTCTTTAACGACTGTACCCAGATCACAGTAACAGTACTACACACCAAAACTGAACCCAGAACACTGCAGCAATAAACAGAAGCAACAAAAACACAATTCAAAATGTATACGCTACTTTAATGGCCTGAAACCTGCGTGCATATGCTTCTGTGTATGGAACAACCTGCGTATACGCTGTTTTCCTTCATTGAACCTGCATATATACGCGCCTTAGCTGAACTGAACCTGCGTACAGATCTACAAACATAATTCACTCTTTCAAGTATTCAGGCACTGATTAACCCAGATTATCAGATTTATAGATCACGCATGTGCCAGATATAACAGATCAAAATCATGCAAAGATATTATCATTCAAGCCAAGAGATTATGACCCATCAATAGAACTTATCCTTCTTTTCACTAAGGTTCCTCCTTCATTCAGATCCAGATCTGCTTCACAATGCTAATCACCAATAATTCAGATCTCGTACATTATCAGATATTCAATAATAATTCAAATGATACCTTGTCTCATGATCTCCTTCCTCTTTTATAGTTTTAGGCCTTCCACAATACCACGGTCCAAAACCATAATAAACCAATACCAAGGGCCCAAAACCCAGGGTCAACACTTCTGACGAGATACCTTGGTCCAAAACCATAGGTTCAAATTCCAAGGACTAACAACCATGGACCAAAAATAAGTTTCCCACCATGTACGCGCTTTTTTTGTGCATAAAAGTGCATGTATACGCATACGCGACTTCTGAATGTATAACCCGCGTGTATACGCATCTTCGGCAAGGTGAACCTGCGTATACAAGATTTCCTTCATTCTGAGTGCCTGAACTGAGGTCTGACACCAAAGTGAGTTGCCATCAGGGACAACACCTGAACCATAGGGCCACACCTGTGCCAAAATGCCAACACATGCTAATCAACTAGAATGGAAGGAAAACACTTTGGTAGACCGAGATAGCACAAAGGTTGTTGTTGATAATGTATTGATTGATTTAGATAGAAGACTTGATGAAGATTCATTTGTAAAGGTGCCAGGAGAGTCCCAATCTCAAAAAGAATCACAGGGACACAGTGGGAAAACAGCAGAAGAAGGACCATCAGAGCAGCAACCATCAGAGCAACCAGAAGTATCAGAGTAGCCAGCGGAATCAGAACAGCCAAAGATCTCAGAAGAACTTGCTCAACCAGAACATATCATGATCAATCCTCCCATTTTACAAACTCCTCTAAATGAGGAGAGGAATCCTAAAAGGGATAGGGAGGAGGCTACTCCTTCTAGCAGACCTATCGCCCAAACTTATGTCAAGAGGCAAAGGTTGAATCCATTTTTAGAACAAGAGTTTACTGAAGAAACAGTAGGAACTACAGGTGTAGAAAGCAGGCAAACTACTCCTTCAGGAAATACACAAAAACCTTCCCCCTCCCATGCTCAAATGCTAAAGAGACAACAGAGCGTGGAAGTATCCTCCTTTAGAGCTCCAACTGGCCAGAGCTATGACATCAGAGAGAAATATAAAGAAATAAAGGCCAGGACTGAAAGATTGAAGGCCCAAATTTATGCAAATTACCTAAAGATGGCTCCTACTAATCATACAAGGCTAATGTCAACCTTTGATGTGAAAGAAGGAAAAATGCAGATGACCTTTATGAAGCCAACAACACAGCAGCCCAAGTCAATTGTAGATTATTTGAAAATAGACTTTGAAGTATTGGCAAAGGATGTCCATCCTATTGACCAAATAGAATTACATAAGCAGACTGGGGAAATGGTTTACTCCACCTTGACCAGCAAGGCAATTGTAGCTCACCAACTCCAAAATTCGCTGAATAATATGTGAGTGCAATTCCAGTTAGAGAAGGCCTCTTCACAGGCCAAAGATACCAGAATAAAGTCCTTAGAAGACTTAGTCATAGAACTAGGCCATGACCCCAAAGATGTGAAAGCTGCAGAAAAGCTTATTAAGAAGAAAAATGATGACATAGCTACACTGAAAAAGCAGCTCAAGATTCCTCCCTGCATCATCCTCAGACAGCTGAAGTATTGGAAACTCAGAAGGAGGAAGAGCTTATGCACTTGGTCCTGAAGCTAAATGAATAGTTAAAAGAAACAGAGAAGAACTGGATAATTTGATGCAGTCTAAATAGAGTGAGTTGGCCACCACTCCTCAGATTGTAATTCCTACAGTTTCTATAGCAGTACCCTCCACATTGGTTGTTTCATTAGCACCAACAGTTCCACTAGCTACTGCTCTGCCAGTTACAGGTACATCAACAAGCACAGGGACATCAATAGAAAAGATAGATAAATTGGTAAAATCCATGGAGGAGATGACCATCCAGGCTGCTGAGCTCAAGAAACTTAGAGAACAAGTGTCAAGTTTGGAAACAGATTGCAAACTTGCACAAATTCAACAGAAGGAAGAAGCTCAAAAGAATCAGAGAATGGGAGAAAGAATAAAAGTCCTTGAAAAGGACTTGACACTGCAACAACCACTTGGAGACATGAAAGAGATTCTTTGGACCAACATCATTGATTCCATCAATGATGTTTGGCCTTCTATTCAAGTTATTTTTGAACAAACTGAACTAGTAAAAGTGGCTACAGAAGCAATCCACAAGACCAGGGAAGAGTTGGGAGAGAAGCCTGAAGAAGCCAACCAATTGATAACATTCCTGAACAATAGAAACAGGTATCAGCTTGATGAACTAGAAATAGAAGACAGAACAACAACAATCATAGAAATAAAGAAGGTTCTCACTAAGAGAAACCTTATGCTTAACCTTGAGAAAAAATGCCAGAGTATCCAAGCAGACATTGACAGGTTTATGACAAAATATGGTATTTTAAGAGAAAAAGGACTCCCCAGTCCCATGGTAATACATGAAAAACTGATGACCCAAGATGACTATATTGAAAGATTACATAAGTTGGCCAGAAGCCAAGCTAGTACTTCAGGGGTAAAATCTTTGCCCACTGGAAAGGTATTATATGACAGTCTTGAAAATCTGTTTTTCATAGAGCATGAGGTAAAACACTTGTTTACCAGCAGGCCAAATTTTTCTAAGTATACAAAAGTTGACAAAATATATAGAAAGATGATAAGGATGAAATTACCTGACAATGAATGGTGGACAAATCTAACTGATTTACTATGAAGTTACTGCAGTAAATCTATATGGTAAAACATTGTTGCTAGGTGAAACAGGTAAGATAGAGTCAAAGCAGAACAGGTAAAGAGTATCAGTAGGTAGAAGATATAAAGTGAATCCAGCACATAAGTATCAAAGCAACTGAAAGAGCCAAATCTGAATTACAATAGCCAACACAGTCACAATAAAAGGGACAACAAGAAGATAGTTCTCCATCTATCTCTATCTTCATGCTGAAGATATTTTAGTTTCCTAGAATAATTCTCATATTGTTATGAGATATTTTTGTAACATTTTTTGTATAAATACTTCACAAATTGAAGTAATTAGGGTGGATTAAAATACATTTTCTGTAGACATTTTATATTGAGCCAAGGAGCTATTGTACTCAAGACTGGACTGGTTTTGTTGGATATGAAATAAAGCTAAGGACATTTCACATGATTCTTGTGCATAGTTGCAACAAATAAGTATTATCTCTTCATGTTTAAATATTGTTTTCTCTTCATGTTATAAATATTCATATGTGTCTCTAAAAAATATGTGAAGTAAACAAGGAATGATAACTCAAAATTAGCTTAAGTGCTCTAGGAATTCTTAATTGCTCCTTTACTTCCATAGTTTAAACCCCCCCCCTTTGGACCATAGTAAAGGATTCTTCATTTCCCTTTGCTACTGATCATCCTTCCCTTCTTCATCTTAATCCTGGTTAAGGATCCATTTGAACCTGCAGATTTGATTTTTGCTGTGCTAGCCTGCCCTGTGAACTCTTACCTTAGTGATTGATCAGATCCAGTTAAGCCATTCTTGATTGACTCCATAGCCCAATGGCCTAAATGCTTGCTCTGCCCATCTGTTTCTTAATTCCACCACCCAATCAAAACCGAAACACCATGAGCATTAAGAACTAGCCTGAAATCTACCCAAAACAAAGTTAAATTATAAAGAGAGAGCCCTCTATGGACTTAGCTTGGCTAGAACCCAAGTCTAAAAGATTAGGTTTGTGGTTACCTTAGACTATTCCTTCTTTGATAACTTCTAGGGAAAACATCTGAGTGATAACACCTTCCAAACATTTATTCACTATCACAGTTTTCTCATCAGATTCAGGATGATAAGATGAGCTATGAGCTAACTGAGTACCCAAATATTCCACCTCTTGTACTCCAAAGAAACAATTGGAGATTTTTGCATATAATTGTTTCTCCTCCAATAATTTGAGCACCTTGTCGTTGAACATGATCCTTCCAAGACTTGATGTAGATTAGTATATTATCAAAAAATACTAACACAAATTTTCTAAGTAAGGGTTTGAAAATGGAATTCATCAAACCTTGAAATGTAGAAGGTGCATTGGTAAGGCCAAAAGGCATGACCAAAAATTCATAATGACCCTCATGAGTTCTAAATGTTGTTTTTGGAATGTATTCAATCTTCATTTTGATTTGATGATATCCTGAACGAAGATCCAACTTGGTGAAGTAAATTGCTTCATGTAATTCATTCAATAATTCATCAATGACATGAATCGGAAATTTATCTTTAATAGTAAGTTTATTGAGCTCCCTATAATCCGGACACATGCGCCATGATCCATCCTTCTTTTGTACCAATATCACTGGAGCAGAGAAAGAACTTTGACTAGGTTGAATAATCCAACCTCTAGCATTTCTGCAACCATACGTTCAATTTCACTCTTTTGGGCATATGGATATTTGTAAGATCTGATGTTTGGGGGAACACTTCCTGGAATCAAATGAATAGCATTATCATGATCACAAATAGGTGGGAGGCCTTTGGGAGTCTCGAATACCTTGGAATGATTGTCCATAACTTTTTGGAGATTTGGAGAAATGTATGATTTCAATGTGGGTACCTCTAGTGAACATAATTGTGCAATTTCGCCATGTTGTTTTTTTTAGAAGCTTTGTCATCCTGTTAGAGCTGATTATCTTTCCCCGTTTCCCTGCGATACCCCTTAATTCAACCTCCTTTCCCTCCCAATTTTTTTTTAAGAAAAGTTCTTGAAAATTAAAAGCTATCATACCCAAAGATTGTAGCCATTGAACTCCTAGTACAACATCTGCACCACCCATTGGAATATTCAAGACATATTCTCCCATGGATAGCTTGATATTATGGCACTTTCTAGAGCAATTTATGGTTCCTCCATTTGCAACCATTACTTGACACTCTGGTGTTGGATATAGTAAGCAATTCAATTCCTTGGCTATCTTACAATGAATAAAATTATGGGTACTACCCGAATCAATCAACACTATTACCTTTTTCTTCTTGATATGCCCTTCTATCTTGAGAGTTTCAGGAGTGGTAATTCCTGTCAATGCATTACAAGACATGGTTAGATTCATTTATTCTTTCTCTGAGTTTGGTTCCTAGTGTATATCCTCTCCTTTTGATGTTTCTTGTTCCTTTTCTTGCTCCTCTTCCACATCTATGTAAGTTAATTTCTTCTCAGCACACTTTTGACCTTTAGTGTATTTTCTATCACAATTGTAACAAATCCCTTTTTCTCTTTTTTCTTCCAATTGTTGTGGTCTCAACCTTGTAGGTGGTGAAAGGCTAGGAGAAACAACACTTCCATCTTTATAGTTATGAGTGGTAGGCTTCCTTGTTGCCATAATTTTGCTTTCAATTTTTCTTGCCAACCTGTATGCCTTCTCCAATGAATTAGGTTCCCAAAGGCGAACCTCATGTTGAATGTTATCCTTTAAAGTCCCTATGAAGACATCAATCCTTTGCTTCTCTGGAATATCATTTAACCTTATATTCAATTTTTGGAAGTCCTCAATGTGATTTGCCATTGAACCCTTTTGTTTGAGAAATATCAATTGGCTAAAGAAGGTGTTTCTCTGTGATCCTTATAATGTGCTATCATTTCCTCCATGAAAATTGACCAGGTGACAAGTGGTTTACGAGAACAAAGCCCTTATACCATAAAAATTGATTCGATTCTAAATATAAAGATGCAATAAGTACCTTTTGTAACAGTTGCACATCATGTAGATCAAAATATTTCTCCATCTGTAGTATCCATGTTATGGGATCCTTGCCATCAAACTTCCTCATATCGACTTCTGAAAAATGGTGGGTCTTCAATCCAATGTTAGATTCTATGAAATCATGATTAACATTTATGTTTTTCTCATCATGAGTTTCCTCTACTACCTTTTCGTCATTAGGAGGTCTTTCTTGTAGCTACTTTGTCCCACCTTCCTTCAAACCTTCCATGTCTTTCTTCAAATCGTCCATGCCTTTCTTCAAATTTGCTTTCCTACAATCGATATTAGCTTCCATGGCACATATAAAACTATTTATCTTAGCTTCGATCACATTCTTCAAATCCTCCATCTAATTTTGCTTACTAGATGTTTCTATTTTCTTGATTCGAGTCATTCTTTTTCTTTCTTTTAGCAACTCGATCTTGAATCTATTGTATCTCTGAAATTTCAGATCTCCAAGGTATGAAATTATGACCTGAAGTATCCCTTTGTGTCCTATTTCCAATGCCACCAGTCTTATCGAAATTGGATTCTCCAAGAAAGAGTTATTCCCAATCTCCCAAGATGACCTGCTTATATACTTTTTCAGTATAGAGAACTTATACGAAGTGCCACGTGTTATTGTTTCGACCTTCGGACCTCAAAACAATACACATAAAAGTAAAGTTTGTCCTCTTTCTTTAGCTTCTTACGAAATTTCAATCTGATGCTCAGAGAGAAAGTTATGACGATTTTCCCCAAGTCACCTGTTTGGGATGTAATTCAGGAGCCTGCAGAAACCCTAAATGTCTTGGACTGTATCTCCGAAAATATAGAGAAACAAGATCTAAAATTCGGACCCAAGATTCACCACAATTTCGGCTCAAATGGGTTTTAATTTCAAAGTCTGAACCTTTGTGGAAAAACAATTATAGCGAAAATTCCACGATGATCTATTTGAGATGGAATTCTGGAGCTTGCAAACACCCTAATTTCCTCAGATCATATATCCGAAAATATAGAGAGACAAAATTTGAAATTCGGACCCGAGGTTAAAAACAATTTCTTCTCAAATGGGTTTTTTTTTTAGCTTCTGAAACGTCTTAGAAAAAAAGTTATATCGAATATGCCATGATGACCTGTTTGGAGCATGCGAAACCCTAGAATCCAAAGCTATGATACCAAATGTTATGAAACCAACTCACAAAAAGATAGAAAAGATAGATCAATGACTTAAAAATCAGTCTCTTCGAGGGGGCAACCTCCTTTACATTACACAAATGAACAATTCTTGGATGATACAAATGACAAAACCTCCTTTCTATATATAGGAGTCCAAGGGATCATAATATAATCAGAGCTGACATAACAATAATAATGTAAGGGCACAACAATAAAAATGGTGGACTTCTATGGGGCACAATAATAACAATACGAGGGCTACATGAGAACAACAATATAATAAGGGGGTTGCACTAATAACAATAAGGGGTTACACTAATAGTATAGGTATTGATTTGGGGTAGCATCGGATGTGCTCTAGCCATGAAAATTGGTGGAGAGGCTAAGCATATGAGATCTCGAAGACCCAGAATTGGTTTGGGCAGATTCTAACCGGTTTGGGAGATATTAAAATAAATAATATTTTTAATGGAGTTCCTAAGTCTAAACTTAGGAAACATAAAATATTAATGAGTATTAATATAAAATTGGGTTAGAAGGTTCCAAAAGTCATGGATCAAGCCAAATATAATCTTAGCCGTTGATTAGAGATTTAATATCGGCCGTTGAAGAACTAACAAGAAAAGTATAAGAAGAAGTTTGAGGGTTAGTTGGAGAACACACTGAGGGAGACCAGTCAGTTCGATTTCTGGAGCGGGGTTAGCTGAGAAATTCAAAGTAGTGATTTGGAGAGCAGCAAGAGGCAGCAAGTATGGAACAGAGGGTCGGGAACAACACCAAGGGAACAACACAGAGGTTGGAGAGGCAGATGCAGAGGCTGCAGACTGCGCAGTCACTTAAGGGCATGCGTGGGTGACGCAGAGAAGCTCAGTGCTGATGCAGAGAGGTAGGGGCTGACGCAGAGGGTCTGGGAGCTACGCAAAGGTTAGCTAGGCTGACATTGAGATTAGGGAAGCGTTGACAAATTTTCTCTTTGTTGGGTAAGCCAGTTTAACACCCAGTTGTACTGAAGAATTGTTGAATAATAAAATCCTCCATTGCTGCACCGATTTTCCCACATTGGGTTTTTCGGGGACTGATTGTCCAAAATATTTGTGTCGATGTGTTAATTCTTGTGCATGTGTTTGTTCATGTATTATGATGTGATATCTGCAGCATAATTTATTTTAATGTTTACTGAAGGATTTTCATAAATAACTTATCGGGAAATAAGTAGGTAAAATAAATCAGTTGTTGTAGTGATATAATTTTCACAATAGGGGCCTAACAAATGTTTGATGATGTAATGAAATGAGGGGAAACCTTTATTCATATGAGGCTTATCTCCCTTATTATAACAATAATACAAGTAAAGTTCCTAATTGCAAGTTTACTTTGAGTGTTCCACGAGAGTGAGGTTACAAGGCAACCTCATAGCACATAACACATAAAGATTAACAAATGAACAACATATTTCAACCTAGAAACCTTTACAGGAAAACCAACTTTGAGTAATAGATCTAATATTCATAGTCCAAAGGCAAATTACAATGGAGTCTTCATGCCTCTAAATAGGCTACATTAAATTAGAATACCATGGGCAAAACTATGGGTTTTTAAAACCTGGGGTTTGAAAACTGCCAACGATAAATTGAATCTATGATCAAGTCAAACTTATTTGAACTACCTTGACACATGTGCTATGTAAGATTCCAAATGGAAATATTTGTTTGGGGAAGTGGCCACCTTCCATCCATGATACTCATGTTCCCATGGATTGTAAAAAACAAGATAAACTAGGAAAGAAAAGAAATGGAGGGAGCATATCATAAACCATCTTATATACAATGTCAAAAAATGTTTTTGTTAGCTTCTTCCCCTCCTCACAATGACCTCGAAAAAGTGTGTAAGAAAGGGGTTCACAAATTCTATGATGTGCCCATCCATGAGTGGTTGCTAGCAATCCTATAAAAGGTTCAATTATTCAAAGAAACAATTGACAATTATGTGTAATCTAATTTAGAAAACATTATTATATCTTATGACTAATTTTGTCCATGAGGATAGTAGATTAAAGACACATTTCATAAATAACATCTAGAATATGTATAAACATTGAAATGAACAACAAATGTACACAATTCCAAGATAATTGTATACACTACATGCCGTTATTTACTCAATCTTTATATGTTCTTCCGAAATAAATCTCTTTAAAACTTTAAGACACTTTTCTTCATTTTAAAGATAATACTTGATGTAAATAATGGATTTAGCTTATAAAATAGAAAACACCAACTAATTTAACAAATTCTCAACAAAATTTTAGACTCTTATTGTTATAATCTTCATCCAATTTAACATTTATAAATTTCAAAGTAATATTGCAATCTCAAATCTCACATCCATATAAAATAAAATAACATGAGTGACGAGGGTCTTAAAAAGAAGCTTCTTTTTAACCCAAATCCAAAGATTTGCTAACCTGCAATTGTTTTAAGTCCATAATAAACTTAAGCATCTTAATAAAAAGAACATAACTAACATATTACAATGAACTCTTTTTTTAGGTGCTTATTTTTTTTATATACATTTCCATCAAAACAATAAACTAATTTAAACTTATACAATGTTATTATTAATTTAATTTAAAAATAAGAATTAACAAAACACAAAATTAATATAAAACTAATTAATATATATAGACCTGAGTGGTTTGTGGTCCAAAATTGCTTTTACTTGGAATTAGTCTTCCTCGAACATAAGGAAACAAGTTAATGGCTCAAGGCCAAGATGAAATTGCTTTTACTTGGAATTAGTCTTCCTCAAACATAAGGAAACAAGTTAATGGCTCAAGGCCAAGAGGCATAGCCCGCTCCATTATGGACCACTAGCGAATAATTAGTCTTCCTCAAACATAAGGAAACAAGTTAATGGGTCAAGGCCCAGAGGCATCTCAAAACCCGCCCCCTTATGGACCACTAGCTAGGCAATTACTTTGGGCGGTTTGTCAACCTGCAATTGCAGAAAACAACTAGTGATGGTTGTGGCCATTGCTGGTTTGACCACTGAGTTATGATAAAAATTTCCACTCTATAGAAAACTGAAATTTGACAAATATAACAGAGATTTTCAAAAATTTCTACCAAATTTTATCAAAATCACATAAAAATTTCCATTATTTTATGTGCTAAATTATGAATTTTTAAGTGCGCTAAAATATACATTATTTACCTCTTTTAACTTTTATGATTTTCTATTTTGATGATTGAATATGTTCATACCCGAAATATGCTATATAATATTTTATAAAAATATCCGTAAAATTAAATTTCCCATTCCAGAATTAGTTATTTTATTTTGATAATGAATCTATTCATACCCGAAATATGCTATATAATATTTTATAAAAATTTCCGTAAAATTAAATTTCCCATTCCAGAATTAGTAATTTATTATAAAATTTACATGCACAACTTGCACCTCGAAAGCAATTACAACCAAAGTAAAAAAACACATGCGGCCTCAGGGCAATCAAGATCTCGCATCTCAATGCAGATGGTGCAGATACAGGAAGAGCACCGTCAGTGACGGGTTCGAATCCGGTGGGGTTCATATTTAAATCACCATCAGAAGAAGTATTCTCTCGCACGTAAAAACATTCAAACTATTCACGTAACAATTTAAACTGAGAGTTCTCATGTAACAGGAACTCACAGGCAGCAAGCTGCCCGATCTCTGGTGAAAGGTAGAAGTTTTTTAAAGAGCATGAAGCTTATTTGATCCGTTCCAATCAGCGATGGAGGCACATAATGCAGATAATAATGGCGGACAGGATGAATTGGACTCTTTATTCGAAGGGATGGTTTTGATGACGCCCTCTCAAATTGATACCCTAGAAACACCGGCACAACTCCAGCGGAATCCGGAGAACGAATCCTCCATTGGTATTAGTGCTGTAAGTCAACCTCTTGATGAAAATCTTTTCTCTGATCTCAATCTCTGCTCCATAAACGAAGACTCAATTGATGAAAATTCGAAATTGTTAGCGTTGGATTCAAACAGGGAAAATAATATTAGTAATGGTCTCAGAAAGGGTTCATTATTAACAAGGTCGGTTGAAGTTACTGGAAGCAGACAGGGTTCTAGAAGGAAAAAAAAGAGCTTCAAGATTGGGTATGGTCGGGATGATTACAGCTTTGATGATGGATTGCAGACTGGTAGTAATAATCTCAATCAAGGTAATAATAATAATAACAATCATAGTAATAATATCTTGGAAGCTTACTCATCAGCTCAAGTTCATGCCAATGTTGATGATCAAGGAGTTCAATTGCAAATTAATGAATCAAAAGAGGAACCCAACTTCGATATCTTAGATAACAGTGATCTTAGCATAGATGGGAAAAAAATAGGTTCTGATGAAATCCCTATGATTCAGAGACCCTCTTCAGAAGAAGTGGGAAGCTCAATTGATACCCCAAATCTCGAGATCACAGCAGAGAAAAGAGAATCTGATGTAGTAGAGGCAGCCGAGAGATGCGAATCAAATCATGTTGAGAGTGTATTGCAAACCTCTGTCGAGATTGAGAATGCTGATTTTGATGTTGCAAGGCAATCTGAGCATCAACCGATTGGTGTGGAGCCAACAGGTGTATCACCAAGGGGACACTCCATTGAAAAGAATCTGGCTGATATTAAGGACCGATTATCGATGAAGTTAAAGGAGCTTCAAGAAAAGGCTGCCTCTATATCTATCTCCAGGAAAGCGGCAGCGCAGAAGAGAAGACAAGCTGCTGAGGAAGTAAATATTGCCTCTAACAAGTACAAGGAGATTGAGAAAGAACTAGAGGATGCTTGCGAAAGAGAGGATTTTGAAAGGGCGGAAAGTCTTAGCGAGAGCTTGCTTTCTGTGGAGAAATCAAAAGAAGCAGCTCTTAATACCTTCAGAAGCGCTGAAGCAGATTGTGATTCCATGGTCTTGAAAATGCAGGAAATATTAGAATTGCAGGTTGCGGTCGAGGAGGAAGGCATTCGTCTACTGCAGTCTTTACAGAAGGTGTGTTTCCTATCTCTATTTGTTTGTAGAAAATTATCTCTCCATCTTCTTTTTTTGATCGTAAAAATGCTTCCCAATTAATATAACAATATGCTCATCTGACATTTTACAAAAAAATGGGTGGGAAAAGTAAAAGGGTATCACCAGAAAGTAACAAGAGGCACATGTAAATGTCCTGTTGAATCTAAAAAAAACCAAGTCAATGCGGTTCATTAAAGTGGACAAAATCTCCATTGTGATCAAGCAGTAATAACAAAATTCATTAGTGCTAGGTCAAGTAACAAAAGGTCACAAAAACATTAATGTCTACCCTGGGAAGGGGCACCAGCAATAAGCATAAATATAATTAAATTAAGCACAAGCTGCCATAGCTGCAGGATCCTTTTTGTTTTCCCTGAGCTTGATTCCGTCCACTGGAACTGCCCGAAAAAGTTATGCACGGTAAAGGTCCAAATCTTTCAGGGAACTTGCTATGTATGGACCTATATGGGAGATGCCCTTATGGAAAGTAATGCTTTTTCAGATATTTTGCCTTTTTTTTCAAATGGTTTTGGAATGTCAAAGTGGCACCCGGGAGAGATTGAATAGAATGAAAATGCTTCCAGGAATACAAAGCCATATACAAGGAAGTGGGTTGCTCTAGCAGTTTTGCTAAATTCATTATAAAGCAAGACCCTAATTTTGAATTCTCTGTTGTTTTTACAAGCAGCTACAAAGGAAGGGTATATTCTGTCGTCAAAATCCCCAGCCCTCATCTATGCAGGCTTTAAAAGATTCTTATCCTGTGGACTTACAACTTCATTGTGTCTTTAGAAATAAATTAAAATAATATGGATTTTGAGCATGAAAGTTCAATGGATGTTTCTTGCATCAAGTTCCTCACACTTGCTTGTTGGCTAGATATTTTGCCTTCAGCTAGACACTTAGTTCTTTGTCTTTTCTGCTTTCAGTACTGATTTAGTTGTTGCTTTTGCACTTCCACTTTGCATTTGACACTTATGCACTCTTTCAGTCCCATTGACGTACTTTTGTGATCATTTGTTGGACATTAATAATTTTTTTCTTTATCCTTATGTATCTATAGAGTATACTACTGATATGCATGATGTGTTACAGAATTTTTTTACCTTTGATATGTTTTAAATTAGCAGAAGCTTTAAATACAGATGGCACATTATAGTAAATTTTACTTCAATGATAATGCTTGGAAATCCAATGCTCAGTAGTCAATTCAACTGGCATTCCTTTTCCAACTTTTCTTCTCAGTAAGGCAAAATGTTATGATTAAAGTGTCAGTCCTCTGGAATTTGAAAGATTTTCATGTTAATGTGCTAAAACTCAGGTTAGATGATTGGCTGTTGACAAGGATAACCACAGGAAATAGGACAGGGAAAACCACAGCAAATAGAAAAACAGAAATCCCGGATGTTTCATTTTGATTCTCACTCTGTACATTCTGATCACAATGCTATTATTATGAATTTCAAGGTTTCACAGATTATACACTCATAATACACTTCTGGCATGGACACACAACGTGACCTAGATAGTGTCAGGTTATATACAAAGTTTGTGTTAGATATTACCTAGTTTAGCTTGGAAAGTCTTCTCCACAGCACAGGGTGCACAATGTCAGTAGGTACAGCAGCAGGAGGAAGAGGGCATTTGATGCAGGTCTGTACAGCAGCAGTTATCGCAACAGTTTGCCTGGGTTTTTGTCCACAGCAGAGTGTGAGGGAGGTGTAGTTATGTGTATTTCTAATTTTGCAGCAACAGTTTGCCTAGTTTTTTGTGCACGGTAGAGTGTGAGAGATGTATAGTTATGTGTATTTCTAATTTTGCCACCATCAGTTAAACTCAGCTCACTGCAGTATGCAGTTCCAGATTCAAGAAGTTCCAGTGTCATTTCAATTTCTATTTCAGTTCAGTTCTAGTTCTGTTTAGTCCAGTTCAGTTTACATTACATGCATGATCTATTCTTAGAGAAAGGTGCAGATCCATAAGTAGTTAGGGCACAGATCCCAAAGAGCAGTGTGCATGCAACATGTGTATGTGCCAATCATCCTCCAATGGGACACACAAACTCGGGTACTATTATTCATGCAGGAGGGTGCACTGGCTATATTGATTAGAGTTAGGGTTTGACTTTTCAGTTGGGGTACTTCATGCATAAGTCCAGATACATCACATCTTCCCTTGTCTCTTATTCTATAAAAGAGATGAAGGGCACAACACTGAGATGGTTAGTGACTTAGAGATTTGAATCTTTTGTGTTGTGATTTTATTCTTTGCAATTGGTAGAATACAGATGTTATTTGAGAGTTCAGATCTAAGTTGCAGGAAATGTGTACCGAAACCAGGTTGAAACCATAGTTTTAAAAATCGTCCGGTTCGAACTGGAAATTGGCCAAACCCGTCGGTTGGAAAACTTTCAGATTGAACCAGACTTTTAAACCTGGTTCGAACTGGAAATTGGCCAAATCGGCTGATCAGGATCAGTTAAGTACCAAACTAGCCTAACTGGTCCTGACTGTCCGATTCTGTCACAAACTAGCCAATTCGGGCGCTGCACAGTTGGGCGTTTTGTTAAAATTGGCAACTAGGGCCAAACCATAGTTGCGGGGGAGCGCCCCCCCCCCCCCCCCCCCCCCCTGCTCCCGCTCCCAATCTGCGCTCCGGGCGGGAGCAACTCGGGAGCGGGTCGGGAGCGCCCACCCTAAAAAAAATTCGCTCCCTGCCTTTTCGGGAGCGTTTTGCCTTTTTTTTTGTAGTAATGTTCGAAATGCAATTTTTTTGAAAGAAACAAATAGTTTTTGAGTGGGGCAGCTTAATGATCAAGTCTAGGCCCTAGTATAGATATGCTATTCATGGTAATGTTAAATTCTTAAAGTAAAAGTGACTTTTACTTAAATTTTTAACATTACCATGAAATGACTCAGGATGTTTGAGAGTGGTTTCATCCTCATTGGATTTCATATGGAGAAAGTAGAATTTTAGATTTCATTCAAAATCCAGCAGACTTATCAGTTTTTCAGGATTTCAGGATTGGGGGATTGCAATGTTTCCATTGAATTTTGTCATGTATTAGGGTATGGAACTCATATTTAATCAAGAGTATCAATCCCTCTATGTACCTTGATGTTAGTGACATTGGTTGTCAAACTCCTCTATCATGACCCTTCTAAAAATGTACGCATCACTCAAACAAAATCTTGACTTGACATGCTATGCTTTTTCTATCTTATGTTAATGCTTAGAGGGTGATATTAATGACAAAGATCCCTATACAGATACAAAGGTAATGACAAAGATACCTCTGGATATTAATGCTTGGAGGGTGATATTAATGACAAAGATCCTGATTTTGCAACAAGACTAAAAAATTAGACATTTCTCGTGGTGGCAAGAGGCCCAAGCATAAGAAATAGATAATAGATTTACTTCTCTTTTCTAGTTTCTAGTAGCTTTTATAACTATTGACTCTTTCATATTTATTATGATATTTTTTTAAACAATATATGACAATTTAAGTTTGAAGTTGGCAATTATAACTCATTAGTAATGAATTATGAATATGATGCTTCATGAAAGTTGAAAGTTGTTTCATTTCATTTCATTTTATAACATTTCATTTCATGTTAGATATTATTTGTTGTAATGGTTACACTTAGCTTACAAGTACAACTTTGGTGATCAATGATGATAAATGTTATATATTGAATTTTGAAAGCTTGAAACTTTAAGATTGATGAATCATGAGACTCAATATGTTGTATGTTACTAACTTGCGGACGTGGTTGATGAAGATTATAACTTCTAGATGATTGTTGTTATATGGTTCAATCTATGCTTTTTTATGTTTTTTATATCTAATTCATCATTCTACATGTTTTTGTTGACATATATGTATCAAAAATTAAAAAATATAAAAAATATATATTTTTAAAAAATCGCTCCGGGATTCGCTCCCAAACCGGGAGCTTCTGAAAATGGTCGCTCCCGCTCTCGTTTTCGCACCCAAACTGGGAGCTTCTAAAAATGGTCGCTCCCGCTCCCGTTTTCGCTCCCAAACCGGGAGCTTCTGAAAATGGTCGCTCCCGCTCCCGCTCCCCGCTCCCAAGTAACATGGGGCCAAACTCCATGTGGGCCATCTTATTTATGGTAGCTGATATTTTTCTTGGATCCCTCTTATCGAGAGGTGTAGGATTGATCTAAAGATCATCTGATTCTGATAGGTATTCATGGAGTTATGAATTTATTTGTGTTATAAGACAATTCGTCAAGGTCGGCCAACAACCAAATAAACCCCACATGTGCTCAAGTTTTAGTATAAAAGGAGATGACTTCAGAGTCATTTTACACACACACTTCTATCTTGATTTCTCTCCACTTGTCTTGGGTTTTAGTGGAAGAGAAATCTAGGAGTGGAAGCCCTAGACGTTGGAGGAAAAGAGGCTGCCCTAGATGCAGATGGAAGGCAACCCTAGACGCAGACTAAAGGCTGCCCTAACGCTGACCTAATCTAGCCCTAAACGCTAGTCTAATTCAGCCCTAACCATAGTCAAACAAGAGAGTCTTAGCCGCCGTATAAAGGGTCAAAGGAACAACGAAGGGGCTGCCCTAGACAACATGAAGGAGTTGTAGGGACAACGTGGCCTTAACTGCAGTTAAACAAGCCAAAAGGAATAGCATAGGTGTGGAGGGTTATTCCCTTGGAGAACCGCAAACTTTAGAAGGCTGTCTTGCTGATTTGTATGGAGGATAAGGGCTGTAGGGTGATGCCCTAACCTGTGATGCAATGTAGTAGTGCAGCATGGTGAAACAACAGATGGTAAGCATGGCAAGCATGGAGCTGCAAGGGACAACTATATAGTAAATTAGGACAACAAAAGAATGCTAAGGCAAGACAGCTGTTGTGACATGGCAGCAAAGGTACATGGTACTGCAAACTCATTGGACAGCAGCATGTTGGGACAACAACTATGATGGCATAGCCAGAAGTTGTGACATGGCAACAAAGGTACATGGTGCTGCAAACTCATTGGGTAGTAGCATGTTGGGACAACCCAATGACATGCTAATTAAGACAACAATGACATTGTGCAGCTGTGGCACAATAGGTCAGCAGCAACATCAAGTACATGGTGGCAAGCATGGTGCTGCAAACACATGGGGACAACTAGGCTATGGCGCTTGTTGGAGCATAAGAATGGGACAACAGTATGGTACATGGGACAACTATGGCAGCATGGTGCAACAAGTGTAGCATTAGGTGCAACAATATGATGTGTACAACATAAGGTGCAGTAGTATGATGTGTACAGCTTGAGGTCCAACATTGTAATGATGGGTGCAACATGGTGCAGCGCGGTGAGGTGCATCATGATGACGAGATGCAATAGAATGGTAGGTGAAGGAGTCATCTTGGAGAGTCAATTGAAGCAGCATGTCTTCAACTGATCTCATGTATCATCTTCTTAGAGATGATCTATGCTCTTACCTAGATAAGTCAAAGTGTTGACTTTTGTTGTAAATGTACTATCTCTCTCTCTCTCTCTATCTGCTGAACTATTGAAGAACATATAAGAAGAATTGATCAAAGGTTTCCCCACATTGGGGTTTGTCCCTGGCTAGCGCCACATCTAGTGTCCTCGTCTTGGCTTGTCTTCTACGATTTATGTTTATGTTCTATCTGCAATTTACTTTAACGCTGATGTGATTGTTAATCTGGAAAGATATTGAGCTAACTGTGAAAATTGAAATAAATTGCTCTAAGCATAGAACATACCTAAAATTAACACGTTTTGATGGGGCTTGCAGGTGGTTTTTTGCAAAGCATGGGCAGGTTTCCCCCCAAATCTGCCCCCCTAAACTTATAAAAGGAGTCCAAGCTCCTATTTGGATCACACATTTGATTTCTAGTGTTTGTGAGCATCTGAGAGCTTCGACAGTACTGCAACAACAAGTTTGGGGGTTCATTTTCATCTTGGAGCCGGTTTGGTACATAACCAGTCTTGATTGGCCGATTCTGTCACAAATCGACCAGTTCTAGTGCTACACAATTCGACATTTTGATGGGGACCGTAGGTGGTTTTTGAAGTTGGGTTTTTGCAAAACTTGCTCAGGGTTCCCCCCCAAATCTGCTCCCCTAAATTAATAAAACGAAGTCCAATCTCCTATTTGCCTCACACATTTGATTTCTAGTGTTTGTGAGCATTTGAGAGCATGGACAATGATGCAACAACAAGAAGTTTGGATGTTCATTGTCATCTTGGAGTTGGTTTGGAGCTGTCTACTGTCTAGTGGAGTTGGCATCTTTGGGAGGAGGCTTTATCAATTGATTTTCATTCCTAGGTATGATATTTCCCTTAAATTTCCATATCTCATTGCTGTCCTTGTTTTCAATTATGTATATCCCCTATTTCAACTTTCAAGTTAAAAAAACAACCTCTGTAGTAGATTAGTAGTTGATCATAGGTTTTGCATTTTCTTTTTTATTTGTAGATCTCTTTCCTTTGAAATTTGAAATTTCACCATTCACCATGGCCCAAAAGCCAAAGATGCTGCATGGGTTCACTGTCATGTTGTTGATGGCAAAATGTTGCGCAAATATTGCAAGCATCTAGTGGGAGGAGGGAGTATTTTTATGTTGAAACAACACTTGGCTAGTACAAGAGGCCAAGTGACTCCCTATGATGCACCAGATAAAGTGATAGGGCCTATTAGAAAAGAATACCTTGAAAAGTTTGAGAAGTTTCATGAAGCAAAGGCTAGGGAAAAGGCTATAAAATAAGAAATTGCAAGGAAGAAGGAATTGCAAAAGCTATGGCTAGGAGAGGAGCAAGGGGGTATGATGATTTTGACCTTGATCTATCCCTTCCACCAATCTCCATGACCCCTTCCGTTATGTTCCTCGAACCTCCCCCTCTTGGGTCTCACTCTCAAGCCAAAGGTAAAAGGCGGATGAACATTAACAACTATTTCACACCTTCCTCCACCTTTGCCTCTGCTAGTGCCACTGCCTCCCAAGCAAGTCTAACTCAACCCACCTTGGATGTTCATTGGAAAAAGCAATGCAAAGATGTTGCTTTTGAATACATTGCTAGATGGTTGTATGATACAGATATCACCTTTAATGTTGCCCACTCACCTTATTACCAAGCTATGTGGGATGCTACTTTCGTTGTAGGAAAGGGCTTCAAATGCCCTCCTATGTATGACTTAAAGGGAACTCTTTTGTAAAGAGAGGTTGCATCCATTGGAGAATATTTGACCGAGTTTAAAGAATTATGGACCAAAACAAGTTGTTCCATCATGTCAAATGGGTGGACTGATGGAAAACACTGCAGTATCATAAATTTCCTTGTCTCTTGCCCTCAAGGAACCATGTTTTTGAGATCGGTTGATGCATCTGATAGGGTGAAAGATGCCAATCTATTATTTGAGCTTTTGGATGAAATGGTTACAACAATGGGGGAGCAAAATGTTGTGCAAATCATCAAATACAATGCTTCAAACTATGTTCTTGTTGGAAAGATGTTATAGTCCAAATATAGGACCATATTTTGGACCCGATGTGGAGTGGGTAAAGAACAGTGCAGAGCATGCCAAGTGTATCTTAATGTACATCTACAAACACTCATGGGTATTGAGCCTAATGAGGAAAAACAGAAGGGCAGGGAGCTTGTTAGGCCCGCCATCACGATATTTGCAACTTCCTCACAATGCAATTTTTCACTCCCCAACAACAAAAATTGTAGAAATTGTTTTCCAGTAATGATTGGAATTCATCTTGGTGGGCTTGTAGAGTAGATGGAAATGACACCAGAAAGAAGGTTTTTGACAACACTTTTTGGAAAAAAGTAGTAGAGCTTGTGAAAATTGGTGAGCCCCTTGTTTAGGTGTTACGGTTGGTGGATGGGGAAATTGGCCTTGGGCTACATGTGAAGATATGGATTAGGTAAAGGAGAAAATACGGGCAACCTACAAGGATGAAGTAGGTAAATATGGGCCTATTTGGGAGATCATTGATAGCAGATGAACCAATCAACTCCATCGTCCTATACATGCAACCGGGTATTTCCTGAACCCAAAGGATCATTATAAAGCTAAGCTAGGAGAAGACCATACTGGGGAGGTTAGAGATGGGTTGTATGAGTGCTTGAAGCACATGGTACCTAAAGAGCTGCAACAGTTGAAAATACATCAACAAAGAGCTGCAATACTTGGATCTTTCTATTGTAAACTAATTCACACTTTTCTTTTGGTACACTATTGGAGATTCTTTAATGCATTTCGATATTGGAGATCTTTGGAAGTTGTGTGAGATATTTCCTGATATCCCAAAATTTAATGGAAATCCATTATTGGTACTTGATCATATAACTAAATTCATCTCATATGTTTCAAGAGAGGGCATCACTCACCAAGGTACTTTGGTGAATTTATTCATTGAGTATCTTGGAACGTGTCAAATCAATGATCTCTATGACCCTATCAACACCACTTCATTTGAAGTTTTGGTTGAATTTATTTTTGGGTATTGGAGGTCACAATTCATGACCGATGAAGATGCACACAACATCTTGGCCATTAACCAATTCTTTCTTCATCTTTATGAAAATGTAAAGAGTCCATCAAAGGTCCTAAAGCTAGATACACCAAGGGAAGATTGTGATGACCCTGAGGAACATAAATAGAAAAGATCATCAAGTAGATGAAGGATATATGGAAGAATTTTGGACTACAAATTGGGGAATTGACTACGATAACAAAGAGGAGGAAAGCTCCATGAAGCCCTTGGTCCATGATGAGGAGCCTGATAACGATGATTCTTCGACACAGGAAGTGATGTTGAATGTACTCCATGAAGATATTAAAACTGTAGACACCATTGATTCCCCAAAGGTTGACATTTGTGACTTCATTTATATAAATGAAGGGAAATGGAATATGAGTGGCCATCATTTCGACAAAGATCCTATCTATGACACCGATGAAGAAGGAGAATTTGTGGAAAGCGAAGTTGAGGCTAGCCCTATTTCTGTCAAGGATATTATTCCTAATGATACACCTTTTGAGCCCCTTGAAGAGCAAGGTGATCCCATGGCTCCCTTGAGAATTGACATTGAAGACTACTTGCATGTTGTAGAAGGGAAATGGGAGATTATTAGCTACCGCTTTGACAAAGACCCCATTTATGATGCTAATGATGAACTTGATAAGGATTTTGACTTGCCTTGTATTCCATGTCATCAAGAAGCATTGATCACTTTTGAGCAATCCTTGGACCTTAGTATTAAAAATGATGAGCACATGTTGGTTGCCCCTTTTCAATATGATTCTTGTAATAGACAACATGATTGGTGTATTTCCCCTTGTCAGTCTTCTTCTTTCTCCTATCCCTCGCGGTAGGAGCATGAGGATATCAAAGGGAACTCCATGAATAAAGGAGCCTTTGAGGAAAAGTATGGGTCTTGATCATTGATTTCTCCATATTCTTGATTGAAGGAAAGATCCGATGGGTCCAACCTAAATCATGTTCATCCCCTTTTCCCATGGCCCCTTTGTAGGATTCATGGTCGCCTTATTTTTCCCACCTCCCACCCTTGTGACCTAGCATATGAGGATCATTAGTATCATGTTCATTTCCACATGGTTATTGATCATAGGAATAGGACATATGATATTGATAATTGCATTGGTTGTATAATTACACTTAGCATTCGCATGGTGTAGCATGCATGTTAGAGTAAGATACATTGCATATTGATTTTGCATAACTAATATCATCATATCATATCCTCATGCTAGAATAGATGCATATAGATTAAACTTGAATTTTAGAGTAAATTTTATTTTTTGTATGGTTTTATTATTTGATGAAAACATGGGCGATAAAAGTATGCCTAGGATAGATGCTTCCAACAATTGTTTGTGATGTGCAAGATACAGGTCTGTAGTCCCAGATGATTGCTAGTGTTCTCATGACCTCCCATTCGAGTAAGATGACCTCCCATTCGAGTACATGGTTCATGCACTCTATAGTGAGCTCATGTCCTAGTTGGAACCAGATGTTACCCACCAAAAGTGGGTGTCCCCATAGGAGGATTTTTCTCCTAGATTTGTCTTCACCTGGCAACCAACATCCTTTGATAGCCACAATTGTAGTTGATCCATTGTGCCACTTGATCTCCGCTCCGTGAGCCAATCATATTTCCCCTCACCCATTTGTCGAGAGCGTATGTTTGAAGGTGGGACATATAAATTCTAAAGGTATGTTTTTCATTGTGCAATTGAGTGATTATGCTTGTTTTTCCTTGGGCACATTGGGCATGGATTAATGGGTGACTTGGAAGGAGGAAAGGTTTTGACTGTAGTCTTGTTCCCTCACCATAAATGGGGGGTTAATCCTCAATCCTAGTCCCATGGGATCTCCTCTATTGGCTTATAGCTTTAGGAAGGGAAATACTTGGGAAACCTCTATTTTGGTACCGTGGTCCCGTTTTTCTGTTTCACATTTTTCACTCCCCTCTTCACATTACAAGCCCTATTTCATCATTTTCCCTCTCTAGGTCCAAATGACTAGTGGGTCCATAAGGCTCTGGTACACCCCCTCCCCTTGTCCACTTGTTTGTGTCGGGCCTGGAAATGTTGCCTCAGGGGTTGATACAACTAAAAATTCTTTAAAAGCATAGCATGGCCACAAGCAAGAAACAAAAAGAATATTATAAAATGCAAAATATGGCCGCGGCTCGCGACATTATATTAGCACGTGGGAAAAAGCCAAACAAGAGCTCTGCCCCTTCATTATGGCCATCACCTTGGTTCCTAGGGTCCCATGAGTGCCCCCACATCATTAAGGAACCCATGCATGTCCCAACCCCTGGTGGATGATGAACTACCCCACCTTAAGGGGGTAATAATTGCTTATATCTTACACAACATGCTCTCATCCCCTGGAGTCCCAAGCAGTGATAACAAAGAAAAATCAAGAATGGCTAAAGGCAAATGAAGGTGGGTGGAAAAACAAAGGCCAGGGTAACTCATGTACCACAATAGCTCCCTCTTCATCTATACACCCAAGTATGTGGACCCATGGCATTCGGTCTTAAGACCCCTGTGTCCGTATCCACCTCATCATTATTCACATGACCCCTATCATGTGAAGTATGTACCTTGGACTTGTCCTTCCCCTTGGAGGCTTAGAACACCTATTAAGGTTGTTACTTGTTTATTAGCCACTCCTACCTAGGGAGGTAACACTATTACATGCTCAAAGCCCCAAATTTGGAAGGAAAGCCCATTATGAAGTCTCATTTGTGCCTTTGATTACAAGCTTGATTCACTTATATACACTAACAAATTATTGTACATGAAGGTGAGGAAGCACAATGGATCTTATATGTAATTAGTAGGTGGTTTCATCATGGGCTGGGAAACTTAATTGGGGCCCATGCCCACTAGAGGATCATTTTGACATTTGTAGGGGATGCATTGAGAGCCATCGGAACCCATCATGTGTATTAGCATCATTTCATGCCATGGTCATCCTCAGTACCTTCAACAGTTTGTTCATTGCCCCACATTATTCGCAAGATGATGCACTTGGACCAGCTTGACCAACCGACTTAGCATGATCAGGGTAGCTGATCCAAGGCCCAGAGGAGGTTTGTTGTTGGAAAATGTAACTAGTTTTGGTCTTCATAATTGTCATTGTACTCATCTCATTATATATATCTTATGTTACAAGAAAAAGAAGAAAGAAAAATATTATTTTCAAGCAAACGGGTTTAATGCTCCATTTGATTGCTCAACTATGTCATGCATGTCCTTCATGCTTCTAGGGTTTGTCAAATCAAAAGAATATTTTTGTTGAGTCAAGAGAGTCTTTATCATTTGTATAATACCTTATTGGGCAAGTTGTAACATGTAAAAGATATTATTTTTGAGTCTAGAAAGTCAAATTTGACCTCCAAGACCAAGTTGACCCTACCAAAGGAAGTCAACCCAATTTGAGGTAATTCAACCTCATGAGAAGGCTATATAAAGGAAGCAAGTTCGATTCATTTGGACACACTTTTGCAGTTCGATCTCAAGCAAGAAAGGAGAAAAAGAGAGCGAAGGTCTAGGAGAAGGAAGCATCTCAAGAGGAAACCAAAATCTGATTTTTGTGACAATCTTCTCTCATAGAAGGGAAGGTTTTTTAGGGTTTTTGCAGTTGTTGCAGGGCTGAAAATTGCAGGCCAAAGTTGCAGACTTGATTTGAGGGCTAAAACTTGTGATTGGAGCAAATTGAGGAAGGTTTGACTCTCGTTGACTTTGAAGGCTTTGACTTACTTGAAGAAGGATTTCTTGGAGGGATGACTTGGTGCTTGGAGGAGGCTTTTGAATTTGGTCTTTGGGTCTTGGAAATCCTCATTTGATCTGATTCTATAAGAAGAGGAGATTCTTTATGGGTCTTCCCCTTGGAGGGTTTTTCCCCAGCTTGGAGCGTAATTATTGTGTCTATTTTTTTATGATTTATGCTCTTGATAATTGTTTGATGAAAAGAATCTAATAAAGGACAATAGGAAGCTAACTAAAGTTCACAAGCAATTATTAAGGATAAGGAGAATTGTTTAAATAGATGCCCTAGTAGATTCTCCAACATTGTATCAGAGCTAAGGTGAAGAGAAGGCAACTTGAAGATCATCTCGTTGACATAAGAGAATGGTGCTTGTCAAAGGGAACCATTAGCAACAAGCACACAAGAAAAGGAAGAAAACATATTGACCTAAGAAGGAAGACTACTATATCTAGTTCTTATTGAAGGCCTCATCTTAAGAAGGATCAAACTCTCCTTAAAGGAAGGATACTGTCTTTCTCTCTTGAAGGCTCTTTGATTTTGAATAAACATCTTGAAGAAAGGCTGCTCTCTTTTGGAAGGCTATCAATTTGAAGTCTCGTTGGAAGATATCTTTATAGGAAGCATCTTACAAGGTCTATGAAGACAAGAAAGTATCAAAGAATCTTGGATACATTATCCACTCCTTGGAGGAGCTTGAAGATTGTTGAAGGCATCCTAGAAGTCATCACTCTAGGGCATCTTTGAAATATTTTGAAGATTCTTGAAAGCACCAAGATAGTTGAAGACATCATCAAGAAAGGCTCTTGGTTCACAAGTAAGTACCATATTGTCTTTTATGTCTCAATCTACAGAACAAATGGCTACATTTTGCAAGGAAAGCAACAAACTCATTGATTCAACTAACTTTATAGCATGGAAGATGAGGATTGATTTGGTACTCACAGAAAATGAAGTCATTGAATAAGTTCTTGGTGAAGTTACTCAACCAGACAAAGAGAAGACTCAAGAATTGGCAAAATATAAGAAGGGAGAGGTGAGGGAACAAAGGATTCTTATTAAATCCATAAAGGATCATCTTGTTCCCCTTGTTGCTGATTTGAAGACTTCTAAAGCTATCTATGATAAGTTGGTGAAATTGTACTCTATAAGTACATAAGGTCAGAAAATATACTTGAGAAATCAACTATATAAAACAAGGATGTCAAAGAATGAAGATATGGTCACATATCTTACGAAGATCTCACAATTAAGTGACTAGTTGCAAGGACTTGGGGAAGTCATTTCCAATTTAGAGATGACTAGTTGTGTACTAAATGCTTTGCCACATGAATGGAGCAGTTTTGCAAAATACAAGAAGAAGAAAGGGAAGTTTGGAAAGTCTAAAGGAAAACAAGATATGACCAAGATTCAATGCTTTGGATGCAATGCATATGGACATTTTAAAAGGGATTGTTCAAACAATTCTCAAAAGAAGAAAAACAACAAAAGGAAGGAAAGGAGTGGAGCTCACACAACTGAAGAAAGGGAAGAACTTGAGAAGAAGCCGAAAGGGGAGGATCCCAAGGATCTATACTATTGAAGGGAGCTCCATCTCTATTAGGTTTATGTACAATTTGTCTCTCTTTTATTAAAAAATAGCAGTTAGAGTAGCATGCACTGTTGCATTCTCTAGAAGAGTTTCATTTTTTGTAGCATCATGAACAAGACCATGGCATTATAGAAGAAAGCATTTGATAGTAGAGAAATCAGAGTCTACATGATCAAGTTGCTTTGGAAGAAGTCATCTAGCTAACAAGAATGGGAAGTTTTGGACCATCTTGCACATCATATTTCATCCAAGTATTTTCTAACATAATGTCAGAGGCAATCATCTTGTAGAAAGGATCATTAAGATCCTATTATAAGAACCATCATTTATGGAATGTTCTTTAACTTAGAAGCATCATGACATAACTAGTATATATTCCATGTAGTATGTAAACAATAGCTTTGAAGGATGAAGTGATGATGATGGTCAAGTTTGTTGAGAAATCCATTAGGGCAACATTAATGTTTCTTATTCATTAGATTTCTCTTTTACTTGACAATTCCTTGTGATTAGTCATTAGTTCTTCTTCATTATGTTTTCATCATCAAGATAATTGCCAAAACTTCAAAGACAACATGAGAACACAAAATGTAAGCACTCAGCCAGGGCTAAAATCCCTATGAAGGGGAAAACCCAGTCAAACTCTTCCACTAGTAAATAAGATTGAGATGACCAAGACCTTTGACAATGACTTTACCCCTCCATCCATCAAGCCAACCTTTAAGAAGACAAATCAAACTTTCAAAGTTATATCAAGGAGAACACCTTAGAATTTCAACTTTCTTTCTTTTGCTCTTGTAATTTTCGGCCCATCTCCACAGCCCTGTATCTTTGGTCTTGTTGAATTACAAACTTTACATGAATGGTAGATCATTCGACTTCCAATCTCCTTCACATGGTCTTCTTTTCTTATGTAGACTCTTCTTCGCACTATCTTCCACTTTTAGGATTGCAGATCGAACTCCATTGACATCACTTACTTGAATAGGTCGAATTCACAGCTATACATGTAGTCGTTGGAATCTCCATCAATATGTCGACATGATTAGTTGGATAGCTGACTTGATGTGTTTGAGGCCGACTTGATGGTGGAGGGGTTAACATGACTAGAATAAATTTCTTTCTTAAATACAATGAGCCCAAGAAGGGTCTTTATACATGATATTGACTTTTGACACAAGACACAAACCCTAGAGCACATAATGGGTGATTTTGACCTATTGACCATTGACCCAAGCATGAAACCCATGCTTTAATAAGTCAATTACTTTTAACAATAACAATTTCTTTTTCTTTCTTTTGACAAATATATTACATCATGACTCAAATACAATTATGAAGACCGAAACTAGTTACATTCTTCAACATTCCCTCTTAACTAGGGAGGTATTCATAATTACATATATACATAGGTACATGGAAGATCTCAAAATGATATGATCCATGAAGAGCCATAGCACACTTAGTGCTACAAATTAGATACTTGACCAAGGTATTTAATTCGGTGGGACTAAGGTGTACTCAAGCTTTAGCCACTCTAGGTACCATCAGGCTTTAAGCTCTAACACCAACTTGGGGATCTAGGTGCGTATCGAAGGTCAAAGCTCCAAGACCAATGCCACCCTCCCTACTTCAGGATCTAGACATCATCACAGGCCGACCAGATGTCCTCCCAAGCGTCTTGTCACCATAAGAAGCTTCATCTCTACCTATAAACTAAATCAGATATGTCCATCAGTTCCAGCATGCTTCAAAATGTTCAACCCTTTTATGGAGAGATTAACCATTACACTCATAATTCCAGCTAGCAATAAACTTTCAAATATATACAAGTTAACACAAACCTTTGGGATCTTATTGATGCTGCTTAGGTCATCATCATATCAAACACATCTCGTTGGAAGCTTCCTTCTTTAATTTTACAACAACACAAACTTAGCCTCGACACTTTTCAACATAACCAAGTTCTGTTTGCAACTTCATCAATCATGAACAACCTATATGTAGTGCTTTATCTATTCTTCAATCTCAATCATCCTGATCAACTTGAAGAGATTAACTTATCAACCAAGCTCCCTCTCAAATAGGGAAATATAAACTTTTCCTTTATCCAAGTTTCTTCTTAAATAGGGAATCGGTCCATCAACAATTTTTATTCTTTCAGCCACAGACTCCTTTTGCATCATCATTACATCGGAGAGCTTCAATCTTTCAAAGCTTCGTTCCTTCAGGGACATCATCCTTTCTATGGCAACAAGATCATCTATTCATTTTTAATGTCATCAACTCCCTCTTTCAATCATGCTTATTATTATTATCAAGTCATCTTTAATTATGAACATCTTTAAAATCTTGAAGATTATGTACTTGCAAATCTTTAACAAGTACAACCTAGTTAGGTTCATAGTCAACAAAGGTTACATCTTTTATATTTGGACTTTAACAACTTGCTAGGGTTTTTGTCATAAACCCTAGATTCCATAATTGAGACTTAAAGCCTTATATCAACAACTAAATCAAGTTAGCAATCCAATCATAACACTTTACATTTTCAATATTATGCCCTAGAATTTCACGTCAAGCTTTATTAGGGTTTTGTCAGGACTCACAAACCCTAGATTTCATCATTGAAAGGATATCAACAATATTAGTATTTGATATCTAGGGATTCATTCTTATATCAATCTCTTACTTGGGTTTTAATTATGCGGAAGCTCATACACCCAGGTTTTCATTCCTAAGACTAACTATTGCAAGGGTTTTGACATAAACCCAAATTCTCCAAACCCTAAAATCCGGGGTGTTATTATTTAACTCAGATATTATTGACAATGTTATGAACCCAACTCAAGAAAAGATAGAAAAGATAGATCAACGCCTTAGAATTCAGGCTCTTCGAGGGGGCAACCTCCTTTACATTACATAAATGAACAATTCTTGGATGATTCAAATGACAAAACCTCCTTTCTATATATAGGAGTCTAAGGAGTCACAATATAACCCAGCCGACCTAACAATAATAATATAAAGCCACAAAAATAACAATAGAGGGATTCTATGGGGCACAGTAATAACAATATGGGGATAATAGGGGCACAACAATATTAATAAGGGGTGCAACTACAATATTAATGGGGTAATCACTAGTATTATAGGGACCCAACATGCCCCTCTCCTTCAAAAAAGTGTTGTCCTCAACGCTTGAGTAGTTCTGGATGCTTCTGTATAAAATTCTCATCCTCCCATGTGGAATCTTTAGCGGATAAGTTCTTCCACTTGATAAGATACTCCGAAATTGATCGATTTCGTAGCTGTCGAGTTCTTGTTTTTGTGATTGCTTCCAGTTCCAATATAATTTTTCCTTCCTCGTCAAGTTCTGGCAATATTGTTTGAACTGGGAGCTTGTCGCCTATAACCTTCTTTAAACATGAAACATGGAAAACTGGGTGCAATCGAGAAGCTGCAGGAAGCTCCAATTTGTATGCCATAGTACCAATCTTTTGCAACACCTTGTACGGACCATAATACTTCGGTGATAATTTATTATCTTTCTTAGCTTGCTTGAGGGACATTTGCTTATATGGTTGTAGCCGTAGGAATACCCAATCACCTACATCAAAACTTCTTTCGCTGCGATGTTGATCTGCCTGTTGTTTCATTCTATTCTGTGCCAACACGAGGTTATCCTTTAAGAGTTGGAGGACCTGTTGTTGATGTTCGATGTGATGTTCCACTGCTTGAACCTTAGAATTTTCTCTTACATATGATGTGATGGATGGTGGCTGATATCCATAAAGTGCCATAAATGGGGTCATTTTTGTTGCTGTATGGAAGGAAGTGTTATACCACCATTCAGCAAGAGGCAACCATTTGACCCATTGTATCTGTTTATCAGATACAAAGCAACGAAGATATCCTTCCAAACATTTGTTTACTATCTTAGTTTGCCCATCAGATTGAGGATGATAAGATGAGCTATGAGCTAACTGAGTACCAAGACAAGAAAATAATTCTGTCTAAAAATTTCCAGTGAAAATGGGATCTCTGTCACTTACAATAATCTTTGCGTTTCCATGTAGCTTTTGAATTGTTTCCATAAATGCAGTAGATACTGTACTGGCTTTAAATGGTTGTGATAATGCACAAAAGTGTGCATACTTGGTAAGTCTGTCAACTACCACCATGATGACACTCTTTCCCTCAGACTTGGGTAAACCTGTGATAAAATCCATTGAAACCTCCTCCCAATGTTGGCTTGGAATGGATAAAGGTTGTAATAGACCCGGGGTCTTAATTGTTTCAACTTTATTTTGTTGGCAAACCAAACATTCCGCCACAAACTTTTGAATATCTGATTTAAGGCCATCCCAAAAAACTTCCTTCTTAACCCTGTGGTAAGTTTTTAAAAATCGTGAGTGCCCTCCTAAGGGAGAAGTGTGCAATTCCATAAGAATCTTTTGTTTGAGTTGGGAATTCTTACAGAGGTATAAGCGATCTTTGTACCATAAAGAATCATTTTGCCAGCTAAATGTATCAGACGTACTGGAATCTTGTTGTAACTTTCGAATAAGTGCCCACACTTCTTCGTCATTCTTCCATTCCTCCCTTGCTTCGTTTATCCAATCTGGTTGGATAATAGAAATGGCGCACAACAATGCTTCCACGTCCTCATCCTTTTTTGAGAGTGCATCTGCCACCACATTTTGCTTCCCTTTTTTGTAGGTGATTTCAAAGTCATAACCCAACATCTTTGTGACCCACTTTTGTTGCTCTTCAGAGGATAATCTTTGTTCTAAAAAGTATTTAAGGCTATCATGATTTGTTTTTACCTTGAAGTGTCTTCCCATTAGGTAGGGTCGCCATTTCTTAAGTGCATGGAGTATTGCCAACATTTCCTTCTCATAAATAGCTTTGTGTAAAAACTTTCCCTTGATTGGACGACTTTCAAAAGAAATGGGTCTTTCATCTTGCATTAAAACGGCACCAATTCCATTTCCTGAAGCATCACATTCCACAATAAAGGTTTTTGTGAAGTCTGGTGTATCTAAGACCGATGCTTGGCACATTGCCTCTTTAAGATGTTCAAAGGCCTTTGTTGCTTCTGGAGTCCAGGAAAATGCATCTTTCTTCAGTAATGTTGTTAGAGGTGCTGCTATTCTCCCATAATTCTTAACAAACTTGCGATAATATCCTGTCAACCCAAGAAATCCTCGCAGATGCTTTATGGATGTGGGGATTTTCCATTCCTTAATGGCTTTAATTTTGCTAGGGTCTACCTTAACTCCTTCATGAGATACAATATGACCCAGATATCCCACCTCTTGTACTCCAAAGAAACATTTGGATCTTTTTGCATATAATTGTTTCTCCTCCAATAGTTGTAGCACCCTGTCAACATGTTCAACATGATCTTTCCAAGACTTACTATAGATTAGTATATCATCAAAAAATACTAACACAAATTTTCTAAGGAAAAAAAAAAGAAACCGTTATTGTCTGTGTTGCACGGGTACCCGAACCCGGGGGTGGGGTTCTCGAACCCGTCCCGGGTTCCCGCACCCAAGTACCGGATTCGGGTACGGGTTCTTCCCAGAAGAACCCAGAAGAACCGGGTTCTTCAAAAAAAAAATTTGGGTTCTTTTCCTTTAACGGGTTCTTGGGTTCTTCGGGTGCTTGGGTTCTTGGGTTCTTGGGTTCTTCGGGTCGGGTTCTTTGGGTTCTTTGGGTTCTTCATAAAAAAAACTATATTAAAAATTTAATTTTCAAATATTTTTTTTTTATTGAAATTTAAAAAATAACTTATAACAAAGGTAAAACTTATAACAAAACCTAAAAAACCCTAAATCAATTCTTTTAAATCAATTTGGAATGAAACATTCTTCCACGGTCCATACCATCAAAACTTGTGTTGCACGGGTACACGCACCTGGTTTTTTTAAGTTTTTTACAAGTCTTGTTTTTTAAGAATTTTTGTAAATCAATTTGGAATGAAACATTCATTCCCGAGCCAAATAACCATCAAATTATAAACTGTAAATGCACACATACAGGTTCAGACATTTTCGGTCAAATAGAAAGTAGGATTGAGACCAGCCATAAGCTGTAATCAGCTGATGTTGTTAAATGGCGAAGGGCTATTTTGGACAATGGCTAAATTAAGTATCAAAATCTGCCAATTTCTCACAGCATTCTGATAACATCATGTTAAGATTAAAACTAGGAAAATATGCCTAAATCATATATGGTCTCTACAGACCTGTACACCAAGTAATCTCTAAACACTGTGAAGATGTTTTATGTTTAGATAATTAATATTCAGGCAGAGCTTCGCACTCAAAGACAAACTATCCCTCAAGCCATCAGATGGCTGCTGTGAATTTTATTGGGAAACAAAGACTGATAAGCGTGTTTTGTGGAAGGGTAAGGCTGCCACTGTTTTTGGGATTGCTTTACCACAGAGCACACCATGCATGGGGTAGGTGGATGATTAGACATCAAGAAAATTCTAAACCACTATCAGGTTGAGAAGAATTTCCTATGAAAAAATTGTGTTTTTATATGGGGGAGACTAAACATTCAAAGCAAAGTTACCAGCTCAAGCTCCAGCCAGAATGAGCAATTTCAATGAGGAGAGAAGTTGTCTTGAAATTAGAGCAGGAGGCAGAAATGCTAACACTCCTTGGTTGTGTAGGAGGAAGGGTCTGTACGACCACAACCTGATTCATTGATAGGCATCCTTGCAAATGAACCTAAGCTGCATAGTTATTTTAAAGCCTGTGTGTGACAAAATCTGTCCCAAGTTTCACCAAAATAGCTGAGTCTAGCATTTATCCTAGTATGTATTTTGAATTTTTAGTGTTAGTAGTAGCCTTGAGCTCTCTCACATCGCTGTCACAGTGTCATGGTTACACGGAAAAGATTCAAAAGAACAGTTTTTTGGTGATAAATTTTGAAATTTCAATGTCAATGTTGAATGTTCAATGATGTGCATGTTTAAATGATTATCATTAAAGTTTTCTTGTTTAAAGTTGAAAAAATATACAAATTCAAATTTCATATATATTATTAATTATAAATTTATAATTTATAAAATTTAATTATTAAAATTTAATATTATTATATTACCCGACGAACCCACGCACCCTGTTTCCAAAAATGTCGTCCCCGTCCCAGTCCCCGTCCCCGTCCTCGCACCCACGTTTCCTGGCAACATAGGTTATTGTTCGAAACTTATATATAAACATTTTTCTCCAAAGGAAAAAAAAGAAACCATCGTTCTCAAAGCAAACTCGAATTTAATGCTGCAAAAATCTTCAAAGAATCGAAGAATGCTGCGAAATCCTTCAGCGAATTTCTCAAATCCGACACCCGCCTTGTTAACTATCTACGTGCTAAGAAATAGTGTGAGGTCTGTAGCATATTGACACGTAATGGTGTGTATGCTCCATGGACTCTTATGTTAAAAACCATAATATATAATATAAGCTAACGTGTAAATAAAACAATGACCCATTCGTTTTGTTTAGGGCCTGACATCTATCAGCGGTAAGTCCGACGATCCATTATAAAAAAAAATGGCGCTCAGTTTGTTGTTCGTCCAGCTGGTTTCTCTCTGGTGGACTCTAAATTCATTTATTTATTTTATGAAAATCGACCAACTGTGCTAGATGGTAAGAAGGTCTATTTTGGCGTTGCCTACCGTCCTTGAGAATCGAACCCACGACAAAGCGTAGAACACCTAGAGGTTAAATGGTTGTTAAAAGCTTCGAGGTTTATCGTTCCTAATAAATGACCACAGGCGTCCAACGATATAATCCCATATCATAGGGCTTCATACAAATTAAAACTTAAACCTTGATTTAATATATATATATATATAATTGTTTTATAATAGGTCGGGTCACTGTTTTTAGGTTGGGTAACTGTTTTTAGGTCGGGTCACTGTTTTTTTTTAAATATCTACAAACATAATTTTCAATTATATCTGTACTTAGAATTATCGTACTATTTCCATCGTATTAAATTATTATATTTAATTCCCATAAATTTAATTTAGTTATATATATTAATGCAAATTTTGTCGTATTTAAAGGAAGGTAAGATAGTAAAATATATATCTATATCTATATATAAAATAAGTAATATGATATAGGAATGTATTAAATAGTGAAATAGAAGCACGAAAATTATAAAAGGAAAGAATACATAAATAAAGATTACATCCATTGATAGTAAGTGTATAATGAAATAGATGATAAATAAAGCACAGTAGTTAAGAATTAATATATATAAAAGTAATATAACATAAAGCAAAAGATAACAAATACTAATAAATTTGAGGTTGGTGGCTAACAAGTGTAAATAGTCAAATGAGTTTATCTTAAAGACTTAAGAAAAATAATTAGTATATTTCTCATCTGAATCACTTATATTTAATATCTGCAAATAACATAATAAAACATAAATATATATATATATATATATATATATATATATATAGAAATGTTATTATAATGTAAATATACATTCGAATGTAATGTAGGAGCATTATAATCAAATGAGATTATTATAATCATTAGAACATAGCATAATTTTGAAATACGTATTATTTTGCATAAAATAGAAAACCCTGCATTAGGACAAGGAGGTCGCGAGACCACCCTCCTTGACCTCGGTACCAGTGAGATTTGCCTAGCAGATAAAAATAGCAAAAAAACTATACTTGTTTGAAAATTTGAAATTGCAAAATATATGTTAAATCCAAATGAATAGCTTAAATTTTTACAAATTTTCTTTTTATAAACAAGAATTATTACGATGGTAAGGACATATGAGCGACGATGACATGATCGGGCAGCATCACCGTCATTAATGCCACCACCATCGTCATCACCATCTCCATCGCCACCAATATCATCATCATCTCCATCGAGACCATCATCAACACAAACGGCTCCAACACCGGAGTTGACCGTGATAATGAACTCATTGGAAGCCTTATTGGAAACATTAAAAGGGTCAACCATGGCTAAGACCAAAGAAGAACTTCAACCCTTAGCAACCAATTCAGCGGAACCAAAGAATTTTGAGTATAAAAGATCAAAGGAAGATATTTCTAGGGAGCTTCAGAAAATTAAACTCCCAGAATTTTCAGGAGGTCGAGCTGGAGAACATGCTGAGGCATGGTTAGAAGGAACGAACAGATGTTTTAAATTAAGAGAATATTCTTCTTCTGCAAAAACAAAAATTGTTGTATTTCAATTAAAGGAAAGTGCCTTGATTTGGTGGGGAAATCTGGAAAAACAACTACACCTCACAATGGATAATGTCCCTTGGGAATTGTTCGAGGAAAGATTTCGCGCAAAGTATTTACCTCCATATTTTCAACAACAAGAAGCCAGAGCCTTTCATACATTAGTTCAAGGTAATAAAACAGTGGAAGAATACGAGATAAGGTTTATGGAGCTTGTAAAATACATTCACTACTTAGATTCTGATAAACGTCAAGCTGAACACTTCGTATTTGGATTAAATCCTCGCATCAGGGCCTTGGTGAGCATGTGGAAACCATCATCGGTAGCTAAGGCGGTAGAATGTGGCCGTTATGCAGAAGAACATCTAGGAATCAAAAAGGATGTAGGGCCAACAAAACCTTTACAATTAGGATTTCCAAGAAAGACTCCCCGAAATTTCTTCAGGGGAGGTAGCTCAAGGCCACCTTATGGTAATAGATTTATTCCAAGAAATGTAGGAACAAGAGCTGCCATGGCAATTAATACTGTAGTCGTTGAATCATCAAACACCAGTCCATGGACATCTCGTGGAACTGCTAATAGAGGAAGAAATTCGAGAGGAAGCAACATGAGAGGATGAAGCTCTTTATCTAGAAATTCACATCCTGATTCAAGAGGACCAACACAGGTTAATTGTTGGGGATGTGGAGGACCGCATTTTCAACGTGATTGTCCAGAAACTTCATCAGGTATATTGCATAGGACTGGAAAGGAACCAATACCAAATACCCAAAGTGATCATAGAATTCATGCATTAGTCAACAACGATCAAGCAACACATCAATCCACTGTAGTGGAATCTTCAGGTATTATTAATGGTATAAAACTCAAAATCTTATTTGATACTGGTGCCACAGATAGTTTCATTTCGTCATATGCACTAAACAAATGTGGGTTGGCAGCTCGCAAACAAAATGATTTCAGACAGGTAGAAATGGCTTCAGGAGAACTCCAATCTGTAGACTTAAGTGCGGATCAATGCAAAATTGACCTAGGGGTCTGTTTGACTAAATTAAAAGTTTATGTCACTGCCTTAGGAACGTATGATCTTGTCATAGGTATGGATTGGCTAGAAGCTCATCAAGCTTGGGTAGACTGTTATGGAAAAAGAATTCTAGGTATAAATGATGAAGGAGAAGCGATCCAAATTCAAGGAATCAAGAGAAAAGTATCTTTATGCTACATATCAGCAATGAAAATGAAGCGTTGCTTAAGAAAAGGTTGTCAGGCATATGTAATTCAAGAAGTAAGTAAAGAAAAATGACCATCCTTAGAACAATATCCGGTGTTAACCGAATGTCCGGATGTATTTCCAAAGGAATTACCAGGATTACCCCCTATAAGAGAGCTAGATCTCACTATAGAATTGAAACCTGGTACTCAACCAATATCTAAAACGAATGACAACTCCAAAACTTCAAGAATTACAAATTCAATTGAAGGAACTATTGGATATAGGACATAATCGACCCAATATATCACCTTGGGGTGCTCCTGTAGTTTTTGTCAAGAAGAAAGATGGATCCTTAAGATTATGCATAGATTATCGAGACTTGAATCGAGCTACGATAAAGAATCGATATCCTATGCCTCGAATTGATGGTCTTTTCGATCAAATGAAAGGAGCTGCTGTCTTTTCAAAAATTGATCTTCTATCAGTGTATCGTCAACTAAGGATTTCTGAAAGCGATATTTCTAAGACTGCATTCCGGACACGCTTTGGGCATTATGAATTTACTGTGGTACCATTTGGGTTAACAAATGCACCAGCGATATTCATGAATCTTATGAACAGTGTTTTCCGCAAATATCTTGATCAATTTGTACAAGTCTTTTTAGATGATATACTCATCTATTCCAAGAATGAAAAAGAGCATGAAGATCATTTACGGATAGTGTTGTCTTGCCTCAGAAAACATCAGTTGTATGGAAAATTATCCAAATGTTCGTTCTTTCAGAAAAAGATTCATTACCTAGGTCATATCATATCAGGTAAAGGGATTTCAGTAGACTCTATAAAGGTAAAAGCAATCATGGAATGGCCAATACCGAAAAACGCACATGAAGTACGAAGCTTTATAAGCCGATTACAACCCTTCAACGTAAAGATGTTAAGTATGAATGGACTGAGGAATGTAATAAAGCATTCTCTGAACTCAAAAGACTACTGACCAGTGCACCAATCTTAAGAGTCCCTGATATGGACAAAGATTTTACGGTATGTACTGATGCATCTAAACATGGGTTAGGTGCAGTATTAATGCAGGATAGAGGAGTAATAACATATGTCTCCAGAAAGTTAAAGCCTCATGAAGAACTCTATGCTACTCATGATTTAGAGTTAGTTGTTGTAGTACTAGCTTTAAAAATTTGGAGACATTATCTAGTGGGGCGAAGTTTTACACTCAAAAGCGACCATCAAAGTCTACAATATTTGTTCACCCAAAGAGACTTGAATGCTAGACAAAGATGATGGAGTGAATTCTTAAGTGAATATGACTTTGGAATATCATATATTAAAGGAAAAGAAAATGTACTAGCAGATGCTTTAAGCAGAAAACCACGGATATTCTCCCTCATATCTATCAAAATAGACTTAAGGCAGCGAGTACTAGAACATCTCATAAAGGATAACTGGTATTTAAAGGTAAGATCTAGTCTTGATAGTAAAAAGCCAAAAGAATTTAAGTTTGAAGGATATGAACTAAAAGATGATGGAATCTTACGATTTCATGGGAAGATGTATATTCCTGATAATAGGGATCTTCGAGACACTATACTTAAGGAAGCTCACAGAGCAGTGTATTGTGCACATCATGGAGTAAATGAAATGTATACGGATACCAAGAAACTATTTTACCTTTTTTTTTTTTTTTTTTGTTCTGTTCGGGCATGAAACGTGATATAGTTCAATTCATTGCAAGATGTTTGGAATGTTAACAAGTAAAAGCAGATCATTGTCATCCAGTGGGTCTTTTACAACCTCACGACATTCCTATGACCAAATGGGAGATTATTTCTATGGATTTTATCACTGGGCTACCTCTTATTTCTCAAAGACACAATGCCATTTTGGTAGTAGTGGATAAATTAACGAAAAGTGCCCATTTCATTTTCGTAAGAGATACTTATGAAGTTACTGACGTAGCTCGAGTATTCATAAATGAAATTATCAGATTTCATGGAGTACCTAAGAAGATTATATCAGATAGAGATTCTTGATTCACTTCAAGATTCTGGACTTGCATGCAATCAGCCTTAGGAACTCAACTAAATTTGAGCACAACTTATCATCCTGAAACCAATGGGCAAACAGAAAGGGTAAATCAAGTACTTGAAGATATGTGGAGGATGTATATTATGGATCAGCAATCACACTGGGAAAAGTACTTACCTTAGTCGAATTTGCATACAATAACAGTTACCACAGTTCAATCGGAATGCCTCCATTTGAAGCCTTGTACGACAGACCTTGCAAAACACCGTTAAGTTGGGACAAGTTAGAAGATATAGTGTTAGTAGGGCCAGAGTTAATACAAGAAATGGAGGAGCAAGTAAAACAAATTAGACAAAGGTTAAAGGAAGCACAAGATAGACAAAAGAGTTATGCTGATGCTCACAAAACTGATAGGAAGTATGAAGTAGGGGATCAAGTTTTCATCCGCATCAAACCGAATAAAAGTACTATCCGATTCGGAAAAGGGACAAAGTTATCACCCCGATTTATTGGACCATTTAAAGTCATGGAAAGAGTTGGACTTGTCGCCTATCGTCTTGCACTGCCACCTCACTTGCATAAAGTTCATAATGTATTTCATGTATCTGTATTAAGGCATTACATAGCTGACCAATCTCATAACCTTCAATGGAAGGAACTGCAGGTATCGGACGAAGGAACCATATCGATCGAACCATTACGTATATTGGAATGTAGAGTTCGACAGCTCAGAAATCGTCTGGTAGACCAAGTTAAGGTCCAGTGGGACAAGTATAGTCCTGGATCAGCTACTTGGGAAGATACGGAAATCATATGTCAAAAATACCCCAACTTGTGCCAATTTTGAAGAACTTTAAACCATGTTTTGTATATATTTACTTTACTTTAAATCAAAGACTCAGAATTATTTTGAAATGATCATATATAAACGTGAATTTTTATGACATAATATCTGTTTAATTCTGCTAGTACATGGATACCAAGATGGAATATGTTATTGATGTTATTAAATTATAGTTATCAAAGTAAAATTTAAATATTTGAGTAATTTTGCTTCTAATGGGAATTAAGATATTATAATTTTGTTTCATTTATGCATATCAATATGATTGATGAAATAGAAATCAAAGAATGATTACATTTTAAATATGAAAGTTAATGACATGAATAGAATAAGGCAAAGTATGTTATACTGTAATTGACATGTGTGAATTATACATAAGCTATTTGTTTTGAATATGTTAATGCACATTTTTGCATGGACAAGTGTTTATGATTGCAGATAATATCCGTTACCAAAATGACCGCGTGATGACAGAAACCTCAGAACAATTAAGGCTCAAAGAGATTCCATGATAGGGTATTAACCCTGATTTTACTGGGAGGGGTGGAGGTGTTGTCCACCGTGTATCCTCTAAACTCTGGAGTCATGGGAGGAGTGTGCGAGTCACGCTCCCCTAGACGTGTGATGATGACTGCCAGAGGTCTACTAGGGATGAGGTCACTATAGGCGATGCTGTCATCCTTGGAGTTTATAAATGGTTAGGCCAGTATAACTGACGCCATGACATACTCTAGTAGAGGACGGATAGGATGAGAGCAGAAGAGATTAGGGAGGATAGGGTGATTTTGTAAATAGCTGGGGAACCTAATGAAATAAAATATGATCATTAAAGTTATAAACCTAAAGTATTCAAAACACCAAATTTATAGTGCCCTTACATTAAGTAAGAATTTAACCTCAATATATGTACTAATCGCTATCATAAATATTCATATAAGATAAAACTCTAACTTCGGGACGGAGTTTTCTGAAGGGGGGGTGTATGTAACGACTTATCTATAAAAGTAATATTAAAGAAATTTTAGTAAATAAATTATATTAATCAATTAATAAAATAATAAAAATAAACTAATGATAAAGTATTTTAATATAAGTCTAACCCTTTATATTAAAATCAGACAAAAGGAAAGAATCAAAAATCAATATACCCTTTAAAAAAAGAAATGTATATGACACGACATGGGAAGGGTGTCACCAGGAAATGAAGCGGTGGGTGCTGGAGGAAGGACGACCACTGACAAGAAACAGTTTATAAATCAGAAAGAAGAGTTTGGGAAGGGGGATCGGAAAGAAGAAGGAAGAATGAAGGGGATACTAAAGAAGTAAACTTGAGTTACCAACAGAAGGAGAGCTGGTTGTTCTGAGGTTTCTGGGCACGGGGGAACAGTCTGCTTCAACTGAGAAGCTTACTGGATTGAGTAGCGAGGTTTTGCTCAGTTTGGCTGGGTGGTTTCGGTCTTTTGGTAAACGAGAGCGAACTGGAGGAGTTCTGAAACATTTTCATCCGTAGCAGACCAAGTAAGTACTTATCATCGAATCAAGCAATTAGTCATATGAAGTTTTGCATAAATTTAGAACATAATTTTTTCTTAAAGTTTCATACTCTGTTTAGAATAAATAGCTCTATAAAAACTCCTTACAATATTTCCAGTTCAGTAAATCTTTATAGTTTCAGAAATGGTTCTTTACATCAGCTTAGCCCTTACATTTCGCTCCCCAGCAACACAAAATTTCGGCCTAACTTCAGTTCTGTAGTTTCGGCCCCTCCAGCAGCTTAGCAGCTTCACACGAGAGAGAGAGAGAGAGAGAGAGAGAGAGAGAGAGAGAGAGAGAATTTTGACTTCTTGTGCTTGATAGAGACCTCCTTTTCCTTCACTGGCCTTCTTCTTATCCCTTGAATTTCACACTTTTTCTGGCCCAGAAGTTGCAGATCGAGCTTGAGTAGTGAGTGCTCCAAATGAGGTTGAGTTGCTTCCTTTATATAGGAGATTCCGCTCCTCAACTAGGCTGACTTGTCCAGTTTGAGGCTGACTTGGTGGAGGAGGCTTAATTGACCTATTTTACATTAAAATAAATTTCTTTCTTGACAAATGAAGTCCAAAAGGGTCTTTTACATTATGACATGGACAAAGACACTTAACATAAACCCTAGAAGCCTTCAATGGAGCATTTGACCTAAAAACAATTGACCCAAGCATGAAACCGATGCTTTAATAAATCAATTTATTTAATAATAATTTTTTTTTTTCTTTCTTTTGACAAATACATTACATCAAGACTCAAATGCAATTATGAAGACCAACACTAGTTACGTTCTTCAACACAATCCCACCTAAGATTCTTAAAGCAATGCTCCTATAATGTCTTCCATCTGCGAGGGTGCTTTGAGAAATCATATGATATAAACATATGCTTCCCCAGTTATGCCTTACCAATGCTCAGCTCATTTCTTGAGGAATTCATCTTCTCAGACAGGATGTTGGGATGTTTTATTTCAAGCCAGCCATTATTTTTGCTTCAACTTAGCCACCTCGACAGAATGAATGGGAGCAATATCTTGAAGCAGGATTCCAGACCTATTTGTTTACCATACCTTTGCAATATCCAGTTCTTGAAATATATTGTTGAGAGTCAAGACAACTGATGATAAATCCTGGAAGAACTGCTTCTGCAAAAACTCATTGTAATGCTTGGTTTTTGAACAAGCTATAGCGATGACTTAGAAGTTAGGAATCAATCTAAAATAATTGGGAACAAAAAGAGGACCTCAGGTTCAGTTTTGGACACATGGATAAACAAGACAGTAAAGGTTAAGCATATAATGTGACGGCAGCTTTGTTGAACTCAACCCCATTGTGCTGTTGTTGGTGAAGGTGGTTGGGATGATACATTTCTATGTGGCAAGTGTAGTGCACAAATTATTGGAATTAGGCACATGAATTTCATGTATTTATGTTGGAGCAAATAATTCCATTTTGTTATGGTCTTATATCTTTTTAGGTGTATCAAACATAATGTATTAAGATTATGGTTAGAATAGAGATTCATGCTAGTGTAGCTGAGTGTCCCTAAAAATTAACAAATTGGGTGTAAATATCCTGATAAAAGTATTCAAAAGATTATACTTTGCACATCTAAAATTTGAATTGAAGTTATGGTTTATTTCTTAAATTTTCTTTGTATCATTGCGTGCTTAGTTTCTCTACACGACACTTCTATGTGTGCCTTTGTTTCTCTGAAGTGGAGAGTGTTGGAATAGTTGTTACTGAATCCCTCAGAGATCTATTTTATCTTGGATCACTGCTGCATGTGTTTAACTATTTCATTTTCAAATTAAATGTATTTGCCTGGTTCAGCAAGGTTTTCTACTTCAGATCATTATGTCATGACATGTCATGCCACTTGTTTTTTATATCTTGATACTAATATGATCTAAAGCGCAAACTGGCAAATCACTGACACAATGTTTTTGCAGGAGGCTATAGATACTGCAGATACTCTCATTAAAGAGGCAGAAAACACTGCTGCCAACGAAATGGAAAAGTGGCAACTAGAGAAAGAAGCTTTGGAGCTGAAGAAATTGGAAACTGATATTGAATTGAAGATAATTGAAGATGCAGATGCAAAACTCAGAGAATCAATTAATGATTCTGTTAGGGAGGACATGGAAGAGAAAAAAATCCTTGTTAATACTCGAGAAACATTGATGCAAGAGCTGCAACATCTGCTTGCCTTGGTTAAAGCTAAGGAAGAAGAGATATCAGAAAGTGATATGCAAATTCAAAGTGTTGAAAAGAGGATTTCTGATAGAGTGTCCAAGTTTGAAGAAAATCTTATAGGAACAAAAGAAAAGTCTGAAGAACTACAGTGTGTACTAGGCCAACTGCAGACTAACTCTGAAATTCTTTCCATGAAGAAAATGGAAGTCGATCAGTTGCTTACCTCAGTGGACCAAAAGAGGGTAAACCTCGTTCGGTTGGCTGACAATGCTGGGGATGAGGCAAGGGTACTTCAGGAGTTGGTGGATTTGAGGAAGTTGATAGTTTCATCCTTTTTGCAATCCAGAGAAAATAAGGTGAAACTGGCCGAGAAGGAGGAACAAATTTCACAAGAAGTCCAAGAGTTGAGACAGCAGGTTGCAGCTGCAAGGTCATCTCTTCAGGTGTGTGATTGCTTTCCTACATTGGTTCTTATGGCCCTAGCATTCTTTTACAGCTTAATTTGGTTTATATATTGTTTGTTGACTTGGGTCATCTTTGCCACACCCATTTTTTTTGACTAACATTATTTTTTTGGCAACATTATCATGGATGAATTTTTTGACTTTGAAGCATGTGACCAAGACAAGCTTAAGAGTTCTAATCTCCATTTACTCATAAAGCAGCAGGGATCCAAAACTGCTGATTCTTTGGTTTGATTGAATAAATACTGCATTGATTCATTATTTTGTTTTCAAATGAGTGAAAAATATTCATAGAAAAAACTGCTTGCAAAAGGACTAATTTAATATAGTCAAAAGCAAGTGTATTGGCAACAATTAGTTCCTATTTTGGAACCAGACAAAAATCAGATTGCAAACGAAAACAGACAGCTATAAAAGCCCATTACAATATAAGGATACTTAGTAAATATGTTAAAAATAGAATGGAAAATTGCTAATGGATATGATTTAGCAACTGGTTCCCCTCCATATCTGCTCTATGCTTCACTAATTAATTGATAATGTTAAGTTCCTAAAGCCAATTATCTCTAATTGCCATATTGAGCAGTGAAATAATAAAGAAAGCCATGAGTGAGGTCCATCCTGGTTACTAGTTCCTAGTTGTTTTAGTTTTTTTTATACTTAAATCCAAACCATTGTATAAACAAGTTATTGATGGCATGCACTGCATTCTGATTCTCTCTCCTCTACCTCGTCCTTAACGGCCAGCCCTAGGTTTGGGTATTTAGAAGTGCTGTCTCAAAGGTGATAATTGTACTTGAGCAACAGATCCTTTCGCAGTTCAACCTGAGGATGTTAATCAGTTCCAAAAAGGATTTCATATTGCTTTCTCATGTCTTTTCTAGGCCCCATATCGTATTAGGATTGTCTGACCTTTCAATCCTTTAAAATTTCTATTTTGAACTTTTCTCTGTGTTGTCTCTAGGTCAAGGCATTTGGCTGTTAGTTCCTGTTGAAAATTGGTAGCTGCGGTCGGTATTTTCTTTGGCAAATCAAAGAAGAAATTATGAATTTATCTGTTGACCAAGTCAGCCTAATTTGCACAAGTCGGCCCAACTGATTGAAAGGGTTTGACCCCAAGGTCAAAAACCCACCTAGCACATGTATAAATTGGAGTTCGTTTGACCTCATTTGGCTTCCATCCATCTCACTCATTTGATCTGAAACAAGAAGAAGATCACACGTGCAAAGGGAAGAAGAAGAACAATTGACTTATGTGTTGGCCAGCCACTTGATATATGTTTGACCAAGCTCTTGACTATTTTTGGGGGCTGAGATTCTTCATGGTTCGTTGACTGTCTTTGACCGAGTTTTTGATTTGTTATGTGCTCGTTGACTGAGAGTTTACTTGCGGTCAACTTCTGTGATTTGACTGAGATTTTACTGTGGATTACGGGTCGAATTTCAGCCTCCTGTGACCAGCTACCTTAGGCTGAAATTCAGTCCCTCTGTTACAGACTTTGTGTTGGACCAATGTTGACTATTTCTCTCTCTTATTTGACTGGTTTGAATTGGCGTTGTTGAGGTCAGAAATTGGTATATTTGTGACTGGAATATTCTGATGTACATTTTGATGAATTGAACTCTCTCTCATAAGGAAAGATTGCTGGGTTTTACCCTTGTGGGTTATGCCTTGGTCATTGACCTGATTTCCGGTGTCTCTTGTCTTACTGTTTTACTGTGATCTCTATTGCTCTATTGAAGAAGTTAATGGTTGAAAATTTTCATGTATAACTTCTTAAAGATTTGAATGCACTAAAGAAGCCTAATTGTATCATTGGAAGTAGTTATCAGTTTGAAAAATTGTACTAGTCTTGATTGCACTAGAAACTCAACATGGTATCAGAGCTATGGTGAAGAAAAGAGCACTGAGATCACCTTTTGAGGAAGCCCTAAGTAGGCCTAAGTTTGAAAAAGTCCTAGTTCAATTTGCAAAATAACAAAAGATTTGTTTGTGGAAGGCTGAAATCCTATGTCACAGTTTGCAAAGAAATCAAGGGCTAAGATCATTCATTCATTAAGGTTGTTGGCCATGTTAAGATCAATAAAAATTCTTGTTTGCTATGGAAAGTATCAATTGCAAGCTCTCTATATTTGTGGAAGGTGACCAAGTCTGAAGCCTATAATCAATGTGGAAGACCAAACTTCTTTATCTCTGTGAGAAGGTGACAAGTTCAAGATCATTTATCTCTGTGGAATGGACAAGTCTGAGCCTCTTCTCTCTGTGAAACAAGGTCCGAAGGTAATCAAGTCTGAGCCTATAATTTCTGTGGAACAATGATCAAGTCAGAGCTTTATCTTTGTGAAACGAAGCTACAATGTCTGAGTTTATTACTTGAATTTACTAACCTTGTAGAAGTGATCAAAGTACCCTACCCAAAAAGGTTTGAGTGTACTCCAAAAGTCTGAAAAAGACGAAGAGGTTTGAACTATATTATCTCTATGAAAGAAATCAAGAATCCGAACTCTACACCTGTGGTACTGTCAAGAAGACCGAGACCATTCTCAAGGAAGAAGTCCAGAGTCCACTCTAACGAAGAAGTCCAAGATTATCCAAGCCTATCTGCGCCTCTCTATTGTATGGATTAGAAATCCAAATATCTTTGACATCATAAGGAAGGCCTATAACAGATCTTGATCCATGTATATATATTGTGAAAAATTGGGAGACATTCTCGTGTGCAGTGGATACCTGTGGAAGATTCTCTTGATTCCCTTAAGAATGATTTGGTAACAAATGAAGGGCTGATGCCAGCAATTTATAAAAATCCCAGTCAAAGCAAAGATGAATGACAAACTGATGCTCAGGAACCTGCTCTTCTAAGAATCATGTCTAATTGAAGACAGTGGAGTTTTTGCAAAGGAAAGAAGTATTTAGAAAAGACCATTGGAGCAAAATCAGAAATCCAGGTATGTACCTATGACTTCTTTGGATTGTGTTTCTCTTGAAAGATCTGTAATCAGACTGAAGTTTGAAGAAGATATTGCTTGGCACCTAAGGATAGATATCTGGAAAATAATCCGAAGATTGATATCTCCCTGAACTCTTTGATGTGAGGTATGAATAACCCTTGTTTAAAATATTTGATCTCTTTTCACCATTAGAGAAGCTCCGTCAGATAGGATGAAATGAGGGTCTGAGTTTTGCATCATAATATTTGGAACTAATATTTCTCAACCTGAAGACTGTGTGTCTATACTTTACAAATTACATGCATTACCTGAAGTACAATATGCTTACATTTAAAAAATGAATGGTATGATACATTCAAACATGACATGAGCTGATCCTGTGTATAAAATACTGAAGTCACTAAGTCTGAAATTGGAAACTACATAGATTACCATCAACATTTGCCATTCAAGATTGAAGGCTGAAGTGTTGAACTTGAGGAAGTCCCTTCATCTGTGATGCATAATCTTCATGGAAATATTGACATAAAAATGGTCTTGGACATCTCTTCAATTCAAGCTTGTGAAAGAAGTATCCCTTGTGTCTTGAGACATGCAAGATTGCTTGGAGAACGATATTTTCTTTTATGGATGATCAGTCTTATCATAACACCTTCTTGATGAAATGAAAAAGAAGGCCGAGTGCCTCTTCAGGTTGAACTTTGAAGTATAGTTGGAGCAAAGTCTAGATACATGATTGCTAAAGTAGAAGGAATCGTGTGACTTTTATTGGAAAGTTACACAAAGTCAGGACATTACTTTGAAGTCTTGAACAAGGCCTGGAAGATGCCGTGCTGTCATAATATAACATTGAAAGCAAAGTCACCTTATTTATCTTCCTACTAAATCTGAAGATGTCACTTGTCTAAATCCATCTTCAAGTGTTGTAGACCAAAGTCTCTCTCTTGACAATGTCATAAATGATTGAAGACATGTTAAATGATTGCATGAACGTCCGAGTATAAAGCTAAGATCTGGATGATGAAATTTATTGCAAGTTTTAGGAAGTAGATGCTGCTGATGATTTTATGTAAGAACGGTTTCTTGAATTGATCATCATTAATTGTAATAATTAAAGATCTAGGGTTTGTAAACCCAAACAAGCGACAAGGCTTAGATAAGAAAGCCCTAGGGTTCATGGACAAAACCCTAGGGTTGATTACTTTTGTTGATAGAAGAAACCCTATCTCTAGCAACGAAGGACATCATGATGATGATGTGGATGAGGTTGATTTGCAAGAAGGCTAAAGATCAAGAGGGAGCCAACATATTCTCAAAAGATAAGTATCTTGTATCTCTCTTATTTTTTTATATCATCACTGTCGTTATTCTTCTTGTCCTTGTATATCTTGTTTGGTTGCATTGGTCTTCCTTGGCCTCTTAGTGAGGATTGCAGGTACATGATGAAGCCTGCCAACGCTGTGGCAATAAATGAAAAGATTGGAAGAATAAAGCTTGAGACAAGAAGTTGAGAGATATTGTATTAGATGAGCCCTAGACTCAGAGGGAGCAGACAAATTAGCAAGATTAAAGCTTGTTTTGATATATGTCGAAAATAAGTGAGTTGTGACTTCCAAGATTAAGATGGCTAAAAATGCCAAGCAAAGGGTTACCTTAGTGAGAGGGAGAAGGATATGAAGACAGACACCTTGTGCATGGTAATCTCAAGTTGATGGCTAAATGGTTCTACAAAGAGCAATGTTGATCCATTATTGAAGATGAGCTCGTGATTTTGATTTTTGACTAGGGCTAAGGACCTCTTTGTCCAGTGTAAGAGGGAGCTGATAAAAGGATCTTGGTCTAATGCGTGACTACCTGAGATTAGAAGCGTGGCAAAAGACTGCTGAAATCTTTGTTGAGATCCTTCAGAAGTTTGGCATGGTGGATTGAGTCCATGAACACTCCCATGATGACAAATTTGAAGAAGCTGCGAGATTGTGATTGTGGTCTGGTCGATCCCTCTATGTATCGCAAATTGATTGGCTCATTGAACTATCTGGTGAACCCCAGACCTGATATTTGCTATAGTGTGAACACATTGAGCCAATTCTTGAGCCCTGACATGTGCATTGGGTTGTAGCAAATATCGAGATATTTGCATAGCACCATTGATTTTGGTTTGAGGCCTGTTTTTAATAGAAAATGGCAACTGCATGTTTTTACTAATGTTGATTGGGCCAGATGCACCAGTTATTGCTCAAACTAGTAGGGGACCTAAAGGGGATTCCTATAGGGTCAAATGCTAAACCAAGGGCAACAAATGGAGACTTAGCCCACTGTCACCTCAGTTAAGGCTCCCTACTATTTACAGACTTTCACTGATGGGAGGAGACCCAATATATATGGAGTGAAAAATTAAGGATAAATCAACAAATGGATATAAGTGACCCAAACAATCTATTTCTAGAAGAGGGTCAAGGATCGAGCTTGCTTGCTTTCTAAGCAAGGTACAATGTCTTCTAGGAGAAGGATGTGGGGATTTGAGGGTTAGGTTTAGGGAATATAACTTGTGAAAGAGTTTCCTGATCCCTAAAATCCTTATTGAAATTGGTTTCCCAGATGGTTCTTGAAGAATTGTCTTTTCAAAGGGGTGAGAGTCGAGACCACACGGGATCAATTGGACCCAGCCTAGGTTAAGAGGCAAGAATTTAGCAACCAATGATGTTCTTAACCCAGATAAGGGTACTAATTAACCTAAGTAGCCCTGCATTTGGCCACAATGACAACTTGGCCATATCGATCTCGACCGACTACCACTACCGAGCCGTCGTTGCTCTGCATCTCTCTAATCCACCGTGTTTTCCCCTGCCCAAGCTTGCTCCTTGTCTCCCATCGACCCCCTGTCCTTGAATGCCGCCATTCTGTTGTCACCACAGGCTGTCTTTGTTCCTCGCTACACGCTGCAGATCTTTCCTAGTCACTACATTGCTGCTAGCCTCCATGCTGACAGAAAAAATAAAATAAATTATATCGTTCATTCGTAATTTTCTATAGAATCGATATCAAACAAGAAGAGGTGGCATAAGCCAAGGGTCAAACATTACAACCCTTGATAAATATATCAATTATATCAACGAATTTAATCATTGTATTTTATTTGAGCCACTAGAATTCGAGTAAAAAGCAACTAATAAAAATAAATAAATAAATACTAAAGTGGGGTGAATATTTCTTTCACGTGGTGAAATATCGTAAAAAAACAATTTCACATACCTTTTTATGTACCTTATAAGCCTAAAATAGATAGTTTGAGTAACTCATGTGTATATATATATATATATATATATTATAAAAGGAGTTAAGGAAAATTATAAGGTTATTGAGAAAAGCTATATATATATATATATATATATTACAAAATAAATTATATTAAAAAATAAAAAATAAAAACAATTGTGGCATTTTAAGTAAAAATACAATAGAGTCGATCATTGAAGAATTAATAAAAGTTAAGGGGTTACCTTTAAACCCTAAGCTTAGCGACAAACACAAAAGAAAGTTCATCACTGAAGAAAGATAGAGTCTAATTTGAAGATGAATAGAGAAACTATGGATTCCATACATAACTCTACATTTTGGACCAGATGTCCATTTTGTGGAGCAAAAGATCAGTGTTTATCTAGTTTTAAAAATCGCACAATACCTTGTCCCAAATGTCGAAGATTGTTTACTTTAGAAGAATATCAAGATAGCGCCCAGACACAAATTAAAAAATTAAAGGAAGAAGAAAATACGTTTAAAGACTTATTAGAACAAATTAAAAACTTAAAAGATAAAGAGAAGGCTACTAACGACGAGGTCAACAATTAAGAAAAGGAAGAAAAAAAAGCATAACCAAAATCTTCTTAACCAAATTAAAAAACTTAAGACTGATAAGAAATCATTGAAGAATAGATTCAAAGAACTTGTCACAAAGGAAGCATCAAAATCTCTAGATGTAGCAGTCCAAGCTGAAGAAACAAACATTGATTCCTCTAATCTCACAGTTCAAGCAAATCCAAATCCTATTGAAGTAAAGACGTACTCAAAGGTTACCATTCAAACGACGGACACTCTAAATGAGGATTCAATAATCAATTCAACAACAACAATGCCTGAAGGAAATCAGGAAACTACCACTAACATGATAAGGGAAAGTCCAACTAGACGAGCTTTTTATCGACATCCGAATCACAAGAGCAGACTTTCCAATCAATCTAAGTATCAGTATGGTTCAGAGCACAAACAACAGATCTATGTTCCAAATAATACTGAAGGTTACAGAACCCAACCTTATGATAACAATTCATCACAAGATCTGAGAGGTCAGAAGATTCCACTGAAGGTTAATCTAGGATGGTCCAATCCATTTTCAGTACGACAATTCTATCTATCGCTCAGAACATTATATCGTCTTGTATCAACAAAGATGGATGCTCAGAAACAAGAAGATATTCCAAATGATAGAGGAGATTTGATCCTTCATCAGTAATCTTTGAGGACAAAGCTTTTTGAAGGGGAAGGCAATGTTATGAACATAAATTATGTAAAAGTAATAAATATAGATAAGAAATAATAATCATAATAATATAAAATTAAATAATAATTAGTTAAACAAAGAGGCATGTCTCTACAAACACAACTCTTCGTGAAAGGGTACTTACCTGGCTATATATACATGACCCTCATTCTCATTTGTATCATCCTACATCAATTCTTTATTTTTTTTTTTTCGATGTGGTTCACGGGGGCACCGGAGGTGGGCCGCTACGTCCACGTAGAGCTGCACGGCCATCAGGCCTACCCCCGAGGGCGTCGAGGAGATTTGACCCCGTGACCTCTCAAACCGGAGAGTACTATCAGCGGGAACTCGACCATTTGAGCTAACCCTCGGGGGCCCTACATCAATTCTTTTATACAATATAAAATTTACAATTACTGTCCTGCAATGGATTTTTTTCTCTACGAAGTATTTTAATATTTCGGTTGCGTATACGACTTTTGGTCGTTACAACTTACCAACCATGGACCACAAGTGGGGACTTCATAATGGCCTGCCATTCTATAATGGGCTTCGGCATGTGCTAATGTCTCCCAAACTCCAAATGGGGTTAACCAAGTATCCTATTAGGTGGTTTCCACTTCTAAAGGGGATAATATGTTTAAGGTACATCCTTTAAAATGTGGTGGTATGTGATAGAGAGGTGAATGAAGTAGGGGATGAGAAGTGGTAGTCCTCGGCCACATCCTGGGGTGCAAGGGTACCTAATGAAGGGGAAGCCCATACTTGGGTTTATAATGTATAGGAGGGAGCAATTGTATGAGGTGCCCCAACCTTGATTTTTCCACTCTTCTTGTATGCCTTTTGCCTTTCTATGATTTTTCTTTGATTAACTGCTCGGGGCTCATTGGGTAAGGGCATGATGTATGAGATGTAGCAGTGGATACCCCCTTTTAAGGTAAGGCAGTTCATTTCCCACTAGGGGTTGGGATAATCATGGGTTCTTATTTAATGAAGGAGGCTCATAGAACCTGTAGGAACCAGGGTGATGGCCATGATGATGGGGTAGAGCTCATGTATTGGCTTTTGCCCACGTGCTAAATGTGTTTGTCCTGACCATCTTTTGCATTTTGTTGTACATTTTCCTGTTAAGTGTGGCCAAATATGCTTTTACTTTTCTTTTTAGTGTCATTAACCTCCGAGGCAAGGGGAAGGGGAGAGCTAACCCTATGTGGACTTAGTGGAGGAATGTGGACCCAGACGAGAGAAATGATGAATGGCTAAGTAATGAGTGGAAAGGGGGCAATATATGCGGATAAGGGAGTGGGACCACGCAACCAAAAGCAGGGTTTCCCGTGAAATACCATCCCAAAAGCCAAATGGTAAGTAAAAGAGATCCCACGGGACTAGAATACAAGGTAAATATCCAAAAGGGATCTAGGGGACACGAGCACAGATCTAGCCCATTCTTTTTGTCGAATCCCCCCATTAATCCACTCCTAGAAGTGTCCATGATAAGCAAACTACAATACTCAATTACCAAATGACAAGGCATACCTTTAGGTTCGAGAGGCCCACCTTCAAACATACGATCATGGTAGATGGGTGAGGGACCACATGGCTGGCTTAGGTGGCAGAGAAATAACACAATGAGCTAGTTGGTGGTTGCTGGCTGCCGACTGAGGATCATCTTGGAGAAAAAAATTCTCATAATCACCCACAAAATGGTGGGTAACAACACCAATGATAGAAAAAGCACTTATGGTTTTTGTTTTTGGCTTGGGCTCTGCGATGATTTCATGATCAAGTAAGAAGCAAACTTCTGTTGCTCTTAAGCTAAGTATATAACTGCATGTTCAACCTATTGCGACGCTATGTGGCTTCGTAAGCTGTTTGCTGATTTGTTTGATGAAGTGTTGGAATTGACTATTGTATATTGTGAAAATCAAAGTTGTGTAAAGCTTTCTAAGAATCTTGTTTTTCATGGTGGAGTCAAAGCACATTGAGATCAAATATCACTATATCTGGGATGTTGTCCTATGTGGAGCTGTGAGGCTCGAATACATTTCTATTGAGCAAGTTGCTAATGTTCTGACTAAGCCACTGTCTCGGATGAAGTTTGCTTGTTGTGAGAAGTCTGGAGTGGTTGAGAATTCCTCTTGAAGAAAGAGAAGCAACATTGATTTTATAGCATCATGAGATTGACAATCTTCCTTGAGCTTAATTGAGAGACCAAGATTTATGGTCGAGAAGATTGTCCTATTTAGTCGCTTGGGTCATTGAGATTGATTGAGAAATCAATAAGGCTGGGGAGTTTGAGGCCTAGAGTGATCGCTTAGGTCATTTTGTGTGACTAAGAGACTTATAGGTTTGATCGGGGACACTGATTTTGAGTACTCTCCCTTGGGTCATTGTTTTTGACTGAGAGACCATATGGTTAGGGAGATTGACCCTATTGACATCGAAGTTAGGATTCCTCCCTTGGGTCATGGACTGAGAGAATATATAGTCGGGGAGTTTGATATTGAAATAGGGATTCCTCTCTTCGATCATTGAGCTTGACTGAGAGACCCTTATTTATGGTTGGGGAGATGGACCCTGTGTACTCTCTTAGGTCATTGGGTTTGACTGGGAGACCATTGGTATGGTCAGAGAGTTTAATCTTGATTACTCCCTTGAGTCATTGTCTTTGATTGAGAGACTAGTAGGATGGTCGGGGAGTTTGACGTTGAGTTCTTTTCCTTGAGTCATTATGTTTGACTGAGAGACCAAGTGGACTTGGTCGAGAAGATTGATTGTGTACTCGCTTCGGTCATTTTGCTTGGCTAAGAAGCCGTTTCATATGGTTGGAGAGGTTGGCCTCATTGATTACCTTGGGTTGTTATTGAGAGACCAACAAATTGGTCAAGGAGATTGATCTTGAGAGAGAGAGAGAGAGAGAATGAAAAGTACCTCCCTAGCTAAGAGGGAGTGTTGAAAATTAGTAGCTACGGTCGGTATTTTCATTGGTAAATCAAAGAAGAAACTATGAATTTATATGTTGACCAAGTCGATGTAATTTGCACAAGTCAATTGCACTCATTGAAAGGGTTTGACCCCAAGGTCAAAAACCCACCTCCTAGCACATGTATAAATTGGAGTTCGTTTGACCTCATTTGGCATCCACCCATCTCACTCATTTGATTTGAAAGAAGAAGAAGATCACATGTGCGAATGCAAGAAGAATAATTGACTTCTGCGTTGACCAACCACTTGATATTTATTTGACCAAGCATTGACTTTGGTTCATTTCTCTCCTTTTGTCCAATCCCTTGACTATTTTAAGAGGCCGAGATTATTCATGTTTTGGGCGCGTTGACCAAGAGTTGACCTGCGGTCAACTTTCGTGATTTCACTGAGATATGATTGTGGATTACAAGATAAATTTCAGCTTCCTGTGACGGCTTAAATTCGGCCCCTCTGTTACAGACTTTGACTTGGACAACATTGACTATTTCTCTCTCTCATTTGACTGGTTTGACTTGGCATTTATTGAGGTCAAAAATTGGTATTTTGACTGGAATATTCTGATGTACATTTTGATGAATTGAACTCTCTCTCATAAGGAAAGATTGCTGGGTTTTCCCCTTGTGGGTTTTGCCCTGGTCATTGACCTAATTTTTGGTGTCTCTTGTCTTTACTATTTTACTATGATCTCTATTGCTCTATTAAAGAAGTTAATGGTTGAAATTTTTCATGTATAACTGCTTAATGATTGGAATGCACTAAGAAGCCTAATTGTATCATTGGAAGTAGTTTTTAGTTTGAAAAATTGTACTAGTCTTGATTGCACTAGAAACTCAATAGTTCCTCCATATGGCATTTTATGTTGCGACTTTCCTTAAATACATAGTGGGAAGTAAAGTAATCTAATGATATATGTTTTGGGGAAAGAGTAGTGGTGGTTAGATTATAAGAACTAGTGGGGATATAATGTTTAATGATATTGAAATGCTATTTTCAAATGCACTTGAATCTTTTCCTCTCATTGCCCTTGACCTTAATAAGGCTCGGTAACAAGTGGCAGGTTGGTAGCTAGAAAGGACAACAAATCATAGTTATACAAAACCTTAAGATAGTGTTCCATGACTTTCCTACTCCAAGGTAGTCATGTCCTTTGTTGGCTAAATGATGACTTTCATGGGTCCCACTGAGTGCATCATACATCTCTATTGCTTGTTGGAATTGTAATGGCACAATTTGGTCGTCTTTGGATGCCTTCCAAGATGTTATTTGTAAGCATGAACCTATTTTATTTATTGAGAGACACAAGATCCCTAAAAGGTCACTTTCATCAATTTCTATATACCATTGAGCTTTGACCTTCAAAAAGGAATCATGAAGCTCTAGGGATCTTTGAGGTTTTTGTGGAGCTGTCTATCTCATATGTGACTACTTCATGTCTAAGTTCTTAGTGATGGATTTTGATGAACATTCTAAATATATATGGTTTGAGTTCAAAGTGACCTATCATTTTAGGATGTCTTTAGTGCAATTTGTTATTTTCCCCCAACATCTTCCTCTTTTGTTGTCCATATTGATAGTAACCCATTTCTTTTTGTTTTTTAACTGGAACGGTTATGTTTTATTGATAAAAAGACAGGTTGGGCAAAGCCTAATCAACCATTACATTCTTCAGATTGACTTAAGCACAGTATCCCACTTAGGGGATAAATGCCTTGGTCGGTGTATCTGCATTTATACTGATCATTCCATTTTGCAGCGTGCATCCTATATTTGCCAATCTGTCCGCTTCCTTGTTTAATCCTCTGAGAATGTGGAAAATTTGAGCCGAGGGAAAATCCTTCAGGATTCTGTTCACTCTTGTTAGCTGTTTGTTTAGCACTGGATCCTTAAGCCCTTTCTTGCTTACTATTGCTTTTATCAACATTTCTGAGTCTCCAAAAACTAAGATTTCGCTTGGATTTTCTTTTCTGGCCATTTGGCAAGCTTTCAATAGACTGAGAATTTCTGCTTGGTTGTTGGTTTTCAGTCCAAGACCCCAGCTGAAGTCTTCTTTGTTCCCATTCGGAAAGAAGATCGCCCCTCCCGCTCCTGACCTCCCTGGGTTACCTTTTGAGGCTCCATCAAAAAAGATTGTGCACTTGCCCTGGGATTTCCACCACTGTTGGAATCTGTCCTCTGGATCTCGGATCTGCCATCTTTCCTTATGGATTGGTCGTGTGTTTGCTGGGTGTTTGGCCTTACAAGTGTGAGCATCCAACCACATCCTGTTATGAAACCAGCTCACAAAAAGATAGAAAAGAGAGATCCACGCCTTAGAATTCAGCCTCTTCGAGGGGGCAACCTCCTTTACATTACATAAATGAACAATTCTTGGATGATACAAATGACAAAACCTCCTTTCTATATATAGGAGTCTAAGGAGTCACAATATAATCCAGCCGACCTAACAATAATAATATAAAGCCACAAAAATAACAATGGAGGGATTCTATGGGGCACAGAAATAACAATATGGGGGTAATAGGGGCACAACAATATAAATAAGGGGTATAACTACAATAGTAATGGGGTAATCACTAGTATTATAGGGACCCAACATGCCCCTCTCCTTCAAAAAAGTGTTGTCCTCAACGCTTGAGTAGTTCTGGATACTTCTGCATAAAATTCTCATCCTCCCATGTGGAATCTTCAGCGGATAAGTTCTTCCACTTGATAAGATACTCTGAAATTGATCGATTTCGTAGCTGTCGAGTTCTTGTTTCTGTGACTGCTTCCGGTTCCAATATAATTTTTCCTTCCTCGTCAAGTTCTGGCAATATTGTTTGAATTGGGAGCTTGTCACCTATAACCTTCTTTAAACATGAAACATGGAAAACTGGGTGCAATCGAGAAGCTGCAGGAAGCTCCAATTTGTATGCCATAGTACCAATCTTTTGCAACACCTTGTACGGACCATAATACTTTGGTGATAATTTATTATCCTTCTTAGCTTGCTTTAGGGACATTTGCTTATATGGTTGTAGCCGTAGGAATACCCAATCACCTACATCAAAACTTCTTTCACTGCGATGTTGATCTGCCTGTTGTTTCATTCTATTTTGTGCCAACACGAGGTTATCCTTTAAGAGTTGGAGGACTTGTTGTTGATGTTCGATGTGATGTTCCACTGCCTGAACCTTAGAATTTTCTCTTAAATATGATGTGATGGATGGTGGTTGATACCCATAAAGTGCCATAAATGGGGTCATTTTTGTTGCTGTATGGAAGGAAGTGTTATACCACCATTCAGCCAGAGGCAACCATTTGACCCATTGTGTCTGTTTATCAGATACAAAGCAACGAAGATATCCTTCCAAACATTTGTTTACTATCTCAGTTTGCCCATCAGATTGAGGATGATAAGATGAGCTATGAGCTAACTGAGTACCAAGACAAGAAAATAATTCTGTCCAAAAATTTCCAGTGAAAATGGGATCTCTGTCACTTACAATAATCTTTGGGTTTCCATGTAGCTTTTGAACTGTTTCCATAAATGCAGTAGAAACTGTACTGGCTTTAAATGGATGTGATAATGCACAAAAGTGTGCATACTTGGTAAGTCTGTCAACTACCACCATGATGACACTCTTTCCCTCAGACTTGGGTAAACCTGTGATAAAATCCATTGAAACCTCCTCCCAACGTTGGCTTGGAATGGATAAAGGTTGTAATAGACCCGGTGTCTTAATTGTTTCAACTTTATTTTGTTGGCAAACCAAACATTCCGCCACAAACTTTTGAATATCTGATTTAAGGCCATCCCAAAAAAATTCCTTCTTAACCCTGTGGTAAGTTTTTAAAAATCCTGAGTGCCCTCCTAAGGGAGAAGTGTGCAATTCCATAAGAATCTTTTGTTTTAGCTGGGAATTCTTACAGAGGTATAAGCGATCTTTGTACCATAACGAATCATTTTGCCAGCTAAATGTATCAGAAGTACTGGAATCTTGTTGTAGCTTTCGAATAAGTGCCCACACTTCTTCGTCATTCTTCCATTCCTCCCTTGCTTCGTTTATCCAATCTGGTTGGATAATAGAAATGGCACACAACAATGCTTCCACATCCTCATCCTTTCTTGAGAGTGCATCTGCCACCACATTTTGCTTCCCTTTTTTGTAGATGATTTCAAAGTCATAACCCAACATCTTTGTGACCCACTTTTGTTGCTCTTCAGAGGATAATCTTTGTTCTAAAAAGTATTTAAGGCTATCATGATCCGTTTTTACCTTGAAGTGTCTTCCCATTAGGTAGGGTCGCCATTTCTTAAGTGCATGGAGTATTGCCAACATTTCCTTCTCATAAATAGCTTTGCTTAAAAACTTTCCCTTGATTGGACGACTTTCAAAAGCAATGGGTCTTTCATCTTGCATTAGAACAGCACCAATTCCATTTCCTGAAGCATCACATTCCACAATAAAGGTTTTTGTGAAGTCCGGTGTAGCTAAGACCGGTGCTTGGCACATTGCCTCTTTAAGATGTTCAAAGGCCTTTGTTGCTTCCGGAGTCCATGAAAATGAATCTTTCTTCAATAATGTTGTTAGAGGTGCTGCTATTCTCCCATAATTCTTAACAAACTTGCGATAATACCCTGTCAACCCAAGAAATCCTCGCAGATGCTTTATGGATGTGGGGATTTTCCATTCCTTAATGGCTTTAATTTTGCTAGGGTCTACCTTAACTCCTTCATGAGATACAATATGACCCAAATATTCCACCTCCTGGACTCCAAAGAAACATTTGGATCTTTTTGCATATAATTGTTTCTCCTCCAATAGTTGTAGCACCCTGTCAACATGTTCAACATGATCCTTCCAAGACTTGCTGTAGATTAGTATATCATCAAAAAATACTAACACAAATTTTCTAAGGAATGGTTTGAAAATTGAATTCATCAAACCTTGAAATGTTGAAGGTGCATTGGTAAGGCCAAAAGGCATGACCAAAAATTCATAATGACCCTCATGAGTTCTAAATGCCGTTTTCGGAATGTCTTCAATCTTCATTCTGATTTGATGATATCCCGAACGAAGATCCAACTTGGTGAAGTAAATTGATCCATGCAATTCATCCAGTAATTCATCAATGACAGGAATGGGGAACTTATCTTTAATAGTGAGCTTGTTGAGCTCCCTATAATCTGGACACATGCGCCATGATCCATCCTTCTTGTGCACCAATACTACTGGAGCTGAGAAAGAACTTTGACTCGGTTGAATTATACCAGCCTCTAGCATTTCTGCAACCATACGTTCAATTTCACTTTTTTGGACATAGGGATATCTGTACGGCCTGATGTTTGGAGGAACACTTCCTGGAATCAGATGAATAGCATGATCATGATCACGCATAGGTGGGAGACCTTTGGGAGTCTCAAATACCTTGGAATGATTGTCCAGGACTTTTTGGAGATCTGGAGAAATAGATGATTCCAATGTGGAAACATCTAGCGAACATAATTGTGCAATTACACCTCTTTGCTCCTTTTTTAGAAGCTTTGTCATGCCATTAGAGCTGATTATCTTTCCTGGTTTCCCTGCAATACCCCTTAATTCAACTTCCTTTCCTTCCACAGAAAATTTCATGAAAAGTTCTTGAAAATTAAAAGCTATTGTACCCAAGGATTGTAGCCATTGGACTCCTAGTACAACATCAGCACCTCCCATTGGAATGGAAAGCATTGGGCTAGTCAATACATATTCTCCCATGGATAGCTTGATATTATGGCACTTTCCAGAGCAATTTATTGTTCCTCCATTTGCAATCATCACTTGACACTCTGGTGCTGGATATAGGAAGCAATTCAATTCTTTTGCTACCCTACAATGAATAAAATTGTGGGTGCTTCCTGAATCAATCAACACTATTACCTTTTTCTTCTTGATTTGTCCTTCTATCTTGATGGTTTGAGGAGTGGTAATTCCCGCCAATGCATTACAAGATATGGTCGGATTTATTTGTTCTTCATCTAGGCTTTGTTCCTGGAATATATCCTCTTCTTTTGACCTTTCTTGCTCCTTTTCTTCTTCCTCTTCACAATCTATGTAGAATAATTTCTTCTCAGCACACTTATGACCTTTTGTGTATTTGCTATCACAATTGTAACAAAGCCCTTTTGCTCTTTTTTCTTCCAATTGTTGTGGTGTCAACCTTGTAGGTTGTGGAAGACTATGGGCAACAACACTTCCGTCTTTATAGTTGTGAGTGGTATGCTTCCTAGTTGCCATAATTTTGCTTTCCATTTTTCTTGCTAACCTGAATGCCTTCTCTAATGAATCAGGTTCCCAAAGGCGAACATCATGTTGGATATTATCCTTTAAAGACCCTATGAACACATCAATCCTATGCTCCTCTGGAATATCTTTTACCCTTATGTTCAATTTTTGGAACTCCTCAATGTGCTCCATTATTGAACCCTTTTGTTTGAGACTTATCAATTGGCTAAAAAAAGTGTTGCTTTTTGTATCCTCATAATGTGCTATCAATTCTTCCGTAAAAATTGCCCAAGTGATAAATTGTTTACGAGAACAAAGCCATTGATACCATACAAACTGATTTGGTTCCAAATATAAAGTTGCCATACGTACCTTTTGTGTGTTTTGCACATTATTGAGATCGAAGAATTGCTCCATCTGTAATATCCATGTGGCGGGATCCTTGCCATCAAACTTCCTCATATCGATTTTTGGAATATGGTGAGTCTTCGATCCAACATTAGAGTCTATGGAATCATGATTAACATTTCTTTTGTTCTCATCATGAGTTTCCTTTACTACCTTTTCACCATTAGTGACCCTTTCTTGTAGCAACTTCTTCAATTCTTCCATGTCTGTCTTCAAATCTATCTTCAAATTTGCCATCGAATCCTCCATCTTAGCTTCCATGCCATTTATCTTAGATTCCACGCCATTTATCTTAGCTTCTGTTAGCTTTTGTGAGCGTGACATTTGTTGCACTTGTTCTTGTAATTTTGATATATCATGTAGCATTTCTTCCTCTTCTTCATGAGTCATGCTAGAGCTTTCAGGTTCCTTACTAGGTGTTTGCATTTTCTTTCCTCGGGGCATCAGTTACCGATAATAATGCTTTACTATGCCCTTTGAATTCCGTTAAACCAAGCTTACACAAAAATTTAAAAAAAAACTACACACCTTTTTTCACTTTATAGAAGCCTGATATTGAATCTGATGTATCTCTGTAATTTCGGATCATCCAGTTCTGAAATTGCTACCTGTAGTAGCCTTCTGTGTCCTCTTTCCAATGCCACAAGTCTGAGCCAAATTGGATTCTCCAAGGAAGAGTTATGTGAAATCTCCCACAGTGACTTGCTTTTAGACTAGTTCAGTAGAGCGAACTTGTACGACGTGCCACGAGTCACTGTTTCAACCTTTGAATCTGAAACACACATACAAGAAACTACAGTCCGTCCTCTTTCTGTACCTTCTTACGAAATTTCAATCCGATCCTCAGAGAGAAAGTTATGACGATTTTCCCCAGGTCACCTGTTTTGAATGTAATTCAGGAGTCTGCAAAAAGACCAACTTCCTCAGATCATATCTCCGCAATATCGCGCGAAAAGCTCTGAAATTCGGACCCAAGGTTCAGCGCGAATTCTTCTCAAATGGGTTTTTTTTGCGACTTCTGAAACGTCACAGAAAAAAAGTTATAGCGAAAATGCCACGATGACCTGTTTGGAGCAGCGAAACCCTAGAATCCAAAGCTCTGATACCAAATGTTATGAAACCAGCTCAAAAAAGATAGAAAAGATAGATCAACGCCTTAGAATTCAGCCTCTTCGAGGGGGCAACCTCCTTTACATTACATAAATGAACAATTCTTGGATGATACAAATGACAAAACCTCCTTTCTATATATAGGAGTCTAAGGAGTCACAATATAATCCAGCCGACCTAACAATAATAATATAAAGCCACAAAAATAACAATAGAGGGATTCTATGGGGCACAGAAATAACAATATGGGGGTAATAGGGGCACAACAATATAAATAGGGGGTATAACTACAATAGTAATGGGGTAATCACTAGTATTATAGGGACCCAACACATCCTTTCTTCAATTCGGAGAGAGTTATCATCTTTGCCCTCTCAGCCACTTTTGTTTTTGGCAATTCAGTGTTACTGAAGATGGTTTCATTCCGGGCTAGCCAAAGCTTCCAGCAGACATACTTAGGGGCAGCTATCCACACCCGGTGCCATATAGATTTGCTAACTATGTTGTGAGGGTAGCTAGCTTTCCAAGAGGAAAACATGATGTCAATCGAGCTTTGAGATGGAAGACGAACATTCAGTCCATTCAGGAATATGGACCAAACCTCCTTCGCAAACTCACATTCTATAAATAGATGATCTGAAGTTTCCAATGCGCATTTGCAGAGGACGCATCGATGTGGGCCTGCTATGTTTCTTTTGCACAGGTTTTCCCCAGTCAGAATTTTTTTGTGGAACAAAGTCCAGAAGAAGAAGTTAATTTTGGGGATGTTGAAGCTATCCCAGATCTGTTTCCACACGGACTCCGGATGAGACGATTCCTTTTTACTTTGCATCTGAAGATACCCTTGACTTGCCGTATACACCCCCATCTTACCCCATCCCCAGGAGTCTTCTTCTTCTGTGTGCACCGGAGCAAAATCAGAAATAGCGTCTTTAAGGGCATCTAACTGAGGTTTTAAATGCTCTGGGATTCTAGGGAAAGTCCAGCGCTGCCAGTTCCCATTGCTATCCCAGCCTGATATGTCCTCTATTTTCCGGATTCCTTTCGCATGTAACCAGGCTCTTAACTCGGATATTTCGTTAACTTCTGCTAGAGGGGGATGGCCCATGACACTGTCTCTCCATAGCATTGTGTTTTTACCATTTCCAAGAATTCGATACAGGTAGGATCTGAAGAATTCTATGCCTCTGCTGCACAACTTCCAGGCCAACATTCCTTTGGGGTTTTTCTCCACTGTAAAGAGTCTTATTGACTGATTTTTGAGGTATTTCAGCTTGAAAATCTGGCTGACTGGGTGATTTGGCTCAATGTAAAGCTGCCATAATAATTTACAGCCCATAGCTAAGTTTGCATGCAAGGGATCTCGGATTTGCAATCCTCCTTCTGCGAGTGGTCGTTTCACTGTATCCCAACTTATCAAGTGGAATCTGTTATTGTTTCCGCGTCCTCCATTCCACAGAAAGTTGCGCATAAGTTTGGAGATTTGATCGGAGATTGATTTTGGAGCCAACATTAGAGAAGCCTGGTATGTAGGAAGAGCTGTGAGGACTGATTTGATGAACGTGAGTTTGCCTCCGGTAGTGAGCCAAGAGCCTCCCCACACAACAATTTTCTTCTTGAATTTCAAAATTACTTCCTCCCACAGCTGATTTCTGTTAGAGCCCAACGTTATTGGGAGGCCCAGATATTTAATTTTATCCCAACCAGCGTATCCTGTAAAGCCCAGATCATTTTCTATTTTCTCAATTATGTGTTGCTCTGTGTTCCAACCATACACAACGCTTTTCCTCTCGCTTATAAGAGCTCCCAAGATGCTACAAAATTTCTGGAGGATGTTTTTGAAGGAATTTTCTATTCTTGGAGATGCTCCCCCAAGCAAAAGTGAATCATCTGCAAATAGTGCATGGTTCACTGGGTCAATTCCTTTCTCAATTCTAATCGCAGGTATGCTACCATCTTGTTTTTCCGAGGTCAACTTTCTACTCAGGGAATCTGCCATCAGTATGTAGAGGAATGGGGATAGGGGACAGCCTTGCCTCAATCCCCTAGTGGCTATAAAGAAATTAGCAGGTCTTCCATTTACCACTGGAGCAATCCATATCTTCTCTAAACAAGCTTTGATGAGGTTGATGAAGTCCTGGCTAAACCCAAAGGAAGAAAGAACCTTGTACAAGAAAGAGCAATTAACTCTATCAAAAGCATTGCGCATATCCAGTTTGATAAGCATACCTTGTTCTTTGCGAGAGTGGCTGGAATGCAGAGCTTCCTGAACTTGGATGACATTGTCCAGTATATGTCTTCCTGTCACAAACCCCCCTTGTGCTGGAGAAATTAATTTTTGCAGAAGAGGTTTGATTCTATTCGCCAGAAGTTTAGCCACAATCTTGTAGGAAGCATTGCAAAGCGAAATCGGCCTGTATCTTTCAAAAGATCCTGGGTTTGCTTCCTTGGGGATTAAGGCGAGAAAGGTGGAATTTATTCCGCCTCCGACCTTTGCCTTCCTCATGAATCCATGTATCATTCTAAGAAGATCTGGTTTGATTAGCTCCCAGCATATTCTGTAGAAATGGATTGAGAATCCATCAGGCCCAGGGGCTTTGTCTGGCTCCATGGACCAAACAATTTTTGATATTTCTTCTTCCGTAATTGGGCTCAAGAGTATGTCGTTATCATCTGGGCTGACTAGGTTCGGAATATTTGAGAGGAAATCTGATATATCCTCCTCGCTCCCATCCCTTTCAGCACTAAGAAGGTTTTGGAAATGCTTCTCAGCAGCTTCCTTTATTTGATCAAATCCTTTGCACACCTGTCCACTGGATGTAGTGATTTCTGCAATATGATTTCGCGAAAGGCGGGCCCTATACTGTCTGTGGAAGTATGTAGTGTTTCTGTCCCCAGCTTTGAGCCACAAGCTGCGAGACTTTAAACGCCAATATTCTTCTTCACTTCTAAAGGAGCTATATGTTTTCCTTTGAGTAGATTTTTCTTTATCTAGTTCCATGGGGGAGATTTCTTTCTTTTCTAGTTCGAATTGAAATTCTACCAGCTGATGGACTGCTTCTTTCCTCTGGCTGGTGCGGGATTTTAAAGCCTTCTTTATCCATTCTTTTAGGGCCTTCTTTGCATTTTTCATTTTTTGTTCCCGCACAAAGCTTGGGGAGCCTATTACATCTTTTTCCTAGGTTGATTGAACTGTTTCGAAGAACCCTTCTCTTTCAGCCTAGAGATGGCTAAAGCGGAAAGGGAGAGGACCTAAGTCTTCTTCTTCCTTTAAGCAAAAAAGGATAGGTTTGTGGTCCGAGGTAAGTTTTGGAAGAATCTTGGTGAAAATAATTCTTTTGTCCATCATGATGGAGCTGCTGGTGAGAAATCTGTCCAGCCTTGCTGAAATATGATTTTCCCCTGTTCTATTGTTGGTCCAAGTGTATTCTCCTTTCACTGGCTTGAAATCTACTAAATCCCACTGGAGAATGAGATTTTCCACTGTGAAGAGGAGAGGGTCCCTTGTGAAGTGTTAGGATATTCCGACACATAGGATATAGTTAAGTTCAACTTGGTCTAGTATAGAGTTAGGTTAGAGTTAGGTAAAGTGTGTTTCTTTACCGTTGTACATTTTGTAACTTACAATCCGACGGTCACGATATGTAGTGATCCGACGGTTCACTCTCACCTCGGTATTACCGACACTTGATCCGTGGCTTGACACCCGATTGGTCCATGAGTTCTATTTAAAGCGCATGGAGGGTCATTGTTCGGGTAATCCGTGCATGAGAGAAGCTTATGTAAATTTTCATTCTTTGATTAATAAATTGCCTGTAGTACCCACGTTGGGACAGGCCGTGGACTGTTTCCCTCCTTGCACTTTGAGGGTTTTAACCACGTCAAAAATACTGGTGTATTGATTTGAGATCTGGTTGTGAGCGGTGTCCTTTTGGTATTCTTTCTGAGGAACTTACCCTGTAAATTCCTACATGGTATCAGAGCTATTTGAGGGCCGCGTCCGTTGGTGATCCAAATCTGAAGCCGGTAGAACTGCATGCGGCTGTCGTTTCCTAGATCTGCTGTTTCTGACTGCTTTCGGGCCGAGAGGACTGCTCTGTTGCGTTCGGAGCATCTGTTCCAGTGAGGAACCCCTTTCGTTTCACGCGAAAAGGTTTCCGGTAGCCCTAGCTGCGTCATTTTTCAGATCGGGAGGTATACAGTGTTTTTTGCAGTTTACTGTTATTTTCTCTCTGCTTATTTCGGTCTCAGTTTATTTAGCCTTTTTTTAACCGGATCTATACCTTTCATTTCTGCGTATGCTCTTTGCCCTGCGACTCTGTGCGATCTGGGCAAATCAGAAACAGAAAGGAAGGATTTTTCTCATGCGTATGCTCTTTTCCCTGCACCTTAGTGTGATCTCGGAAAATCAGAAACATTGAGAAAAATATTTAGTTTTTCGGCTAAAGCTAACTTTGAAATTTTTTTTAAAATTTCTAGTTTTTTGGCTAAAGCTAACTTCGAGCCGCAAGGTTCGTTTTTCTTTGCATATTCGTGTTGGGTTTTGTGTTTTGTGTTTTGTAGGGAAAAAGAGCTTTCTCAAGGCAAGCACGCAAACCAAGGCCCCCCCCCCCTCTCTCTCTCAAATTTTTTGTATAGATCAATTGGTTCAAAGCTATTTTAAGAGAGTAGAGGTCTTGGGTTCAAGTCTCCATTTTGTGGGGGCGGATTTTTTCATTCCCGCACATTCGCGCACTTTGCCGGCAACGTCAACAATTTTTTTTTCAAAAAGCCATAACTTCTTCATCCGGAAGCCTTTTTCAGAGCCGTTTTTTTAAAACCGCCTATTTTTTCGAGATCTATCCATTGGAACACTTACTTTCAGCATCTTCAGCTTCAGTTTTTAAAAAAAAATGGAAAGTCCATGCCAAGTCATTCTTGACAGCACTAACTACTTCCAATGGGTAGCCTACATGGAAGATTTACTTAGAAGTAAAGGTCTCTTCAGAATAGCCACAGACCAAGAGAAGAAACCAAAAGATGAAGACAAGGCGGCAAAATGGGAAAATAGACAAGATCAAGCACGTGGTTTGATAGGGATGTCTATTTCTCCTGATCTTAGATTCCACATTGCAGAACTTGAGACTCCTCATGAAGCATTAGAAAAACTTGCTAAAGTTTTTGGGATTAAAAATGAAATTAGAGCCCATCAACTTGAAAATGAGCTGCTTACTTTGGATCCTAATAATTTTTCTTGCATTGAAGATTTCTTGTCCAAATTCAAGACCCTTAGATATCTCTTGGAAGGTGTTAAAGTTAAGAAAGAAGATGGTAACCTTATTTATTCCATCCTTACTAAGTTGGGACCAGCCTACTCTGTATTTGTTTCCACTTTCCATTCTACAAGGGAAGCTTTCATTTGTCAAGGACAAGACTACAAGGCCCCTTCCTTTGACTCCTTTTGTGATTCCTTAATAAGAGAACAAGAAAAACTCTTACACCTTGGTCTTCTTAATCTTGGAAACTCTTCCACGAAAGCGTTAGCCGCCCAGCAGCAACCAAATTCAAAGAATCCTAAGAAGTCATATCCTCAAAAGAATGGTCCTAAACCATCTCAGCCTCAAAATGAAAGATCATTTCAGCAAAATGATAAGACCAATAAAAACAAATGGAAGAAGACTGATAGACATTGTAACTTTTGTAATCGAGATGGCCACTTAGAATCTAAATGCTTTAAGAAGATGGAAGCCTTGGAAGCCGCAATGAAGAAACATAACATCCATGTGGAGCCTACTTCAACTTCAACTTCCGGAATGGCACTTTCTGCATGTCATTGTCAATCATCTCAGTCTGGTTATGCATTAAATGTATCTTCTTCTTCTTCTCATTCTCATGAGTGGCTCATTGATTCTGGAGCCTCTTGTCACATGGCCAAAAACCAAGCCATGTTTTCTTCTTTAAATGATTGTAACACCAAAAATATATATATTGGTGATGATAGATCTCTTAATGTTGTAGGGACTGGAACTGTTCATCTAGACAATGGTCAGTTTAATGATGTATTATGTGTTCCAACCTTATCCTGCAACCTTCTATCTGTCTATCAGATAACTCATTCAGGTGAAGGTAAAATTGTTGAATTTTCACCTCATGATGTTGTAATCAAGGATCTAAAAGATCCTAAACAGATTCTAGCTACTGGTCTTGCTGATGATTCCAAAAGGTTGTATAAGTTTCACAACTTTGGGTCATCAAATCTTCCCTCAGTATTTGTTGCTCATAATGATGAAGTGAGCAAACTTTGGCATGAGCGATTTGGTCACTTAAACTATCGCTCCCTTCAGCATCTATGTAAAGAAAATATGGTGACAGGTCTTCCTATGGTATCTTGCAGAGATGGTGTTTGTTCCGGATGTGTACTCGGAAAACATCATCGGGACAGTTTTGACAAACGTGCCTCTTGGCACGCCTCAGCCCCTTTACAGCTTGTGCACAGTGATTTATGTGGTCCTCTTCCTGTTGCTTCATTCTCTGGCTGCAAGTACTTCTTAACTTTCATTGATGATTTCTCCAGACGCACTTGGGTATACTTCTTAAAACTCAAGAGCGAAGTATTTAACACTTTTTTGGCCTTCAAAGCCTTTGTTGAAAAACAATCTGGACATCAAATTCTTAAGCTAAGAACTGATAATGGTGGAGAATATGTTAAAAACACATTCATCAACTTTTGCACCGAAAATGGAATTCAAATGCAACATACTGTTCCATACACTCCACAACAAAATGGTGTAGCTGAAAGGAAAAATCGCACCTTAAAGGAAATGGCTAATTGTATGCTGCAATCTAAAGGACTCAGTCTTAGTTTTTGGGCCGAAGCAATTAATTGTGCAAATTATATAATCAATCGCACTCCTACTAAGGTTCTAGAGAATATCACTCCAGAAGAAGCTTGGAGTTCCATTAAACCAGATGTAAGTCACTTTCGTGTGTTTGGAAGTGAAGCATGGGCCCATATTCCAGATGAAAAGCATAAAGCTTTAGAACCTAAGAGTGAGAAATGTACTTTTGTTGGATATTCTGAAGATGTAAAAGGTTATAGACTTATTCCATTTAAGTCCAAAAATGTTATCATTAGAAGAGATGTAAAATTTGATGAAAATAAATCGGCCTGCGAGCCTAGTCCGGCGGATGTGCCACCTCTTCCTATCTCTTCTACTTTTGAAAACATTTCTTCTTCAGATGATGAAAGCGAGGATGATAATCCTCCCCCACCTTCTCAGGATCCTCAACTTCCAAGATGGGTCCGTGCTACTCGGGATGCAGCAGGTGATCTTGCCGGTGATCCTACAGATCAGCGACGTACACGTTCTCAGTTTGAAAGAGCCTCTTCTTTACTGGCTCAAGCTCCAGTAAATCATGATCCTGACACTTTTGCAGAAGCTTCAGGCCATCCACATTGGGAAGCAGCTATGAATGAAGAATATCATTCATTGATGACAAATGATACATGGGATCTTGTTCCTCTACCAAAGGGACGCAAACTTGTTAGATGTAAATGGGTTTACAGAACCAAGTATGGACCAGATGGGAAAGTTGATAAACATAAAGCTCGTCTCGTTGCTAAGGGCTTTTCACAGGTTGAAGGCATTGACTACACTGAAACCTTCTCCCCTGTTGCCAAAATGAACTCTATCCGCCTTGTTCTTTCCCTTGCTGCCTCTTTAAAATGGGAAGTCCATCAGATGGATGTTAAATCTGCCTTCTTGCATGGGGACTTGCAGGAAGAAATCTATATGGAACAACCCATTGGCTTCATACAAACAGACTCCAGCCTTGTTTGTCGACTTAAGAAATCCCTTTATGGCCTCAAGCAAGCTCCTCGGGCTTGGTATGCCAAAATGGATAGCTTTCTTTTAGAATCTGGCTTTTCTAGGTGTCATTCTGACAATACTGTCTACACCAAGAAAGTGGGAAACTCTCTTATCATCCTTGTTCTTTATGTTGATGATCTTATTCTTACTGGTAGTGATCCCAACCTTATAAACCATGTGAAGTCCAGCCTTAAAAAGAAATTTGAAATGACAGACTTAGGACACTTACACTATTTTCTCGGTCTTCAAGTCTTGCAATCCCAGGAGGGTATTTTCCTTTCCCAGTCCAAGTATGCTTGTGATATTCTTCGTCATTTTCACATGGAAGACTGTAAGCCAGCCCCTTCTCCCTTTCAGTCTGGAGTCAAACTTTCAGTCTCTTGTACTTCTCCTGAAGTTGATGCTACCTTATACCGTCAACTTGTCGGAAAACTCTTGTATTTAACCCATACTCGTCCTGATCTTTCCTTTGTTGTTGGCCTTGTTGCTCGTTTTATGCAAAACCCCCGTGAAAGTCATTGGAAAGCAGCTAAAAGAATACTTCGTTATGTTCGAGGTACAGTACAGTTTGGGATTCATTACAGTGCCAAAGCAGCTCCTCTGTTAGTTGGTTTCACTGATTCTGATTGGGCTGGTGACCCTGATGATCGGAAGTCTACTGCCGGTTATGTCTTCACTCTTGGTTCAGGACCTATTACATGGGCTTGTAAGAAACAGGCTGCCATTTCTCTTTCGTCAGCAGAAGCAGAGTATCGTGGTGCCGTGGAAGCTAGTAAGGAAGCCTTGTGGCTTCGTCAGATCCTATCAGAGTTTGGCTTTGAGCAGCAGCATCCAACCACACTTTGGTGTGATAATCAAAGTGCCATTCAGCTATGCAAAGATCCAGTCCAGCATCAGCGCAGCAAACACATTGAACTACACATGCACTTCATCAGAAAGCTCATTCATGACCATGTTCTTGAAGTGCAATATTGTCCAACAGATGATCAGGTTGCAGACATCTTCACAAAGGCTCTCACAGAGGCGAAGTTCACTAAACTTCGATATATGCTTGGAGTTCAGGAAGTTGTCACTAAGGGGGGATAGGCTCTAGTGCCTCCTTCCTTCTCCTATTGTGTCATATTTGTAAATCCTTCAATCCTATCCCAAGTTGTTCTTAAGGGGGGATGTTAGGATATTCCGACACATAGGATATAGTTAAGTTCAACTTGGTCTAGTATAGAGTTAGGTTAGAGTTAGGTAAAGTGTGTTTCTTTACCGTTGTACATTTTGTAACTTACAATCCGACGGTCACGATATGTAGTGATCCGACGGTTCACTCTCACCTCGGTATTACCGACACTTGATCCGTGGCTTGACACCCGATTGGTCCATGAGTTCTATTTAAAGCGCATGGAGGGTCATTGTTCGGGTAATCTGTGCATGAGAGAAGCTTATGTAAATTTTCATTCTTTGATTAATAAATTGCCTGTAGTACCCACGTTGGGACAGGCCGTGGACTGTTTCCCTCCTTGCACTTTGACGGTTTTAACCACGTCAAAAATACTGGTGTATTGATTTGAGATCTGGTTGTGAGCAGTGTCTTTTTGGTATTCTTTCTGAGGAACTTACCCTGTAAATTCCTACATGAAGGTCCCACCTCTCTTCTCTTTGGGATCCATAATAATGTTTAGATCTCCTCCTATGACTATATTCTTAGGATTGAAGAGTTCTAAATAGTCCGAGAGTGTCTTCCAGCACTCTTTCTTTTCAACATAATGCACAGGAACATACATATTGAAAAGAGCTAAGATGAAGTTGCTTGTTTTATGGCGCAATTCAATATAGATCCAGTGTTGAGTCTCATAGGATCTTTCAAGAGAAAAGGTGGTTTTAGACCAGAATGTGCCTATTCCTCCAGTCGAACCTCTAGCACTAACTACCTTTCCTGAACCAAAATTCCATTTGTGTTGCTTGTGTTTAGAAGGATCTCCCCTTCAATTTTTGTCTCTTGAAGCATGAGTATGTCTGTGGATTCCATTTTCAATAGATCTTTAATAGCCTTTGCCTTAGTGGGATTCCCCAAACCCCTGCAGTTCCAAGAGACCAGCTGCATCATTTACAACTTGTTGGGGTGGGTCCACCTCCCTTAGGAACCCTTGGTCTGGTATTCCTCCCGAGGGTCATCTCAATGGTGGCTTGACTTCCAAGGGTTTTTTGTCTTTCTGATTCTTCTTCCCTAGTTTCCTTATTTGATTTCCTTCCAGCTCTCTTTGATGGCCTCTCGAAGGTCTCATCATCCGAAGAGCCCGCATTTTCTACATCCTTTTTCTTTTTTTTTTAATTATGTCTGCATATGAAGGGGAAGAAGTACTGCCTGGAATCGGGCTTGTAGTATTACCTGGATCTTGAGAGTCGGTGTTGTTCAGCTGGGGGAGACCGTCCCGTTCTGCCTCTGGAGAATCTGAAGGCGTTTTGAGAGATTCAAAAGGATTTTTGTCCTCCTCGATGCTGATGGTTTCCTTGCTTCCCGTGTTCTGAATGTTTGCACTTTCTTGCCCTGATTTGTTCCCTGTCTCTTTGCCTTTGTTTTTATTGTTTTGTCTGTTGTTTGCTGTTTTCTTTACTTGTTTCCATTGTTCTCCTTTTTCTTTCTCTGTTGCCTCCTCATTTTTCTTCTTGCAGTATCTTGCGAAGTGCCCGTGTTCGTGACAGTGTCGGCATTTGAAGGGGAGCTGTTCGTAGTCAAGCTCTTGGATATGTGTCCAATCTGCAACCGAAAGTTTGATGGCTTCAGGTAATCCGACTTCCAGATCGACCTCTACACATATTCGGGCACAGGAGAATTGATCCTTCCTCGGCGCTTGGTCTATGTATCTGCCTAGAGCATTACCAATGGATTGCAGCGATCTCTGGCTCCAACAGTGAAGGGGGAGATGTGGAAGACGCACCCATACAGGCACTGTCGTGGGCACGTCCTGTGCCGGATCAAAATCTGGTGACCATTTATTTAGATAAAGCCCTTGAGGGCCCATAAAATATGGCCCGTTTCTGAAGATCAGGCTTCTATCTTCCGCATTATCAAACACAAATACAAAAAACCCTTTGCCAACGAAATGGCTTTTTATTCCTTCCTAAACCAGAGGTATCCAGTTCCGTTTAACCCATTCTTCAACTGCTTTCGGGGATGGCCATAGCCCTGTGAACTGGCCGATGAGGCCTCTTTCGGCTAGGTTTAGCGCTGTTCTGCAAGTTTCCTCCACAGGCAAGGTCACCGTGGGGATGTTTTCCAACTTTTTGACGAACTTTTTCTGTGAACTGGAGATCAGACGTTTCCCAGCAGCTGTGATGAGGGATCTGAAAGCTTCGAGCTCCGGAGACGGGGGAGGAGGGGCCTCAGGGCCACCTCCGAGATCCATAGTGGAGAAGACCGCGCGAAGGAGGGAGTAACCAGCCAGGCGCGGCTAGGGTTACAGCAGAGCGGCCATGTGCGCGCTTAGAGCCATCGTCGATAATTTATTATGAAATTTGAAAGATAAATATTAATATATAGTAACCCATTTCTTGACTATACATAAAATGATCTATTTGTGCTTAAAGGACGTCATTCTAATGGGCAATTTCAACCCCTAGGGCCTACACTAGGACCCAACAAATTGGTATGCATACGCTGAATCAAGGTCAACTCTATCTCTGCAAGCTAAATTTGGAGGATTTTGGGCTTTAAAGACACTTATTGTGATCTTTTGGGGTCTCCAAAAGTATTTACGCCATGTTTCAAGTGCTTCATTAGAGTTGGGGTACATGGTGTATGTTCAGTGCTTGGATGGCCCGAGATGGTTTGTGTTGAAAAATGAAAAGTGTTAGCTTATTATATCTTATTTTCCTTTAACCTTGATATTTGCTTGTGAATCTTAATTATCTTCTTTATGTTCTTTAGTCAGATCTTTTCATCAAACAATATCAAGAACAATAACAACAACAATAAGGGTAGATATTAGGCTCTTAGCGAGGGCAAAACCCCTCCAAGGGGAAAATCACGGAAAACTCCTCTTCTTAGAATTTGGTTCAAATGAGATACAAAGACCCAAACCCTAAACCAAGTCCTTCTCCAAGTACCAAGTCAGCCCTTCCTCAAGTCCTTACTTGATTTTTCATCAAACTGCTACACACTGCAACTTCGACCTGCCAACTTCGATACTGCTACTCAGCCTACAACTTCGACCCTGAAATTTCAGTCTTGCAACTTCCAAGAAAACCCTAATGCAACGTCCTCCTGAGACTTACTTATAACAAGACAACTCTCCCAAGGTCAACGAGGTCAAGGCAAGGCTTTCTTCCTTCCAGCTACAAGATTTTGCATTTCGTCCTACTGTAACTCAGTCCTACAAGTTCGACCTCTTTTTGTAGCCCAAAACCCTAGAATTTTGCATGTGTGAGATAGATAGAGCCCAAAAACAAGAAAATTTCGTCCTTCCTTCTCTTCCTTGGCCTTTGCTCTCCTTTCTGCTCTTCCCAACTACAAATCGAAGTTATTCTTGTGATATCGAACTTTGTGGAGTGAGTATGTGTAAATGAGGTCAAACTTCTTCTTTATATAACCTTCTCAAGGGGTCGAATTCCCTCCTTTAGGCCGATTTGATGTTCCGAGGGCCGACTTGTACTTTTGGAGCTTCCTGGGCTTTCTAGACTAAAAAATAATTCTTTTTACAAATATATTTTGCCTGGAAGGGTATTATAAACATGATGTTGACTCCATTGACTCATGATAATAAATCCTAAGACCTAACAAACCCTAGAAGCACAAAGAATATGCTTTTACCAAGAAGACCATCAATAATGAGCATGAAACCCATGCTTTTATAATGAAATTTTTTTCTTTTTTTTTCTTGTTGGTTACATATGATACATATTAAAATGAGTACAACAACAATTATGAAGACCGAAACTAGTTACATCTTCAACAATTTGACTCATGGTAGATTGTTAGTGAAGGATTTGTACAATGGAGGCGGCGTGGTCAATGAATGTTGGACCTCAAATAGGTGCCGACTTGGTATTATTCACTTTGGCATTGGAGTTCTCTTGATAGCTTTGGGGACTTCCTTTATGACAACCACATGAGGGGTTCACTTGCTTGGAGAATGCCTTACTTGGGAGGAGGAGCATTGTGCATTTTGGAGGAAGGCATCTAGCCCTAGGTAGCATGGGATAGCTTGTTTTCTTATTTAGAGGCTAATTTATTGCTTGAAACGCTTGGCTATGACAATTGGTAGCTAACCCAGGGGAGTAAATTTCTTAGGAGGATCAATGTAATTTGTGGAGGTTTGTGATGGGGAGATATGGGGTCATGCCTTCTGTAGCTACATTATCTCAAAGACCTTATTGTGCACATCATCTTGGAGCATGACGTGTATTTTGAAGTGGATTGCTTCATTTGTTTTGATCTACAAGTGCTCATTGTAGGTTGCTTATAAATGTTTGGGCTCATATTGTAACATTGGCCTCATGTACCTCCCATACAAGGTTACTTGGTAGCGGGAGCGAAAATGGGGAGTGGGAGCTAAAACGGGAGTTAGAGCGACATATTCAAAAGCTCCCGGTTTGGGAGCGAATCCTGGATCGTTTTTTATATATATATATATATATATTTTATATTTTGATGCATATATGTCAACAAAAATATGTATAATGATTAATTAGATATAAAAAACATAAAAAACTTAGATTGAACCATATAAAAACAAACATCTAGAAGTTATAATCTTCATCAACCACATCCACAAGTTAGTAACATAGTAACATACAACATATTGAGTCTCATGATTCATCAATCTTAAGGTTTCAAGCTTTCAAAATTCAATATATAACATTTATCATCATTGATCACCAAGGTTGTACTTGTAAGCTAACTGTATCCATTACAACAAATAATATCTAACATGAAATGAAATGAAACAACTTTCAACTTTCATGAAACATCATATTCATAATTCATTACTAATGAGTTATAATTGCCAACTTCAAACTTCAAATTTAAATTGTCATATATTGTTAACAAAAAATATCATAATAAATATGAAAAAATCAATAGTTATAAAAACTACTAGAAACTAGAAAAGACAAGTAAATCTATTATCTATTGCTAATGCTTGGGCCTCTTGCCACCACGAGAAATGTCTAATTTTTAGTCTTGTTGGAAAATCAAGATCTTTGTCATTAATATCACCCTCTAAGCATTAATATCCAGAGGTATCTTTGTCATTACCTCTGGATTTGTATAGGGATCTTTGTCATTAATAGCACCATCTAAGCATTAACATAAGATAGAAAAAACATAGCATGTCAAGTCAAGATTTTGTTTGAGTGATGCATACATTTTTAGGAAGGTCATGATAGAGGAGTTCAACAACCAATGTCACTAACATCAAGGTACATAGAGGGATTGGTGCTCTTGATTAAATACGAGTTCCATACCCTAATACATGACAAAATCTAATGGAAACATTGCAATCCCCCCAATCCTGAAATCTTGAAAAATTGATAAGTCTGCTGGATTTTGAATGAAATCTAAAATTCTACTTTCTCCATATGAAATCCAATGAGGTCGGAACCACTCTCAAACATCCTGAGTCATTTCATGGTAATGTTAAAAATTTAAGTAAAAGGATGAAAATGAAGATCAAGGAGAATGTCATTTTTACTTTAAGAATTTAACATTACCATGAATCGCATATCAATACTAGGGCCATAGGCTTGATCATTAGGCTGCCCCACTCAAAAATTATTTGTTTCTTTGAAAAAAATTGCATTTGGAATATCACTGCAATTTTTTTTTTGGAAAAAAAACTAAATGCTCCCGAAAAGGCAGGGAGCGCTTTTTTTAGGGAGTGCGCTCCCGAGTCGCTCCGAAGCCGCTCTCGCTCAGAGCGCGAATTGGGAGCGGGAGCGAGAGGGTTGGGGGGTGCTCCCCCGCAATCCTGCTCCCATATATATAGGAGGGATCATTATCATTGTATCCCTTCTATTTGTACTTGTCTTCTTGGAGAGAATCACTAAGGTTCATAAGTTCACGAGGAAACCCTAGTATAAGCTATGGAAGGGAAAGATAATGATTTGCTTTGGAGTTTGCTCTTGTGATTAGGGTTTTCTCTTGTGGAGGTGATGTTGGAGATGGCGATTCATATCTTTGTACTCGTGTTCATATTCACTCTTGTGTTGAGATGTGACCTTAGAGAGGAGTGCACACTGCACACTAGTGTTCTCTCTTTCTCTTGGTTTTTATTTGTACTTGATATCTCTCTTTGTTGAAGTCACTAGGGTTTCTCTATCTTCTTCAAGTATCTTGGAGCATTTTGGGAGTCTAGGGTTAGGGTTTATCTCTTGAAGGTTTGAGATTAGGGTTTTGTGATAAAAACCTAGGGCATTTGTGGTGGAAAAGAAGAAAAGAGGTTGTCTTGCCTCAGAGGACTTGGAGTGATTCTTGCATTTTGTAGCTCCTTAGTTGAGCTAAGGCTTTCTTTGTTTTCCTTAGCTAGGTTTTGGAGAGATAGTGGACTTGTACTAGCCTCGAGAAAAGGCTATGGTATGCATTTGTACTTCATTTTGAGCAAATTAATGAAGTTTTCAGCTGTCCAAAACTTGTGTGATTTCCAGATATGATTTTCAGCCATAAAAGTTCCTCAAATATTGTTATTTATAGTGATCCATGTCCTGCTGATTTGACATAAGTAAAAGGACACTCTGTTGAGAGATTTGAATCATTATTAAAAAATCTATATGGATTGTTTTGCAGTTGCTATAACTGCTGTATTACTGCCGTTATAACTTCTGTAAAAGTTAATTTTTAGATCTGGTTTATGTGGGATTAGTTTCCCTAGAGGGTTGAAACTTATCTTGGTTGTTTGGTATCTTTTCTCCTTGGATTGCCTAGAAGATTGGACTGTTAGTGAAATATTGTGATATTTTGGTTGTTGTTTTATACTTTATTTCATAACATCCTTAAGGCTGAAATTCATAGGGTGAAGGTCTTGGAAATCTCTAGTCAAAGAGGTGAAATTTTTGTTTTGCATTAAAATTCAATCTGGGCAGAAATTTCAACATGATATAGATGCTTGTTGTAGCTAAGATCATTGTAGAGTAAGAGGGAGCTTGTATTTCAGCTGAAGATTGCTTGGGAGAGGTACTTGACCTTTTCAAGAGTGTGGGGTTTCAAACACTAATTTGCTCGAGAGAGGCACTTTGACCCCTGCAAGGGTTGTTTCTACTTCATATATTGTTGATTTTGTGCACTTGAGAATTGTTTCAGTTGTTTGAAGTGGCTCTTAATTTTAGAGAGTGACTGGTTGAATGTATCTTCCAATTTTGTTCCATGGAAGCTTAGGCTTCAGATTTTTATGGAGGAGGACGATCTTGGTAAGAATGTTGAGAAGGAACTTCTAGAATCTATTGATCTAGCACAATTGGCCTATTGTCAGAAGAAGAAAGTCAAAGTGAAGAGAATCATTCTCAGTTTGTTAAGGGTTGTTTTATCGTATGCATTTTAGATAGGACAATTGGTAAGAACATGTTTGATGCTCTGTAAAGTTGTTTCAAAACTGTTGTGCTTCTTCATAGTTGCTCTTGCAAAACCAACAATTGATCATTTGCATGAGCAAGACAAAAACTATGTTGAGCTGCTTGATGAGGATTAGTGAATTTAAGGATCAGTTGGTCACCATTAAAACAATAATGGAAGATCGAGAGTTGTTGTCCATTTCCCTAAAGGGGCTTGCTCCTTCCTGGATGCCTTTCGTTCAGTGTGTTTGTGCTAGAGAGAACATAATTGAGTTTCTAAATATTTTGGTTGATCTTGTGCAAGAAAAATTCAAGCTGCAATGTTTTTCAAAATAGCAAGGGGAAGTGGATGATATTGGCTTGTCAAGGGGACAAAGAAGGGTAGTGAGAAAGGATTCAAGAAAAATGATGGAATAGATACAGGAAAGGACTTTAGTAAGATGATGTGCTTTTGATGTCACGAGATGGGACATTATGCCAGATAATGTCCATTGAAGAAGGGAAATAGTGTGAATAGGTTGCAACTAGGATTGTAGTAGATTTAGAGGAGATTAACTTAGTTGGAGACTACCTTTTCCAGGGCTTCTTGTTTATCTTCTAACACTGTCTATTGTTGGATGGTATGTGGACAATGGAGCTTTGAGACATGAAATATGATAGGTCATTATTCAATGTATTTCAAGAGCAAGAGGGTCGCATGGGCATGGAGCTTGGTGATGATGCCACTTATCCTGTAAGAAGAGTTAGATCCACCTTGTTTCAGATTCCTTAGGGTGATTTTCTTGAGCTGGTTGATAATCTATTTGTTCTTGGTTTGAAGAAGTCTCTTCTTTCAACATCTTGTATGATCGAGGTATAGTGGAGAGTTGCTTTTGAGGAACAACAGTGCACCATCAATCATTGTAGTCTAGAAATGTTTCGCCAAGTTTTCAGGATGGGGAGCGTGTGAGTAGGGAGACACACATGGGGGACATGTGGAAGCATCCACGAATTTTGGGGAAATTTAGGGGGTATGAGAGGATTTTTGGTACCTAGCATAGGGGTCTCTTTCTCTAAAAATATAATAATAATAATAATAAAATCCCAACAATAACAATTCATCATTGTACATTGTAAATCTAAGTTGCACGAAACGGGGAAACGGGGAAGCGAAACGAAACGCGGAAGCGAAACGAAACGCGACCTCCCCAAATTTTGGAAACGGGGAAACGCGAATATATATAATAATATATATATTAAAAACATTTAAAAATTATTAATATACATATGTGCAATCATAAAGCATTAATGATACATTTACTTAAACATTTTAACATTAAGATTAAATTTACATCACAATGATCACATTTACTCATGAGTCATCACATAATGAAAATAGAAATATAGGAACTGGAAAATCCAAAATCAGCCTTTATTTATATTAGTATATGAGGCTGTAAGTACAATAAAGACTATAAGGCTGCAAGAACTATAGAGACAAGTCACAAAAGACTAATCCTCATCATAACAATCCTCATCAAAAATAGAAGCAGCAGAATGCTCAACAATGGATGGTGGTGCTGAAGAAGATGATGCACCAACTCCACTTCCAGAATCCTCCTCAATATTCAGGGCAGCAAGAGAGAGATCCAAATCAGGATTTTCTGCATCCACATCCCATTCTTTAGAAGGACCACTGTTGTATTCTGGACCCCTACGAGATGCAAGGCGAAGGTTGGAGTGCACATAAACAAGATCCTCTGCTTTCTGTGAGCCCAACCTATTGCGCTTCACAGAATGAATAAAACCATAAGTGCTCCAATTCCTTTCTGCTGATGAAGAGCTTGCCACTTGTGAAAGAATACGAATGGCAAGGCTTTGCAAATGTACACCATTTGCTCCATGACAAATCCACCACCTAACTGGATTCATGGTGCTTCTCTCCTCCAAAGCTGATATATCTGCATAATCATCTATTCCTGCAGCAAAACTGGCAAATTCCTCCTTTACCTCCCTATGTAGATGAGAAGGAAACATTCTCATTAGTGCTTTTTTCACCCCAGGAGCCACCTCTCTATCCCTATGGGGTGCCTTCCTCTTCCCATTGCTTTTAGCAATAAGCTCCTCATCATAAAATTTGGGGTTCAAAGCATGTGCTAAAGTGTGCAATGGTGTATTGAAATTGTTCCACTTGTCAACAATGATTTTCTTGATCAAACCAGCAAAATGATCATCAACAAACAGAAGTTGTGGAGACTCCTGCGAAATGATTTCCATAGTTTTCTCAAACATGGAATCCATGCCATCATATACCTCTCCCAAGAAAGGTTGGTCAGTGTCAGCACTCCGGAGAAGCTCAAATGCAGGGGTTGTGAACTTTAGCAAGAAATCTACCTTGCTCCACCAATCCTCATCAAGGCACAATCTACGCACCATAGATCCCCGCTCTGAATCTGCTTGTCTCCACTCAATCCAAAGTTGACTCACCACCATAGAAACTAATGCATGCTTAACCTCAACAAGGCGGCGCAACATCACGAAGTTTGAGGCATATCTTGTCTCAGCAACTTTTAACAACTCCAATTTGGAGTACTCTCGAAATATGGCCTGAGACTGGTGGTGGTTGGTGATGAATTTGATAATCTCCCTTGCTTCCCCTGTGACTTCCTTTATCCAGGAAACTTTGTTGTTGATCTCCTCTAAGATCAGATTCAGATTATGGACAATGCATGGTGTCCAAAAGATGTGGTCATACCTCCCCTCAATAATTAAACCTGCAACTTTGCAAACTGGTGCATTATCCGTGATAACTTGCACCACCCTGTTAGGCCCTATTTGTTCAATAGCTTTTATAATAACATCAGCAATGAACTGTGCATCTTTCACCTCTCCTGAGCAGTCTTCTGCCTTGATAAACATTGCTCCTTTGGGGGAAGTGGCAATGATGTTTATCAATGGTCTGCGCCTCATATCTGTCCAACCATCTGAGACTATGGTAACCCCAGAGCTACTCCAGGAAGAACGAATTGGAGCTAAAACGTCCTCCACAAGTTCCTTCTCATTTTTGAGAAGCTGGGTTCTGACTTTCTCATAGTTGGGCCCCTTGTACCCTTGAGGAGCTTTGTTAACTGCCCTCAACATATCTTGCCAGTAAGGAGAGCGAACAACATTGAATGGGATACCACATGCATAAATGCACCTGGCCACTCTGGAATCAGCTTCTTCTCTTGCTTGCACATTCACCAATCTAGCAATTCTGCTATCCTGAACTGATTGGGATGCCCCTGAGCCTCTGGTATGTTTGGGTGCTGCTTGTTCATGTTCTTGAGTGTGACCAGCTCTCCTGTTTCTTGCTTCAGCTACAATCCTTGGCTCAATGTTAGATGTAGCCTGAGTATGCTCATCATGCCTTCTCTTAGTACCATCCGCCTCATCTTGCTCTCTTTGATATGCCCTCCTTACCAACGGATCTGATGTTTTTGTGCAACCCAGAATCCCCTGTCCTCCTCCATGCAACAGATGCGCCTTCACTCTTGGGTAGGAGCCCTTGTACGTATTATTGCAAAGAGTGCATCGCCATTCCCATGAGCCACCACCTCCACATTTTTGAAGCTTCGTCACATGCCTCCAAAGAGGATAATATTCAGCCCTTGGGTTGGCCCTAGGGTTTGAAGTTGCAGCTGCACTTTGGCTGGAAGCCATTGCTGCAAAAATAAATTAAAAAAACAAATCTGTAACAGTGTAAATAATAAAAACGTTTTTCATATTTTTGGCTGTATAAACCCTAGAAAAATTAAAGAAATAGTAAGAAAAAAACTAAGAAATGAATGTGGCTTACCCAAATTAATTTTCTGTGGCTGAATCTACCCTAAAATGCCAGAAAAGAGGAGAAATATGGCTGTAGCTGAGCCAAATCTGCTGCAAAAATAAATTTAAAAAACAAATCTATAAATAAAAAACGTTTTTCAGCAATTTAGCTGCATAAAACCTAGAAAAATTGAAGAAATAGTAAGAAAAAACTAACAAAATGAATGTGGCTTACCCAAATTAATTTTCTGTGGTTGAAACTACCCGGAAATGCCAGAAAAGAGAAGAGAAATATGGCTGTAGCTGAGCCAAATTTGCTGCTACAGAAATCTCCTGCTGAAATCTCCTTCTCTTGCTGCTGAAATCTCTTTCTCCCGCTGCTGAAATCTACTTTGCTCACTGCTCAAAACACCAGCTACTGAAACAACTGGCAATCTCCAAGAGAAACTCCTTGCTGAATAGTGTGATGAGAGAATGAGAGGCACTGCTCTTTTATAACTTTAGAAATGGTTTCTAGAACAACTTAGAAACCCTAAAAAAATTTACAAACTAATAAAAAAAAAAAATTTAAAAAACAAGTGAATTTTTGGAGGAAACGGGGCCCGTACGGCCTGGAAACGTGTTTTCGGCCGTACGGGCACATTTCCATTTCGGGAAACGTGCCCGTACGGCCGAAAACGCGTTTCCAGGCCGTACGGTACGCGGAAACGCGTTTCCGTTTCGTTTCCGTACGGAAACGGACCCTGCTAGCACGTTTCCTGCAACTTAGTTGTAAATACTAAATGATAAACAATACAGTAGTATTAAATTCAAATTTGTAAATCATATGAACATGATTTAGATTAAGATTCAATAATGAATACATTTTTTCATAAACCATAAATGAAACAAAAATACTAAAATATTGATACACTGATTTAAATTCATCATTCTAGAATCTGATTAGTACTAGAAAAACAATGGGGCTAGATATCGAAGTGTGAAATAGTAAATTGAAATTACTCACACTAAAAAATAGTAAAGAGTGACAAGTCAAAGACTCATTCGAAGGTCATCAATGTCTAGAATCAAGATGCAAAGGTTAAAACCGGAAATTAACAATGGACAATGGATATTGGAAACAAAATGAGCATTGTTACCACAAAATCTAGCAGGACTTGGAGGGGGAAACCCTATAAGACAAAAAGCTAGACTAGGTGCTAACAATGGGACAATGGCCCATTGTCACCACAGCCAAGGTCCCTTGCTCTTTATAGACTTTCACTGATGGGAGGAGTCTCGATAGGAAGGAGATCACTTAGAATAGATATGCTAGGTATAGGGCACAAAGTGATCAAGCTAGAGCTCATTCGAAAGAGAGGCTCAATAAAGGTACAAGGCTTCAAAGAAGCAAATTACTCTCTAAGAAAAGCCCTAGAAAAGAAGGCACAAGACCTAGGGTTTTGAGGTTTTTCGATGGTAATAAGTATTCACAAGGTCAAGGCTCAAGAGAAAAGGCTTCTTGAGATATACTTCAACAAGTACTAAGCTCATACAACCTTCAAAGAAGTCCCCAAGTTGAGGGAGAAGAAACTAGGGTTTCCCTCTTGGAGTAACACCTAGGGTAAGAGATTTTATGGATGAGAATCAAGTGGATGCCCACTAAACATGGAGCATAGGTAGCCTGGACCCTAAGCTTGATGTTTAGGCTCTCGAATTCCCAAAAAGTCCCCTCCCTAAACTTTCACTGCAAGCCCATGATTTTCACCCTAGCCTTAAAAGGACCAAATTTTAAGAGGAAAAATTATTGATGAAAAGTTGAGGGCTCAAGAATGGTGCTAGCCCTCCCATGTCTCTAAGGGTGAGGCAATCCTCATCTGGGTCTCGGATTAGCTGCCAAACCATGTGTACACTGCTAAGTTGGCTGGGGGCATGCTTGTCCAAGTGTATCATCTCATGAATAACATGGTTCAAAGTGCAGATTGCTATGGTGCTGTAGGTGCCCATGGAATGAAGTAATGATGCTCTACAAGTACATGAGTCCCATGGTTCTCAACGCTTCACCTGGAGGGTGTCATATGCTCCTCTAGTGGAATTAGGCCCTAGTTAAGTTCCCCAACCCATGATGAAACCACCTGCCAATCACATATAATGTCCAGTGTTGCATCCTCACCATTAGGTACAATAATTCATTAGTGCATCTAAGTGAACCAAGCTTGTTAAACAAGGGCATATTGAGACTTCATATGGGCATGCTCTTGGAAATTTGGGGCTTTAATTGTGAAGTAATGTTACCTCCATAGGTAGGAGTAGTTAATAAACAATCTCATTAGGTGTTCCCAGCCCCTAAAGGGAAAGGCAGGCCCTTGGTACACCCTTCAATTGATAGGTGGCATGTGAGTGATGATGAAATGGATGGGGAAATAGGGCTCTCAAGGCCAAATGCCATGGATACAAGGATAACAATAATGAAGGATGTCCACATTTTGGGTATATAGATATAGGACGTAGCAGTCATGGATAAAGGAGTTACCCAACCTTTGTTTTTCCGCCCCTCTTTATTTGCCTTTTTCCTTTTCTTATTTTTTCTTTTGTATTGCTACTCGGGGCTCCAGGAAATGAAAGCATGTTGTGAATGGTGTAAAGCAGTTATTACCCCCTTAAGGTGGGGTAGTTCATCACCCACCAGGGGTTTGGACATACATGAGTTACTTAATGATGTGGGGGCACTCATGGGGCCCTAGGAACCAGGGTGACGACCATGATAAGGCGTAGAGCTCATGCTTGGATTTTGCCCACGTGCTATTTAATGTCTTGGCCATATTTTGCATTTTATAATATTCTTTCTTTCTTTTGTTTCTTGCTTGTGGCCATGATATGCTTTTAACTTTCTTTTAGCTGCATCAACCTCCGAGGCAACATTTTCAGGCCTTACCCGGATGTGGACAAGGGGAGGGGGTTCCTGCCAGTGCCTTGTGGATCTAGTGGTCATGTGGACCCAAAGAAGGAAAATAATGAAATAAGGCTTGTAATATACGGAGGGGAGTGAAAAATGTGGAACGAAAAAGCGGGACCACGCTACGGGTTTCCCAGGTAGTACCCTCCCTAAAGCCATAGGCCAATAGGGGAGATCCCACGGGATTGGGATTAAAGAATTAAACCACCCCTCCCCCCCCACCCAATTTAAGGTGAGGGAACAAAACCACGATCAAAGCCATTCCTTCTTCCAAGTTACCCAATAATCCATGCCTAAAATGCCCAATCAAAAAAAGCATAAGCACTCAATTGCACAATGAAAAACATATCTTTCGGGTCAGATTTCCCACCTTCTAACATATGCTCTCGACAGGTGGGCGAGGAAACATATACCACACTACGGGTTTCCCAGGTAGTACCCTCCCTAAAGCCATAGGCCAATAGGGGAGATCCCACGAGACTGGGATTAAAGAATTAAACCACCCCCCCCCCCTCCCCCGCCAATTCAAGGTGAGGTAACAAAACCACGATCAAAGCCCTTCCTTCTTCCAAGTTACCCAATAATCCATGCCTAAAATGCCCAATGAAAAACAAGCATAAGCACTCAATTGCACAATGAAAAACATATCTTTCGGGTTAGATTTCCCACCTTCTAACATAAGCTCTCAACAGATGGGCGAGGAAACATATAACTGATGCAGGGAGCAAAGATAAAGCGACACATCACATCAACTAAGGGTGGCTCTTAAGGGTTGCTGGCTGTCGGTTGAAGAAGATGAATAGGAAAGAAGCTTTCCTAGGGTCCCCCATTTGGTGGGCAACAAGCATCAAGGAGTGAAAGTGAATAAAAGGTAAATAAAAGTGAAAGTGAGATAGGGTATTTTTATACATTGTTTTTATTTTTTATATTTTCATTTTTTAAGCTTTTATAGGAAATTTTTTTGGTGGGATGCCTAGAATCTTCCCTTCCTTGAGGGGCACACCTAGAAGAATCCCTTTTCTAGTGGGGATGCCATGAAGCACCCCTTTCCTAAGGGGACGGCCAAAAGGACCCCTTTTCTTAGGGGGGTGCGTAGAAGTCCCCCTTTTGGGAAAATGACTCCCCTACACTAGGTAAACATTTCTCCTTTTGTTTTGGGAAACGTTTCCCCAAGCATCCCCTTGCTTCGGGGGCATGCTCCTCAATCTAGTGGGCATGTCCTCGTGAAACATTGTAGTTTAGCTAGTTTAAGGACTTTGGATGGAGGGGTGAGAGAGTTTGGCCTTTATAGGTTACTTGTTGATCGAATATTGCTTGTACATTCTATTGGGAGGCTAGAAGAGCCTTCTAGCTTTGAGGAGGCACACGCATGTTGGAATATCTTAGAGACAAGCTTTAAACCTATTATGGGTGTTGTGATAACATCTTTTGTTGGTAGATATGACGATACTTATACAACTTATAGTATCGATATTTTGACACAATGCAAGATTGTGGCGGGTAGAGATGTGACATCTAATGAAGACACAAGGTCTTCAAGTTCACAAGATTCTACTTGAATGATTGAGGGGAAAGTCGAGGTTGTCGTTTAAGAGATTGATTCTAAGACTAGAGATGAGTCGGATTTAGAGGGAGTTGATGTGAGATTGAGTGTGGATATGCCCTCACGTAATCTAGCTTGTAAGAAGCCAAGATGGCTAACCCAAACATTACAGGAGCATGTAGGAGCGCCCAAATCTTCAATGACGGTGGGACACATGGGAGATGATCCTTGATGGGTTTGCATAGTGGAGACAAGTTGATTAGTGATTGCTTGGCATTAGTTAGGTACTAGCTTAGTATTCTTCAGTAGGTTGTTGGAGTTTTCTTGACAGCTTGGGGGATGTCCTTCACGAGGGCCATATGGAGAGTTCACTTCCTTGGGGAACGTCCTATTTGGGAGGAGTGTTGTGTATTCCTGAGGAGGACATCAAACCGTAGAGAGCATGGATGATGGGATAACATGGATTCTTGTTCAGAGGTTTAGAGTTGTCTCACTTAACCTAGGTTGTGACAATGTTGTTGCATGATGCATCTAATCAAGTGGAGTAAATTACTTAGGAGAATTGATGGAGTCTTAGGAGGTTTATTATGGAGAGATGTGGAAATGCCTTGTGTACTACATCATCTTGGAATCTTTATTGTGTATGCTATCATCTTGAAGCATGACATGTGTTCTTTGAAGTATAGCATTTCACTTTTGTTGGCCTACAAGTGCTCATTGTAGGTTGTTTGTAAGGACTTGGGCCTGCATTATATGGTTGGTTCTATTTTTTCATATGGTATATATATCTATTCGTAGTTTTGTTCTAGGGTTATATTCCTTCATACTTGCAGGTGGTCATTATTCATTAGAGGATTGAGATGATGTGATAGCATAGGTGACAGGTCTTTACAAATGACAAAGGTTGATTCCCAAAATGTGGCCAATGTAAATTTGTAGGTAGCAGGTTTGGTGGAGTTGCAGATGGAGTTGATATGTGTTGATGTAAACACTTGTAAAGAGGGAGTGCTAGCTTTTGGGGTTACTTTGAAAGTGTTTACACCATGTTTGGGGTTCTTCATGATATTTGGGATACATGGTGTATGTTCAACCTTTGGATGGTCCAAGATAGATTGACACATGGGAGATGATCCTTGATGGATTTGCATAGTGGAGACAACTTGCTCAGTGATTGCTTGATCTCATGGCTTAGTATTTTTACATAGTATGTTGGAGTTCTCTTGATAGCCTGAGGATATCCTTTGTGATGGCCACATGGAGAGATCACTTGCTTGGGAGGAGGAATGTTGTTCATCCTAGAGGAGTTCATCAAACACTAGAGAACATGGGATAGCTTGGATTCTTGTTCAAAGGTTTAGAGCTGTCTCGGTTAGGTTGGGTTGTGATAGTATTCTTGCCAGGTTTAGCTATCACATGCTCTCTAGCGTTTGATGGATTGACACATGGATGGTCCAAGATGGATTGACACATGGGAGATAATTCTTGATGGATTTGCATAGTGGAGTCAACTTGCTTAGTGATTACTTGACCTCATGGCTTAGTATTTTTCCGTAGTTTCTTGGAGTTCCCTTGATAGCTTGGGGACATCCTTCACGATGGCCCCATGGAGAATTCACTTGCTTAGGGAACACCCTATTTGGGAGGAGTGTTGTGCATCCTAGAGGAGGATATCAAATGCTAAAGAATATGGGATAGGTTGGATTCTTGTTCAAAGGTTTAGAGTTGTCTCGGTTAGCCTGGGTTGTGATAGTGTTCCTACAAGGTGTAGCTAATCCAGTGAAGGACATTGCTTAGGAGGATTGATGGAGTCTTTAGGGGCTTATGATAGAGAGATATGGATACGCCTTGTGTAGCTACATCATCTTGGAACTCTTATTGTGTATGACATCATATTGAAGCATGACATGTGTACTTTTGAGTGTAGCACTTTACTTGTGTTGGCCTACAAGTGCTCATTGTAGGTTGTTTGTAAGGACTTGGGCCTGCATTGTATTGTTGGCCTCCCTTACCTTTTATATATATATAGAGGAAGGAGAGAGTCCTTTCATCATCATCATCATTTTATCACTTCTCTCTATACTTGTCTTCTTGGAGAGATTCACTAGGGTTCATGAGTTCATGAGGAATCCCTAGGAGAACTTGTGGAAGGGAAAGTGAACCTCCTTGTTTGGGGTTTGCTCTCGTGACTAGGGTTTGCTCATGTGGAGGAGATGTTGGAGATGATCATTCATATCTTCGTACCCATTTTCATATCCACTCTTGTTGAGATGTGACCTTGGAGAGGAGCACACCTTAGTCTTGTCTCTCTCGTTTGGTCTTAATTTGTACTTGATCTCTCCCTCTCTCTCTCTTTTTCTTGGAATCACTAGGGTTTCTTGGTCTTCTTGGAGTATCTTGGAGCATCTTGGAATTCTAGGGTTAGGGTTTATCTCATGGAGGTTTGAGATCAGTGTTTTGTGATAAAACTTTGGGGTATCTTTGGTGGAGAAGAAGTGAAGAGGACATATTGCCTTGGAAGACTTGTTGGAGTGATTCTGACATGTTGTAGCTCCTTGGTTGAGCTATGGTTTTCCTGTTTTCCCCAGATAGGAGTTTGGAGAGCTAGTGGACTTATAGTACCTTGAGAGAAGGCTATGGTGTCTATTTTTATGCCATATTGAGCATACTAATAAAGTTTTTAGCTGTCCAAAACTTGTGTGATTTCCAGATTTGATTTTCAGCCATATATGCTCTTCAAGTATTGTTATTTACAGCTATATATGTCTTGCTGATTTGACTAAGTAAAATGAAAGTTTGTTGAGTGATTTGAGATCATCAAGGAAGGATATAAGGGCTGGTTTGCTGCTGATATACCTGCTGTTTTACTGCTGTTATAATTGCTGTAAAAGTGAATTTTCAAATCTGGCATATGTGGGATAAGTTGCCCTAGATGGCTGAAGTTTATCTAGGTTGTTTGGTATCTTTTCTCCTTGGATTGCTTGGAAGATTTGGCTCTTAGAGTGTGGAAGCTTGTCTAGGTTGTTTGGTACTTTTCTCCTTGGATTGCATGGAAGATTGGGCTATTAGAAAGTGAAATATTGTACTCTTGAATTTCTCATGGTTAAGATCTGGGAAACCTCAAGTCAAACAGGTGAAATTTCTGTTTTGCACTAAATCTTAACTCAGACAGAAATTTCAACACTTAGCTGATGGCTTGTGCCCTATCATGGCATATAGGGGACATTTTCTCCACTTAGAAAAATCTCACGGTCTTTTCATTTTGAATAGGCGTCTGTGTTTTTCAAATTTCATTGGGTATAATTGCTTTCCACATGGTGGGGCAGCTATTTGGTTGATTCACTTGATTGTGTTCTTTCCAACAGAGCTTTGATTGCCCATATTCAAGATCTTTATGTGTGTCGCCTACTTCCATTCAATCATACTTACTTTACCTTCAAACTTCCTAATTCTTTCCAATTCTTAGTTCCCTCTCTCATGGGGACTTTACATGCTTACCATATTGCCTTTTATTTTAAAAACTTCAATTGTGTTCTATTTTAGTTTCCTTTCTTAGCTTATCCCCCGCTTTTATTCCCTCTCTGTTGACATTGCCAAACACCTCTCGACCCATATCCTTTTGGAAGCTTCCCTTGACTCATATGCTCACTTGAATCATTCCCCCAAGGCTATTTACTGGATTGGATCTTATCTTATGACTGTTAGTAGGATAACAAGTGAAAATCCATGCACATATATCCTTGATTTGTTCTCATCTACAGCCTTTCCTTTTTTGTTCATAGGGAGTATTGTTGCCTCCTTTGACATAAGAAGTATGTGCTTCTTGTGTTAATAAGGCATGAGCTTATTGCTTGCCTTTGCACCTCCTTCAAACCTTTTAGCATACTCTTATTTTTGGAATCCCCCCTTTCATATGTTGATCCCCAAGCTTGGGTCTCTCATATCACCTTGCTTTATAATACTCCAAATCAATGCTTGTTGATTGTCTCTTCTCCTCCAATTTGTCATTCCTTACTGTTGGACATGTTAGGACTCATGAGAGCTATTTAGAAATTGGGTATTACCAAGCTGGTTGTGAAACTTTCACTATTGCATCAACTAGAAATTATTTTTCTAACTGAATATTATTAAGTGTAGTTTATTTTCTATTATGACAAACAACAAATAAAATCACTACTGCAATTTTCACCAAAAATAAAATGTGCTATGGAAGCAAAATTGGAACTGAGAAAACAGATGCACACACAATAAAAATGACACCAATATTTTTGGACAAAAGTCCCCAAAAAAATCCAGTGTGGGAAAACCAATGCAGCAGATGAGGGTTTTATATTTATTATTCAACAACAAAATCCGATTACAATATTTGGATGCCAAGTTGGCAATCCTCTCCTAATAAATCACTAGCAAAATATCTGAGACATTTTTCTCTCTCTCCACGAGCAATCTTGGCCTGATAAGGTCCTACAAACAACTCCCAATCACTAGCAAAATATCTGAGAGATTTTTCTCTCTCTCCACGAGCAATCTTGGCCTGATAAGGTCCTACAAACAACTCCCAATCTGCCTTTGTGTCAACCACTATGCAGGCCGAAACTTGCACTGCCTAGAATAGTTGCTATCTGCCTTTGTTGTCTATCTCTGCCACTGAGAAGGATTCAATGGCCCTCTGGAAGAATTTTCACGACACTCTGCTACTGAATCAATCTCTCTAGTTGAATTGAACTGCCTCCTTGAGGCTCTGCATAGTCTCTCTGTAAAATAACTCGACCTCTCTATGCTGACTCTTCTGGCACTGGAAAATCCTCTGGAATCACTCTGCTACTGCTCCTCAATCTCTGCTACTCGATCACTGGATCAAATTCTTCCCTAGCTGAATCTCTGCTCTATGGGAAATTCAATCTGCATTGATCTTCCTCTCACTCGATGTGTCTATCTCCATCCCCATCGTCTTGCTCTTATAATCTTTTGTTGGTGAATCAATGACCATGATTAGATCTCCATCAACAACTAAGATCATCTCAAACTCAATCCGTGTGAGTTTCTAGAGCATTCTCACATTTCTTTAATTAATTACCATTAATTAACCAATTTTCCTAAGTTAGGAAAAATTTAAATGATGGCTAATTAAGTTAACTGAGGCATTTTGCAAGCTTAATTCGCGAAACCTTTTCTGGGTTTTGAATATTTCGCGCTCTTAGCCTCTCTGACACAAATCGAGACTAGAACACCTTTCCAATGCTTCAAAAACTAACACTCCCTCTTAGTGAAGAAGTTGTTCTATTATCTTTCTCTCGTAACATCTTCCCTCACACTGTTGATGTTTGACACTTGTCCATCAACCCACTGCACACTCTGATTCATTTGCCAATTCTGTAGTTGAACTACCCTGCATATGCATTATTGCTGACACTGCTCTGCGCTGCATTTGATCTCATGATGTTGTTGCTATTACAACTACTGCAACTAAGAACCAATCTCTGAATCTACTGTGACCCTGTATTGGCTCTGCAACTGTCTCCTGAGTCTCTCACTAAAACTAGCCCCTGCACTATCTACTGAGTAATTGTTTGCGCCCCTTAATAACTCAATGCAACTAGTCTCTCAAGATCTGACTACGCCATGCTGACAATGATCCATCTGCTATTGAAAATTGTGGGCCCTTGTAGCTAAGGTAATGATGCGTGAGGAAACATCTGTCTGATGTTTTTCTCCATGGATCTTGCCCAAATCTCTGCAACTCTGGTAACTAGAGTTCAAGATCTCCCCAACTCTCTCTTGGAGGTATAGCTGCATACAAGGCAAATTTGTCCTCCAACCTGTTGGACAAATTATCAATCTTTGCCGAAGCTGCTTCCTGCTCTTGTTATTCTTGGGGCAATGGGTATTGTAGTGACCAAACTCACCATACCTGAAGCACTTGATCTTCAACAAATCTTTCTTCTTCTTTTCTTCTCCCTTTGAGCCTTGTCCCTGACTAGGACCTTTCTTCACCTTCCCTTTAGATGCAAGGGTTACATTCTCCTCATCCTTCACACTCTTCGGTCCTTTGCTACTGTTGCCGCTGATATTACTTTCGACAAGAGCAAGCCTCATTTCTTCCTGAGTGAAATCACTTCATAACCGATCCCATCTAGGTAGTTGATCGCATCTAGTGATACCCTGAACAGAGGTCGCCCACTCCTTGGTGAAACCGTTGAGAGTTGTATGCATTAGCTCACTGTCGGGAGGTGTCTCTCCAACTGCTGCAAGATCATCTCAGACATTCTGAACTTTGGTGAGATTATGAGTGACTCCTTTACCCTTCTGCATCTTGGTGGTCCTCAACTTCTCTTTCAAGAACATCTTCCGGGTCTTGGAAGGATCCTGGAAAAGCTTCGCCACAACATCCTAGCTTTCTTTGGCAGTATTCTTGGCAGATAGATGCGGAACTATATGATATCGTACGCCATCGAGGATCATCCTTTTTGCCTTGGCCATTTCCTTATTGCAGTTCTCTAGCTTCTGCTGATCTATAGGTATGGAAACCACATTTCTGCATATGTATTTAGACCAGACCATGCTGATCTAGTAAGAAAGTCATTTTGGTTTTCAAAATATAGTAGTTAGAGGCTCCATTAAGCCTACCCTGATCTTGAAGTACCACTGAGGCCATTTCTGCAAAACTCAAATCTAGGTAAATAAACAAGAATCTCCTTTCTTTCTTGCTCGACTTCCTGCTCTGCTACTCGCATTCCCTCCTGGAATGCGTAGATCTGCCCTGCTACTACCCTGTGCTATGGAAAAGTCGGATTCCTCCAGAAAACTGAATCTGGAAAACCTCAGGGAAATTCGGGAAAACTCCTCTCTATGTGCTTTTTCTCTTCCACCCAGCGTTGATCTGTTGCTGCAAACCAACTGCGCCCATATCTACTTACTGGAACTACTTCCGGACAACACCACTGTCTGCAAATCATCACAACTGAGGCTCTTCGAATTTTCTGCTGCGTGCAAGTTGAAAATCAAACCTTGCCTCTGCTAATTCGCATTTCCTGTTGGTGGTCTGTGCAAATCTAGAAATTTTTCCCAGAGACTCCCTATGAAGCTGCAAAATTTCTCCCTCATCATTGAGCCACCGATCTGTCTTCAAACTCACTGTGGTACCATGTGAAATTTTCACTATTGCAGAGACTGGAAATTATTCTTCTAACTGAATATTATTATTTGCAGTTTATTTGCTATTATGACAAACAATGCATAAAATCACTACTGCAATATTCACCAAAAATAAAATGCATTGCGGAAGCAAAAATGGAACTGAGAAAATAGATGCACACACACAATAAAAATGACACCAATATTTTCGGACAAAATTCCCTGGAAAAACCCAATGTGGGAAAACTGGTACAGTAGATGAGGGTATTATTATTATTATTCAGCAGCAAAATCTGAGTACAATATTTGGATGCCAAATTGGGAATCCTCTCCTGAGAAATCACTGGCAAAATATATGAGAGATTTTTCTCTCTCTCCACAAGCAATCCTGCACTGATCTGGCCCTACAATCAACTCCCAATATGCCTCTGTGTCAACCACTGCTTGGGTCAATGTTTTCTAGGTCAAAGTCCCCATTGAGGACTTCTAGGTTTTGTCTTGAGTCATTAGAGTCATTTCCATTATTATTAGACCCTTCTTGGACTTTTGTATCATGTAAAAAGAATTATTTTTGAGTCAAAAAGGTAATTTGTCACCTCCACACCAAGTCGACCTTGCCCTCAACAAGTCGACCTGGATTAGGGCAATTCGACCTCACAAAAAGCCTATATATTGAGCAACTTGACTTCATTTGGAGAGCATCATCAACAAGTTTGATCTCTAAGAAGCAGTAGCTGGAAAAGAGTGCGAAGTTGCTGGAGAAGGAGAGAAGTTTAGAAGAAGAAAATCTAGTTTTTGGGCTACCTTTCTCTCACATGTGCAAAGATATTGGGCTGAAGTTGGGGCCGAAATTCTGATCTAAAGCTGCACCTTAAAGCGTTGACACTTGGAAGGCTGCGAAAAGGACATCTACAAGGAGGAAGGGTTGAGTTGGTGGTTGGAGGAGGTCTTTGTCTAGGTCTAGAAGTCTAGAAGTGTCTCACGTTAATTTGAATCTATTGAAGGAAGAGTTCTTGACTGGTTTTTCCCCTGGTTGTGCGCCTACACCTTGTGTCTCTTATTCTTGTGATTTTCGTAAACATAATTTGGTAATTGCTTGATGAAAGATAAATTAAATAAGAAGTAAAAGAAGCCATCATAATTCACAAGTAATTATCAAGAAAGAGGAATCAAACCCTAAATCCTACTAGCATTGATTTCTCAACATGGTATCAGAGCTAAGGTTAAATAAGGTTGAAGATCACACTGTTGGCAATTACTTGAAGAAAGGAAAATCAGTTTTGGAAGAAAAAGGTTACTCCTATGGCAAAGTTACTTGAAGATGGGAATCAATATTGTGAGAATTGCAAGAAGTTGGATTGGAAGGAACATCTACAATCTATTTAGAGAGTCAAGAGTGAAGGATTTTTGCCTACACTTACAGGTACTCTTGATGATGATAATGCATAGGTCATTGATAGTGGAACATCAAGACATTTCACTGGAGAAGATGGACAACTTAATACCCTATGGAAGGAACCATCATCTCATGCAGTGGAGTTAGGAGACAACAACAGTTATGCAGTCAAAGGCCTTGGATCTATATCATTAAAGCTGGAAAATGGAGCAAAGCTACACCTCAATAGTATACTCTATGTTCCAGGTTTGAAAAAGAATTTACTTTCAATTTCCTGTTGAGAAGATAAAGGAGATAGGGTTGCCTTTGTAGATGGTAAAGTTCCGATTTGGGAAAAGATTCAAGCATTGTCAAGGTAAAAGTTATTGGAGTTCGTGAAGGAAGACTATATAGAGTTATAACACCATCTCCTCAAGCCCTAGTTCACATGGAGATCAATCTTATCGACTTATGGCATAGGAGATATGGGCATATACACTACAAGATAATTTCCTCACTTATGGTAAATGGCATCCCCAATATCAAAGAAGATCGTGAAGGAGTATACAAGGGATGTGCTCTGGGAAAGAATACAAGGAAGCATTTTACAAGCAATGAAACAAGGTCTAAAGAAATATTAGACCTCATTCATTATGATGTGTGGGTCAATGTTCATCAAATCTCTTGGAGGCCATCTTTATGTGACCTTCATTGATGATCACTCTAGGAAGACCTGGCTCTATCTTCTCAAGACAAGGGATGAAGTATTTCAAAAGTTCAAGGAATTTAGATCCAAAGTGAAGAACTTACCAAAAAAAAGATAAAAACTTTGAGATTCGACAGTGGAAAAGAATACACTTCAAGAGAATTGATTGCATATTGTAAAGAAGTAGGTAGTAAGAGGGAGATCATTGTTCCCTACAACCCCGAGCAAAATGGAATTGCAAAAAGGAAGAATAGAACCATTGAAGAATGCATAAGGAGGGAGCCTCCACCATTTTACCCCAAGATAAGTATCTTGTTCCTTGTTTCCTTTGTTATGTTTGGTTTCCCTTTCATATCAAGATTTGTTTGTATTATATGCTAATAACCTTTTCTTTGTAGGATAGATTGCATAATACACAGAGGTTATGGAGAAGACTTCAAAGGACAAATTTGAAGCATGGAAGAAGTTATATAGCAAAGGAAGCCCTTCAAAATTAATGTCTTACAAGGTTTGTTAAGGAACAACTCAAGGTATGTCTCAAACTATAAGCTTTGTTATAAAGTTCCCTTCCTATAAAAGGTACGATCATTCTTCTTTTAAAATTTTCTTTACATTACTAACATCATTATGTCTAGGGTTTTGAATCGTAAAGATTCTTGTTAGGGTGATTAATCATAAGATTGAAACTACCCTCATTATATTATCATCTATCATTCTTATGGAACCCTAAAAAATTCTCTGTAAAACCCTATCTTAAGGGTATATCAATATTGATTATGAAACCCTAGTCTACTTAGGGTTAATGAAATTTAGTAAACCTATTCATTTTTTAGGGGTTTAGTATTGTTATGATAAAAACCTTATTCCTTTAGGGTTTGTTGTTAATGTCTAAGTTATGTATTGGAACCCTAGATCTTTAGGGCTTGGTAAAATGGGGTTTATAATCAAGACCCTCGTATTAGCTAAACTGAGGTCCTAGGAATGAAACCCTAGGTGTATATTCGTCTGTATGATTGAAACCCTAGTTTGAATGAAATTGTTAACTTCGATGTATTGATGTTTGTTTCTTGGGTTTACCTAGTAGATATTGATGTGAAATGCATCCTCGATATGTATATGTGAGTATGCTGTCCTAATTGTTAATGTTCATAGTTTGTGAAAGTTAGGGTTTGTAAAGCTCTAGTAGAAGTTGATATTTGAGGATATGATATAGTTTTCAATATGATTTAGTCTAGGGTTTGCAACAAAGCCTAGTAAATGTTTGTCATGTAAAAGCATATTGTTGAAAGTCCAACATTGCGAACATCAGCGTTAGGATAAAATCGGCAGGGGTCCAAAAAAAAATCGTAAAAATTGGGAAAATATCGATAAAAAATTAGCAAACATCGGCAAAATTAAGATACCATAAAAATAGTTTTAAAAATCGGCAAACATCGGCTAGGCCAAAAAATCGTCATTTCGAGATAAAATCGGGATGTTATCGAGATGTCACAACACCTTAGATAGTAATATGATTGGATTGTTATTGAATCATTGATATCTAAGGTTTTGTGTCTCGAAGATGGAATCTAGGGTTTACATTAAGTCATGGTAGAATGTCATATATCTCTAAAAGTAATATTGAGGCCCTAGATATAATGACACTGATATCTTGGTTGAGTTGCTCAAAGTCTTGATGATGAAGTCTAGGGTTTATGACAAAACCCTAGCAAGAAGATGATGTCTAGGATGTAAAAAGTTGTATCTCATGAACCTAACTAGGTTTAGTTGTTTAATGTCCAAAGTCTAATGCTTCCATTATAATATTGACATGATTTTTGTATGGTTGACTTCATGCTTCTGTATTTTTTTTTGGGTTGTACTTGCTATTAAAGTTTTACATGTACATAATCTTCAAGATAATAAAGATGTTCGTATAAGCATGATGAAGGAAGCATATGAATGATGATGATCAAGGAATGAAACCATGAAAAAAGAAGGAAGTGGTTGATCTCCCTAAGTTAAGAGGGAGCCTAGATAGAAGAAAGAGTACATCACCCCAGTTGAGAGGGAGGGCATATTATCATAGTCATGATAGATACCTTGAAGAAGAAATTGGAGAATGAATTGGTGCTGCTGAAGAAATGAAAGAAGAAGAAAGCCTCCGACAAATTAAATATCGATAACTTGATATTAGCAGCGCTCGAATAATTGAGGACCCCAAAGGTTTGTGCTTACTTGTATATTTGAAAGTTTTATTGATTGGGGTTTATGTTTGTACAGGTCAAATCTCTCCATAAGAAGATTGAACACTCTGGAAGCTATTGGAGATTGGATAAACCAATGCTCCTCATGTGTCTCGTGACATGGACTAACAGCCTCTCGTGGATCTTTATCTTTGGTGATGCAATCGTTGACTATCACCTGTGGGTTTTGGTCTAACGACAATCGTGATTCCCAACAAGTGGTATCAGAGCGTAGGTCACGAGTTCGTTACACACCCGATTTGCGTTGGGGGGGGGGAGATTGTTAGACATTAGGTAAACCAACGCTCCTCGCGTGTTTCGTGACATGGACTAACTGCCTCTCGTGGATCCTTATCTTTGGCGATGCGATCATTGACTAACACCTGCGGGTTTTGGTCTAACGACAATCGTGATTCCCAATAGAAGCATGCTTGGACAAATGGATATATCTAGCTTGATAGGGAGAGTTGAAGCATCTAATGGCAGATGCTTGGGAAGACATCTGGTCGACCTTTTTGTTGATGTCTAAATCCTGAAGAGGGAGGGTGGCGTTGGTCTTGGAGCTCTGACCTTTGATATGCACCTAGATCCTTGGGTTGATGGTTAGTAAGTAAGCCTAATGGTACCTAGACTAGATATCATTTTTGGGATTCAACTACGTTAAGTAAGTCATTCACATATGACCATTTCCATGAGAGGTAGTCGTAAGTGACTAATTTCTCACGATTTGAATAGTTCACTTAGCACTCATTGCATTGGGTGATGCTCACAAGGGTGAAGAAGTGGGATTGAAACTGGTGAAATAAATCACGTAGTGTCAATCATCACTTCCGGGGATTGCACCCGGTAACCAGGACTTCCTGGGAGGTCACCCATCCCAGATCGCCTCTGGCTCAAGTGCGCTTAACTGTGGAGTTTTCCCCACAATCAAGCCCACTTAGCTTGCTACCTAGACTGGCTGAAAGTTTGAGTCCGTCTTAGTTCCACCAGGATAGATTACCCTGGTTAGGAATCTAGTCCGCAACAGTGAGTGTGCTAGAACTCTTCGTAGTTCAAGATCATTTTGAAATACTCCATGTACTTGTATATACATGTAATTATGAATATCTCCCTAGTTAAGAGGGAGTGTTGAAGAATGTAACTAGCTTCGGTCTTCATAATTGTACTTGTCAAAAAAAATTATTATTAAAGAAAATGACTTATTAAGCATGGGTTTCATGCTTGGGTCAATGTTTTCTAGGTCAAAGTCCCCATTGAGGACTTCTAGTTTTGACTTGAGTCATTAGAGTCATTGTCATTATTATTAGACCCTTCTTGGGCTTTTGTATCATGTAAAACGAACTATTTTTGAGTCAAAAAGGTAATTTGTCACCTCCACACCAAGTTGACTCTACCCTCAACAAGTCGGCTTGGATTAGGGCAATTCAACCTGACAAGAAGCCTATATATTGAGCAAATCGACTTCATTTGGAGAGCATCATCAACAAGTAGCTGGAAAAGAGTGTGAAGTTGTTGGAGAAGAAGGAGAGAAGTTGGGAAGAAGAAAATCGAGTTTTTGGGCTACCTTTCTCTCACACGTGCGAAGATATTGGGCTAAAGTTGGGGCTGAAATTTTGTTTCTGTTGTAGGGTCGAACTTTTGAAGCTGGGGGGCCGAAAAATCTACTGCTAGGGCCGAAATTCTGATCTAAAGCTGCACCTTGAAGCGGTGAGACTTAGAAGGTTGAGAAAAGGACATCTACAAGGAGGAAGGGTTGACTTGGTGGTTGGAGGAGGCCTCTGTCTAGGTCCAGAAGTCTGGAAGTGTCTCATCTTGATTTGAATCTATTGAAGGAAGAGTTCTTGACTGGGTGTTCCCCTTATAGGGGTTTTGCCTTGGCTATGCGCCTACATCTTGTGTCTCTTGTTCTTGTGATCTTCATACACATATAATTTGGTAATTGCTTGATGAAATATAAACTAAATAAGAAGTAAAAAAAAGCCAACATAATTGACAAGTAATTATCAAGAAATAGGAACTATGTTGCAGGAAACGTGGGGGGGGGGGGGGCGTTTCCGGCTGGAAACTGGGACGAAACGCGGAAAAGCGTTTGGTACGGCTAGAAAACGCGTTTCCGACCGTACTGCCACGTTTCCCGAAATGGAAACGTGGCAGTACGTGGGGGGGGGGGGCGTTTCCGGCTGGAAACTGGGACGAAACGCGGAAAAGCGTTTGGTACGGCTAGAAAACGCGTTTCCGACCGTACTGCCACGTTTCCCGAAATGGAAACGTGGCAGTACGGCCGGAAACGCGTTTCCCGACCGTACAACCCGCGTTTCCCAATTGAATTGTGTTTTTTTTTATAATTTTTTGTTTTTTTCAAATTTGTTTTTTAATTTTCTAGATTTGTGTCTAAAGTTATAAAAGTGAATTTTTGCCCTAGTGTTGACATGCAGTTCATGGTAATGTTAAATTCTTAAAGTAAAAGTGATATTCTCCTTTATTTTTCATTTTCATCCTTTTACTTAAATTTTTAACATTACCATGAAATGACTCAGGATGTTTGAGAGTGGTTTCGCCCTCATTGGATTTCATATGGAGAAAGTAGAATTTTAGATCTCACTCAAAATCCAGCAGACTTATTTGTTTTTCAGGATTTCAGGATTGAGGGGGTTGCAATGTTTCCATTGGATTTTATCATGTACTAGGGTATGGAACTTCTATTTAATCAAGAGAACCAAGCCCTCTATGCAGGGGAAACTCCCAATAATCAAAATCATGTAGGGTACTAGGGTATGAAACTTGTATTTAATCAAGAGCACTAAGGTCATTCGACTATGTAGGAGGAGACTCCCAATACAACAGTGGTCCTTCTAAAGAATGGGATGTGGATGCAGAAAATCCTGATTTGGATCTCTCTCTTGCAGCCTTATAGTCTTTATTGTACTTGCAGCCTCATATATTAATATAAATAAAGGCTGATTTTGAGATTTGATATCTAATAAAGGTTGCTTTTGGATATTCCGATATTTTTATTTTCATTATGTGATCATTCATGAGTAAATGTGATGTAAATTAAATCTTAATGTTTAAGTGTAATAAATTATAATGTATCATTTATGCTTTATGATTGCACACACACACACACACACATATATATATATATATTTAAATATTTTCTATATATATATATATATATATTCGCGTTTCCCCGTTTCCAAAATTTGGGGAGGTCGCGTTTCGTATCGCTTCCCGTTTCGGAAACTCGTACCCGTTTCCCCGTTTCCAAAATTTGGGGAGGTCGCGTTTCGTATCGCTTCCCGTTTCGGAAACTCGTACCCGTTTCCCCGTTTCGTGCAACTTAGAATAGGAATCAAACCTATGTTGCACGAAACTTCTAAGAACCCGATGTTTCAGGACATACTCATACTTGAGACTTCGAAACTCGATCATCATGTAATCATTTATGAGAGTTAATATAGACTTGGTTTTCCCTCTAAAGTGTTATCTATGGGTCTTATTTCCCTTTTTTCTTCCAAGATAATGTGTTAATCACTTATATATATATATATATATATATATATATATATGACGTTTTGGCTGATGTTTCCATTTTTGGGAGGTGACATTTCTAAACGTACCCATTTCAGAAACTTTGAAACCTTTCGACGCTTCGTGCAACTTAGAATCGAACCCTAAATCCTACTAGCATTGATTTCTCAAAACATCATTCATACAAAAGCAGGGGTCTTTCTATGAAATGCACCAATAATATAGAAGATTTTCAACAATAGTATAATTATTCAACAAAACCACAGTAAGTTAGGGCTGACTGCCAAGTGAACAACAAGTCTATCCAACCAATAAATCCACCAGTATAATTTTGTTTTGCAATGCCAATATTTAGCAACCGTAATTCACTAACACTATTTCATTCTATTGTTACTATACTACTGGTAGCTCATTGTCTAGTTATGTTGCCTCCAAACTTATTGTTGTTAAGGGGGCTTGTAGCAAACCCTCCCTTAACCACATTTTTCCTGTCGTGAAGTAGTGCTTTAGCTCTTGATTGTGTTGGCTTATCATTGTAAATTCGTTGACCAGGAGAGCTATTGTGATGCCCTGTTTGCCTGTACTGAGGTTGCACGAAGTGGGGACGTTTTTTGGAAGCGAAGTGCCATAAGCGTCATTTTCAAAAAATCATCGGAAACAAAGCATCTCAGAAGTATTTATATATATATTGCATTTATATTAAAAAAAACATCAAAAATACCAAATTAGTTGTAGAAGATATGAAAACATGCAAATTTGTAAATAAATCAAGATAGATATGGCATCCAGTGTACATTATTGATTAATTATTCGAGAATCAACCATTTAGACTGTAAAACACCCCCTGCTCATTCCGTCAATTTGGTTTGGTCGAAGGTCGGTCGTTCGATCTTGAACATGGAACCACAAACAAAACCATGACTGAGGGACCCCCCCACCCTCCTGTAACATTAGTTGGGGGTCGAGGGGGGCGGGGGGTTCCTCAGTTGATTTCAATCATCGATCTGTGTGGTGGATGAACACTGTTGATCGACCGAGGGAGCATGTGGATGCCACGTGGCAACACAATGCTGACATCGCAAGGATTTAATGGCCCAACTTCAAATGGCCATATCTCGTGATCTAGGCGCCAATTTTTGAGAAATTTTATATTGTTGGAAAGCTGTCGACAAGTTGGACGTAGTGGCGATGTTTATTTTAAGTTCTAAGGAGTTTGAAAAATGACAAAATTTTAAGACCCCATTTCCATAACAAGACTTTGGAGGTTGAGTCAAGGATAGTAATGCCGCCTTCTACCTCTAGTATGGGCTATGGGGTGGATGGGGGTGTTACATAAACTCTAGCAATTACAAACATACGTCAATTTTTTAAGCATATCAAAGATAATGGAAGGTAGAAAGTACCAAAATTTAAGCATATAATAGAAAGAAAACATTTAAAGATAAAATCATAAAACTTTCAAGTAACTTATCTAGCAAGTGAGCAACTGCCAACATGAGTCATGACCAAAATTAACATACTAATGTTTACAAAATAGGCCACTTGGCCACCACCAACTACACATTGAACTAGGAAGAGTAAGACAAAAAAGTTCAAATTCACAACACTAAATTCTAGTCTATGACAAAAGTAGTGAACTGTGAACATATTTAGTGATCTCTCCTCCGTACACCACGATCACTATGTGAGCCTTCATGTGGGGGCAATGAAGAATATGGTGGTCATGGAAGTTGTGGAACTGTTGAAGATGAAGCCCCTGCTGCTTGTGTTGAAGAATGGAACTTGGGACCATGGGACTGGATGTAGGTGTCATCTCATATCAATCATCATCATCCTAGATAAGTTTCTCGTCCAATTGCTTTAATTGCAACCCTCCATTCTCCAAATTGGCCTCTAGATTTTTGTCCCAAAGCTTAAGGTATTTATTATTCTTTGTCTCCTCATTGTAACGGAACAACAATCACATGTTGTAATGAACATAAACCAAGCTCTCTGCCTGATCTACATTTAACTTGTTCCTTTTAACATTGTGGATGAAACTATAGGTGCTCCAACACCTCTCTGTAGAAGAAGTGTTTACTACCTATGATAGCACTCGTATTGCCAAAGATTGTAGAAGTGGAGTAGCACCTCCATGCATTTTCCACCACTCAAGAGGATAAATTCCCACGATCTCTAATTGCATGATTGGTCCCAAATGCACCAGTGCCAAGGATATAGTTGCTCAATTGTTTCCGTAGCATGTCACACTCCTCATCAGGGACTAATTTATCCAATGCTTTCATATAACCAGATAGAACGTCTGGATGTTGGTGTGGCTTTCTCTTGGTCCCCCCACTAGGTGTTGGTGTTGAAAGCCATGATGGATGATAGTATTTAGGTGTTAGAACATATGCTAAGGCATGCAATGGAATGTTTAGCATTTTCCGTTATTTTTCCAACTTTACACGAATATAATTGTACAAGGTGATATCTCTAGGCTTAACAATGTCTTTAATCTGCTCCAACATGCTATCCATCTGCTCATACACCTCCCCAATTATTGGCTGATCTAAATCTACGAACTTGTTCATGTAATAAACTGGTTTGGTGATTTGCAAAACATATTTAATCTGTGACCATAAATAATTGTCAAGAATAGTGTCGTTGACTATATTAGCACCATCTCTATCAATGCTCATCTCATCCTATGAATCACATGTCACCATAGCAGTTAAAGCTTCCATATAACCAGATAGAACCTCTGGATCTTGGTGTGGTTTTCTCTTGGTCCCCCCCACCAGGTGTCGGTGTTGAAAGCCATGATGGATGATAATATTTAGGTGTTAGAACATATGCTAAGGCATGCAATGGAATGTTTAGCATCTCCCATCATTTTCCACCTCTGTAAGAATATGATTGTACAATGTGATATCTCCAGGATTAACAATGTCTTTAATCTGCCCCAACATGTTATCCATTTGCTCATACACTTCCCCAATTATTGGCCAATCTGAATTTTCAAACTTGATCATGTAATAAATTGTTTTGATGAATGGCAAAACATATTTAATCTGTGACCAAAAGTAACTATCAAGCACAATGTCCTTGACTATATTAGCACCATCTCTATTAGTGCTCATCTCAACCCATGAATCACATGTCACCATAGTAGTTAAAGCTTGTCTCACCTTCACTAGCCACTTAAAGGTGAGGTAATAGCTTGCAAATCTAGTTTTTGAAAGTTTAAGCAACTACAACTTGGATAAAGCACCATAAAAGTATTTTACCATTGCATGCCCTGTGACATATTTAATGAGTTGCTTTTCTTTCTTGTAAAGTTGATTTGTCCATCCACATTCTTTATGCTTCACAATATCATGCATCAAAAGGTTCAATGTGTGCACCAAGCACCAGGATCAAAATATGTGTGGATGAGTACACTCAATGATTTTTCTTGCTTCCTTACAATTTGTTGCATTATGGGTGATCACTTGAACCACATTATTAGGACCAACATATTTGATTGTTTTCAATAGGAAATCTACAATGTTTTGAGGAGATGCAGTGATGGAGGAGTCATGAATTGAAAGAAACATTGCACTGTTAGCAGAAACACCAAGAACATTGATCAAATGTTGGTTTCTAACATTTGTCCAACCATCTAATACAATGGATACCCCACAATCCACCCACTCATTTATAAAACGTGTCAAAAATCTTTGAACCTTTGCTTTTTCTATTTCTAATAACACAATTCTAACTTTCTCCTAGTTGGGGCTCCTGTATCCTTTTGGGGCTTCATTGATGGCCTTAACTAAATCATGCTAGTAGGGAGAGTGAAGCACATTGAATGGTATACTGCAAGCACAAATAAACCAGACCACTTTTGCATTTGCATCGTCCCTCCCACCAGCATTCAGGAAATCTGCTATTGTTCTTCTAGATTCATAGGTTGCAGAAGTATCGTGAGGAGATGAGCCACCAAATCTAGAGGTTGCACTTGATTCAAATTAAAGTTTTTGTTTCTTGCTTTTCTTTTGTGCAACCTCCTCTATTTGGATGTATTTTCTCCTTTGTTCCATTGAAACATCAAGACAAATTGATATCCCTATGGGACCCTTTTTTTCATCACTATTGAAAACTCCACAATGAAGCCTCCTCACACGAGTATATGAACCACTATAAGGTTTTCCTCCATGACAATCATGAGGGCATAAAAACTTGTAGCTTCCACCACCTCTTCCCCCCTCAAGTTTTGTCACATAATTCCACAAGGGTGTCAATGCAACTTTTCCCCCTTGCATTCCAATGCCCTCTTCATCCTCTTCCTCTTCAAACCCTTCCTCCTCATCATACATTGGGTCACTCATAGTGCGACCACTATCCTCTTCTTCTTCTTCCCTTCTATGCCTACTCCCCACCAACACCATGAAAACCAAAAGTGGAATGATACAAATAATCCAAAAGAACACCATTTTGGAATATAGATGGACAACTTGCAATAAAATGAGCAAGAAGAAAGAATGGGAAAAAATAGGATAGGGAGGAGAGAAAATATAAGCAAGAATGGCAAGAAAATGAGGGAGTTTGGGGTTTGGACCTACCTCTTTAGCTCTTGTAGATGGCATCCCTTCTTTACTCCTCCTTCACTCCTCTAAGCTCTCCTGAAACCTCTCACAAATCTGATCTCAAAGGCTAGGTATCTCCTCTCTTGTCCAAGCTCTCCAAAAATGCAAAAATGAGGAAAAGAGAGCGGGGAAATGCCTTTTAACCTCATCCTCTCTTTTCCGTAACCCACCCGTAACTCATTTGAACCCCATGTCAACTCTAGTTAAGTTAAAAAAAAGTCTTCGCCCCTCTCCAGGAACCGGTCGTGATCCACAACATAACTACAACAAATCGGTGTCGGAACCGCGCATGGAACCGTCGTGGTTCCACCTGAGGATCACTGGTGGATCCGCCTGGGATGCAAATGCGCCTCCTAAACTGGTGGGGATGTTTCTTGCAACTGTGGCTTATACTGGTTACCCTACTTTACAGGACCTGTGTGGAACAAAATTAGATGCCCGTGACTTAAGGAAGGTGTTAATTTATAGACCGTTGCCTTAAGTAGCCTCAAAACTGGACTAAGGTGGTGTCGTTGCCCTAAACTCAACTGATCATAAAAACCCTAATTTCAATTGCAGAAGGGTTTGTGCTGCCCTGTTGTAGGAAGCCACAACCTTGACCTTAATTGGTATGACGAAGAAGGAGAACCTTGTTAATGGAAGCCTTGGAAATAAATTCATACAGAAAAGGATATTGATGTTGCAGAAGTTTACGTTATGACGAAGGGCCATCATGAAGAGGGCTATCGACAAAAGGTTGTTTAGATTCACCTACAACCAGAATTGAAGGAATGTTTCTGTAAAGAACATGACTTGGAAAAGGTAGCAGTATGAGGGATAGTTAGATGATGACAAAGAAGGTTACTTTCCGATGAAAAGAAGAATGACATGACTAACATCAATTGGCTCAACAACTATGTTTCGTTGAAGGGAAAGTGATGTAGAATATGGCAGAAGCCCTACAAAGACGTTATGGAAGAAGTTGCCTCCATGATGAAGAAGTTGAAGTCTATTCAAGACATGATAATGCAGAAGGAGGATCCCTATAAGCAGCTGATAGTACCATGATCTCCACGGAAGAGCTGATAGCTACTGTTGAAAACAAGTCCCTTGTTAAGAGGGAGCTTGGGTATATTCCTTTCATGTCAAAGCAATGAGTAGATCCTCCCTAGTTGTGAGGGAGATATAGACACATCATTCTTGTCTTCACAGCATGAAGAAAGAATGGAAGATTGGGTAAGCATCTGAGACAAAGACCGATACTCTTTGAGCATGAGGTAGGGAATCCAATAGGAAAGAGTAGTCGAAGAGGAAATTCCTTGAGGATGTGTAAATCCGAGAATGGAATTGTCCTAAAAGGACATACCTTGTGAACATCTGGATGGGGTATGTGCCTTGAGAGCAATGATGAGGATGTCTATAAATCATTGTCTCCCCAACATTGTGTTCTAATTTAGTGGAGAGATAGAGCTATTAGTCAAGGCCTTGCTATATGACAATGTTGGTTGATATGATGACATGTACTGATATAAGTTGAAAAGATAGGCTTATGAGATGGCTTACCAATCCAACTCTTCTTATGAGAATTCTTCAATATGAGAATGTCCATGTACCATCTATTATGAAATTTGCATACCTCCCTAGTTAAGAGGAAGTGTTGAAATTTGTAACTAGGTTCGGGCTTCATAATATTCTATGTACTATTGATTTTATGTATTTAATGTCAAAGAGAATGGAAAATTTATTATTATTATTTTACAACATGTGTTTCATGCTCAAGGTCAATTTATTTTTAGGTCAAAGCACCCATTGTGGGCTTCTAGGTTTTGTCATAGTGTCAAGAAGTCAAAAAGAGTCATTGCCATATGTAATAAACCCTATTGGGCATTTTGTATCAAGTCAAAAGATTTTTTTTTGAGTCAAAATTGTGTCAAAAGTCTCTCCATGACCAAGTCGGCTTGCAAGAGATGAAGTCGGCCTGGTAATGACAAGTTGTACTCCCATGAGGCCTATATATAAGAAGAACTCGACCTCATTTGAAGAACCAATCAATCAAGTTCGATCACAAGTACAAGAGCAGAAAAAGAAGCGAAGGACAAGACAAGGACTTGAAGACAACAAAATCGAAATTCTTTGGGTCAATCTCTCTCACACATGCAAAGAGAAAGCTAGGGTTTCTACAACAATTAGGACAAAATTTCAAATCTCCATAAGAAGGCCAAAATCTGTGATCTAAAAGCAAGGCACATCATCCACTTGACAAAGAATGAAGAAGAAAATCAAGCGAAGGAGGGAGAAGGCCTTATTTAGTCGCTACCACCCACACGTGTGAAGTTGCAACTGTTGCAGGAAGGCCAAAAAGTTGCAGACCTGAAATAGAAGCCGGAATTCTGAAATAGAGGCTGAAATCTGAAGTTTGAAGTTGTTTGACTTTGTGGAAACGAAGCTCATCTACAAGAAAGGTTGACTTGGTCTTGGAGGGGTCTTTGTTTTGGGTCTAAAGCTCTTGGAATTTATCATTTGAAGATTCTATAAGAAGAGAAGAATTCTTGCGGGTTTTCCTCCCTAGGAGAGGTTTTGGCCCTGGTTAGTAGCCTATATCTTGTGTCCACTTGTTCTATTGATCTTCATGTTTTTTGTAGCTGTTTGATGATAATAACACTATAATAATCAAGAAAAGAAGAAGTTAATTATAAATTCTATAAGTTGAAGTTAAAGAGCATCACAAGCAGTTATCAAGTTAAGAGAAATCACCCATAATCTAGTTGGCCTAGATTTCTCAACACTTTTTACCCTAGACACCCCAAATTTACCGAATGTTGCCCCAAAACATTGGATAATGGTTTTCCCCCTTTATTAATGACTGTAGGCTACAGGGTTGGATATGCTATTTCATCCACCCTTGGGCAATTAATCCGTAGGGGACATTACATATTAATGTGTGCACATATCACATGGCACACTTTCACACATTTGTTGTTTGAAACCATATGTCATACATTCAATTTCACTTTCACACACTTAGTCTCCTAAACTTACTCTTTTCAGTCCTTCCATTTATACCTAGGCATGAATGAAGTATTGGAGGACCATCTATCGTTGGGTTCTAGAGTTGAGCTACATTGCTGGCAACATCCTCAAGCTGCAATTTGATTTCTTGTTTAAGGTTGCCGGCAAGGGTGTTTACATTCTTCCTCCCCTTCTATGGCTTTCAAGCATGATTTTAGTCTTTGTCAAGTTTGTGAGGATTGTTTTGCTAATATAAATTAATTCCATGTTGATTTTATAGCTTCAGAAGGTTTTCTGCATAGGCTTGTGTCTAGCATGCATGAGAAGAAGTCCTATTTAGGTTGTTGTTTGAGAGGAGCAACTAATATGATAAATATTAGTTGCTCCTCTCGAACAACAACCTAAATAGGACTTCTTCTCATATTAATATTTAATTAATATGAGAAGAAGTCCTAATATAACAACAACTAATATTTCTTTTCATATATTATCATATTATGACTTCTTCTCATATTAATTAAATATTAATATGAGAAGTCCTAATATGACAACAACTAATATTTCCAAGGATAAATATTTAATTATTTAAGTGACTTGGATCTAATCTCAACCATTGATCTAAGTGGGTTAGGATTTAATCTTAGCTGTCTATCACTTTGGAGATTGAGGGTTAAGGATTTTACTCAATTTGAAATTATAAAAGGTCACCAAGGGAGAGGATGAAGACAAATGTTTCTGGAGAGATTTTAACAAATTTGCAGGAGCTAATTGCAGGTTTGTGAAGAGGCTGAAGAAATCAGAAAAGTGTGCAGCTGGGAGTTTGAAGGTGGAGCACACAAGAGAAGGGATGAGATTTAAGTGAGGTTGAGGCCAAGATGTGCCGCAAGCTTGGAGAGGTCGAGAGGGTTGAGGCTGAGTTTGTGGAGTGGTGCTGCAGAGTGTGGGGAGGATGAGAGGGTTGAGGCCACATTAGTGGAGGGATCGGACTTGTGAGAGAACCAGCAAAGTGCAAGATGAATTATTGGGGGCTGATTTTGCAAGGTTCCAATGGCTATTTTTTTGTGTATTTTCAGAAGGCCATTTTTTCTGGTAAAGGAGCCCCTGTGTTGCACGGGTACCCGAACCCGGGGGTGGGGTTCTCGAACCCATCCCGGGTTCCCGCACCCAAGTACCGGATTCGGGTACGGGATCTTCCCAGAAGAACCCAGAAGAACCGGGTTCTTCAAAAAAAAAATTTGGGTTCTTTTCCTTTAACGGGTTCTTGGGTTCTTCGGGTGCTTGGGTTCTTGGGTTCTTCGGGTCGGGTTCTTTGGGTTCTTCGGGTTCTTCATAAAAAAAACTATATTAAAAATTTAATTTTCAAATAATTTTTTTTTTATTGAAATTTAAAAAATAACTTATAACAAAGGTAAAACTTATAACAAAACCTAAAAAACCCTAAATCAATTCTTGTAAATCAATTTGGAATGAAACATTCTTCCACGGTCCATACCATCAAAACCTGTGTTGCACGGGTACACGCACCCGGTTTTTTTAAGTTTTTTACAAGTCTTGTTTTTTAAGAATTCTTGTAAATCAATTTGGAATGAAACATTCATTCCCGAGCCAAATAACCATCAAATTATAAACTGTAAATGCACACATATAGGTTCAGACATTTTCGGTCAAATAGAAAGTAGGATTGAGACCAGCCATAAGCTGTAATCAGCTGATGTTGTTAAATGGCGAAGGGCTATTTTGGACAATGGCTAAATTAAGTATCAAAATCTGCCAATTTCTCACAGCATTCTGATAACATCATGTTAAGATTAAAACTAGGAAAATATGCCTAAATCATATATGGTCTCTACAGACTTGTACACCAAGTAATCTCTAAAAACTGTGAAGATGTTTTATGTTTAGATAATTAATATTCAGGTAGAGCTTCGCACTCCCTCAAGCCATCAGATGGCTGCTGTGAATTTTATTGGGAAACAAAGACTGATAAGCGTGTTTTGTGGAAGGGTAAGGCTGCCACTGTTTTTGGGATTGCTTTACCACAGAGCACACCATGCATGGGGCAAGTGGATGATTAGACATCAAGAAAATTCTAGACCACTATCAGGTTGAGAAGAATCTCCTATGAAAAAATTGTGTTTTTATATGGGGGAGACTAAACATTCAAAGCAAAGTTACCAGCTCAAGCTCCAGCCAGAATGAGCAATTTCAATGAGGAGAGAAGTTGTCTTGAAATTAGAGCAGGAGGCAGAAATGCTAACACTCCTTGGTTGTGTAGGAGGAAGGGTCTGTACGACCACAACCTGATTCATTGATAGGCATCCTTGCACATGAACCTAAGCTGCATAGTTATTTTAAAGCCTGTGTGTGACAAAATCTGTCCCAAGTTTCACCAAAATAGCTGAGTCTAGCATTTATCCTAGTATGTATTTTGAATTTTTAGTGTTAGTAGTAGCCTTGAGCTCTCTCACATAGCTGTCACAGTGTCATGGTTACACGGAAAAGATTCAAAAGAACAGTTTTTTGGTGATAAATTTTGAAATTTCAATGTCAATGTTGAATGTTCAATGATGTGCATGTTTAAATGATTATCATTAAAGTTTTCTTGTTTAAAGTTGAAAAAATATACAAATTCAAATTTCATATATATTATTAATTATAAATTTATAATTTATAAAATTTAATTATTAAAATTTAATATTATTATATTACCCGACGAACCCACGCACCCTGTTTCCAAAAATGTCGTCCCCATCCCAGTCCCCGTCCCCGTCCCCGTCCCCGCACCCACGTTTCCTGGCAACATAGAGGAGCCCTTAATTTTACTGAGAAGAATTTAATGAAGACAAATCTGCAGGGAAAAATATTCATTGTTTGTGTGTGATTTTATCTGAGCAATTCCACGGCAAAAAATATTGAGTTAATAGTACCATTATTTACTGCAGAAAATTAATTTGCTTGGTACAATATTTTCTGGGGATAAAATAGCTGCAAAGAAACAAAAAGCTGAATCTAGTACTTAGAAATTAGCATTCCAGAACAGGAATAATACAAATCCCTTCAAAGTTACTAAATGCTACTATTGAGATATACAATAACTTTTTATGCTATGAAAATGGCTTCTAATGTGGGATAGTGGAAGATTTGAATAACTAATGTACCCACTTGAAGTAGTTGTCACCCATCCCTTAGAAGGGCTGCTTATTTTTTCCGCAGAAAAAAATCTTAATTTTCATTAAGAAAATGAACAATTACATTCTGTTGATGCACTGGGTGCATTCTGATAGTCCTGGCATATGCCCATCTGATTAAAAACTGACAATAACTTGCCCAAAAATATAAACATGTCCATTGTAAATGATGTGTAATTTAAGACATCATATAAAACAATTCAGCTTGTGTGAGCTGATCTAACTATCTCTACCTGCATCATTACATAAAGCATAATTGAATATAGCATAAAAATCCCACAAAAACAGATCCATCAGTGATATATACTCGAAAAAAGTGTGTTACTGTTGCTGTAGGATGCCTTCATTAAAAGGTTTGCGATAATAATTATGCGATGTGCCCTCTAATTGTTCAGAAATCCTCCAAGATCCCAAAGGCTGTGAAGCGCCTTCGAGAGTTTGTCTGCCTCAGCGTTCCTCACCCTGTAAATGTGGAACATGAAATATAGTCAAAAGTGTGCTTGATACAAAGAACCTTCTCAACAATGGACTGAAGTGTGTGTCTGTGGCATCTCTGTACCTCATTGAACCAGTTCACAACTATCATGGAGTTCCCAAATATCTGTATAGCCTTGCACCCTTTTTCTGAAGCAAAAAGGAGGAGATATTTCAATGCCATGAGCTCAACATAGTTATTAGTTCCTCTTCCCAGACCGATTTGATGTTTGAATAAATGGGATGCATTCAAGAATAGTATAGCTACACCTCCACATGAATCATTTTCAAGAGAAGCGCCATCGAAATAGGCCCATGGAATTGAAGGGTCAATTTCTTCTACAACTATTTTCCCGAGAGCTTGGAAAGATTCCGATGATGGTAGAAGGGAATAAATGGCTCTCATCTGAGCTGCCACCTTTTCAGGAAACGATATCTGGTCCTGGAAGATGGCCTCGTTCTTGGCCAGCCACACCCCCCAGTGAATGAGAGGTGGGATGTGTTGGAAATTCAAAGTAATTATATTAGGTTTTGATTCTCCTTTCTTGATAGTTACTTGTGAGTGTGTTGGCTTCTTTTACTTCTTTAGTATCTTATCTTTCATCAAGCAATTATACATGTATGAAGATCACAAAACAAGAAACACAAGATATAGGCACATGCCAAAGCAAAACCCCCATCGAGGGGAAGACCTAGTCAAGATAATTCTTCCTTTCAATAATATTTTTTGAGATTCCTTATCCTAGACCAAGTCCAAACTTTTCCTCAACACCATGTCAGCCCCCAAGTTCTTTGACCCCTTCTAGCAACTTCGACTAGGCGGCAGCTTTCGACAAGATGCAGCTTACGACAACAATGAAATCTTAGGAGACTTCAATCTCCCAACCCGACCACAAGACAGAGAGAGGGGCACCAAAAGTTCGATTTTCTTCTTCTCTAGAGACTCCCCCAAACTCACACTTATTTCGTCCTCCCGACAACAAACTTCGCACTTCTCCAACTCTTCTTGAGATATCGAACTTGCTTGAGAGTGGGTGATTCAAATGGCTTCGACCTCCTTCAATATATATAGGCTTCTAGTGGGTCGAATGGGGCTCCTTAGGCTGACTTGATCTTCCTTAGGCATAAATGATGTGGAGGTGTTAAAATTGGCAACTAGGGCCAAACTCCATGTGGGTCATATTATTTATCGTAACTGATATTTTTTTTGGATCCCTCTCATCGAGAGGTGTAGGATTGATCTAAAGATCATCCGATTCCGATAAGTATTCATGGAGTTATGAATTTATTTGTGTTATAAGACAATTCGTCAAGGTCGGCCAGCAACCAAATAAACCTCACATGTGCTCAACGTTTTAGTATAAAAGGAGATGACTTGAGAGTCATTTCACACACACTTCTATCTTGATTTCTCTCCACTTGTCTTGGGTTTTAGTGGAAGAGAAATCTAGGAGTGGAAGCCCTAGATGTTGGAGGAAAAGAGGCTGCCCTAGCCGCAGTCAAGAAGAAGAAATACGTTGTCCTAATCTGAAGGACGCAATCCTAATCTGGAGGACACAATCATCAAGAGAAGCCCTAATGCTATAAAGAAAGAGCCCTAAACTTTACACTGGTCCATGCTAAAACACAGACCTAAAGGCAGCCCTAACGCAGACCTAAAGGCAGCCCTAACGCAGATCTGAAGGCAGCCCTAACGCTATCAAAGAAGGAGCCCTAACCTAACCTAGAGGACGTAGTCATACCCCAATCCTCCACGCTGTCTCAAGGGTAATCAAGAGGAGGATATACGCTGCCCTAATAGGTCTTAGCCGCAGCAAAAGCCATGGGTCTTTTGGAGGACCGAGCTGCTGTTAGGAGGGCCGGTATGCTAGGCTAGAAGGCCACAATACAAGGTCTACTTCAGCAAAAGAAGAGGGGACGTTAAGGTCACCCTTGTGACTGTTGGAGAGCAAAGGAAAGGAGCTCGGATTTGCTCCTTGAGGACTGTGTGAAGAGGCAACAAGGTCTGTGTGAAGGATGCCCTCATAGAAGGTTGTTCTGAATGATGGGACAACAATGACATTATGGACAACAACATGTTGGGACTGCAATGTCATTATGGACAGTAGCAGCACAATGATGGGACAACAATGTCATTATGGACAACAACACAATGATGGGACAACAATGTCATTATGGACAGCAGCAGCACAATGATGGGACAACAATGACATTATGGACAACAGCATGTTGGGACAACACAATGATGGGACAACAATGTCATTATGGACAACAGCATGTTGGGACAACACAATTGGGATAGCATGACTGTTAGGGACAACAGCTACAACAATATAACTAGGCAGCAGTGGCAAGCATGAAGCTGCAAGGGACAACTGCATGATAAATAGGACAACAATGACATTGTGCAGCAATGACACAATGGGATAGCAACAACGGCAAGATGCAGCAAGCAAATGGGACAACTAGGCATGGTGCTTAGTACAATATGGCACATGGGACAACTGTGGCAGCATGGTGCAACAATGGCACATGGGACAACAGTGCAACATAAGGTGCAATAGTATGATGTGTACAACATGGTCATGAGGTCCAACACTGTGATGATGGGTGCAACATGGTGCAGCATGATGACGAGATGCAGCGCAATGATAGGTGAAGGAGTCACCTTGGAGAATCAGTTGAAGCAGCATGTCTTCAACTGATCTCATGTATCATCTTCTTAGAGATGATCTATGCGCTCATCTAGATAAGTCAAAGTGTTGACTTCTGTTGTAAATGTAATATCTCTCTCTGCTGAACTATTGAAGAACATATAAGAAGAATTGATCAAGGGTTTCCCCACATTGGGGTTTGTCCCTGGCTAGCGCCACATCTTGTGTCCTCTTGTCTTGGCTTGTTTTCTAATATTTATGTTTATCTTCTATTTTCAGTTTACTTTAATGCTGATGTTATTGCTAATCTCGAAAAGATATTGAGCTAACTGTGAAAATTGAAATAAATTGCTCTAAGCATAGAACATACCTAAATTTAACATGGTATCAGAGTTGAGGTGAAGACAAAGCCCAAGCAAGAGTGAAAGAGCAATCACCGAAGACAGTTGGGAAAACACAAAAGGATCAAGGATTCCTCATCCCTCTTCAAATTCACCAAGAGTGAAGTTGAAGCAGAGTATATTATCTGAATGGCGCAGTAGAAACTTCTGATGGCCTACCTAAAAATCACTTCAATGGGAAGTCCGTATCTAAGGGTGGAAGGAAAGGCAGATGCCTTGCTTGCAATAAATTGAGCCATTATGCGAAGGTGTATTCGAATGGCAGGGACACATCTCTTGATGAAGATAACAATCATTCCCGGGACATCTTCAATGATCAGAGGAATGATAGGTAATGCAGGTCATCAAGGAAACGACCAACTCTTCAAAGAAAGCAAGGAACCCCAGGTATGAAGAATCAAATGTTGTTTCTGATAAGATAAAGAAGCGTTATCTTGTATTGGCCCTCTCCTTCAGATTTTGTGGGAATTTGGCTTCTTGATTGTAGTGCTTCAAGGCACTTCATCAGATAGAAGGGTGATTTCTCTAATTTGGTAGAGATGAAAACAATCATGGGATTATACTTGGAGTCAGTAAGAAAGCAAGGAACCCCAGTTATGAAGAATCAAATGTTGTTTCTGATAAGATGAAGAAGCGTTATCTTGTATTGGCCCTCTCCTTTAGATTTTGTGGGAATTTGGCTTATTGATTGTAGTGCTTCAAGGCACTTCATCAGATAGAAGGGTGATCTCTCTAATTTGGTAGAGATGAAAACAATCATGGGATTATACTTGGACATCTTCAATGATCAGAGGAATGGCAGGTAATGCAGGTCATCAAGGAAACGACCAACTCTTCAAAGAAAGCAAGGAACCCCAGGTATGAAGAATCAAATGTTGTTTCTGATAAGATAAAGAAGCGTTATCTTGTATTGGCCCTCTCCTTTACATTTTGTGGGAATTTGGCTTGTTGATTGTAGTGCTTCAAGGCACTTCATCAGATAGAAGGGTGATCTCTCTAATTTGGTAGAGATGAAAACAATCATGGGATTATACTTGGACATCTTCAATGATCAGAGGAATGACAGGTAATGCAGGTCATCAAGGAAACGACCAACTCTCCAAAGAAAGCAAGGAACCCCAGGTATGAAGAATCAAATGTTGTTTCTGATAAGATAAAGAAGCGTTATCTTGTATTGGCACTCTCCTTTAGATTTTGTGGGAATTTGGCTTATTGATTGTAGTGCTTCAAGGCACTTCATCAAATAGAAAGCAAGGAACCCCAGGTATGAAGAATCAAATGTTGTTTCTGATGAAAACAATCATGGGATTATACTTGGACATCTTCAATGATCAAAGGAATGACAGGTAATGCAGGTCATCAAGGAAACGGCCAACTCTTCAAAGAAAGCAAGGAACCCCAGGTATGAAGAATCAAATGTTGTTTCTAATAAGATAAAGAAGCGTTATCTTGTATTGGCCCTCTCCTTTAGATTTTGTGGGAATTTGGCTTATTGATTGTAGTGCTTCAAGGCACTTCATCAGATAGAAGGGTGATCTCTCTAATTTGGTAAAGATGAAAACAATCATGGGATTATACTTGGAGTCGGTGCCACCTATCCCGAAAAGCATGTAGGGAATGTTACCCCTCAATTGAATGAGGGTAACTCGATTCATTTACATAATCTCTTTTATGTACAAGATCACAAGAAGAACTTGGTGTCCATTTCGGCAATGGGAGTCAAAGGTTTCAGGGTGGCATTCATCGATGGAAAGGTACGTGTTTGAAAATAGAATTTTCAAAGATGCTTTTTCTCATGGGTTCAGGGTTGGCAATTTGTATCAAGTTATTGGATGGTCCATTGGGGATCATGTCAATTGACATATCTTATCTATAACACCGGAGTTCCACTTATGGGGCCCTACGCGATGTGAGTTAGATGGTGACAGGGATGCCTGAATTCAAGAAGAGCATGAAGGTACATGTCTGAGATGTACTGAAGGAAAATCTTACAAGGGACCATTCCCCTCATGTAGCAGGTCCACAGGTTTGGAACAACCTGAGGAGTTTGAGATTCATGATCGGGAATCTCATGTATATAGGTGGGAGAAAGCCCTCTATGGCTTGAAGCAAAACACCCTGGGCTTAGTATGAGAGAATTGATAGTTGTCTAATGAAGCTGAGATTCACTAGGAGTGAAGTCGATCCAAACCATTGCTTGAAGGTTGTGGATAATAGACCTCTCATACCGGCACCTTATGAGGACGTCCTATTTTTGACAGGTGCAGACCTTCTCATTTGCGGAAGTAAGAGGGAGTTGGATTCCTGATGTGGCATGGTAAATTGCAAACCCGTGACTACCTCGAGGATCTTAACTTTCAGAAGTTATATGGTAGTGATGCCGGACCAAATTTGGGAAATGCCTCTGAGTTTCATAAATTCATTTGCATTGATGTTCTTGGTGAATTTCCGTCCGGACATATGTTTTGCAGTTAGCATGATGAGCTCATATATGGTTGAGCCTCACTGGATTGGTGCCAAGAATATTTTGAGATATCTTTTGGGCACAATCTCTCATGAATTGAGATACACTGTCGGAAATGTGAAGCTACATGATTATTCGAATGTTGACTAGGCAGGCAGTGTGGATGATCGCAAGAGCACTTTTGAGTGTTGGTTCTCTTTGGATTTTGCTTCGATATCTTGGATGAGCAGGAAGCAAAAGTTGGTTGCTATAAGCACCGTTGAGACCGAATACATAGCTACGAGTATGATCTCGTGTGAAGCTGCCTGGTTGTGGAAGCTCTTCAGCGAGCTGTTTGTACACATGATGGATACCACTGTAATCCTCTGTGTCAACCAGGGGGGATTCAATTGTTGAGGAATCCCGTATTCTATAATTGCTCCAGCATATAGACATCAGATACTACCTTATCTGGGATATGGTACGTCGATGAGTGAGGAGGCTCCATCGCATTGAGACTGATGTACAGGTTGCAGACATTCTGTCTAAGCCCCGGGGAAAGGTCAAATTTGTGACTTTCCCAAACGACTTGGAGTCGTTGAGAGACCTTCTTATGAGGGTCCTGCATGATGCATGCATTGAGCTCTGGGAGCTCCGGGGGGCTTAGGGTACTACTTGGAGCAACAAGTGACCATAGGGTGACTCACCCTCCCCTAATGGTGCACTGTGTATAGGGTGAATGGTTCAGCCTTTCCCTGTGATACCTTGTGGCGACTTAGGGACAGGATGAGTGGTTCTCCTATTGAGGCATCCTATCCATGCAGTCTGGGGGCTCATGGGAAGTACCTCCCATCTGGCCAATGAGCAGGGAAATGGGGTTAGGGACCATAGTAGTACTATTGATGGACGCATCGTTGTATCTACCGTACTCCTTATGCTAGGATGACCTCCATTGATCTGGGATCAGTATGAGTGGTTTGAGACACTCTTTTGTGATATTGATTTGGGATCAATAAACCTGACTTCGAGTCAGTAAGAGTGATATGACTCACTCTCTTGGAACTGATATGGGATCAGTAAGAGTGGTATGACACACTCTCTTCATATGGAATTGACTTCAGGTCAGTAGAGAATGGTATGAGACATTCTTGATCAATTCTTCTTCTTCATGGTTTAGCAGAGCAGAGCAGTGCAGGGCACTGATGGCAGAGAGTACAGTCGGACAGATGGATCAGTGGATGGAGTTCTCCCTAGTTGAGAGGGAGTGTTAAAATTGGCAACTAGGGCCAAACTCCATGTGGGTCATCTTATTTATGGCAGCTCATATTTTTCTTGGATCCCTCTCATCGAGAGGTGTAGGATTGATCTAAAGATCATCCGATTCCGATAAGTATTCATGGAGTTATGAATTTATTTGTGTTATAAGACAATTCGTCAAGGTCGGCCAGCAACCAAATAAACCCCACATGTGCTCAACATTTTAGTATAAAAGGAGATGACTTGAGAGTCATTTCACACACACTTCTATCTTGATTTCTCTCCACTTGTCTTGGGTTTTAGTGGAAGAGAAATCTAGGAGTGGAAGCCCTAGATGTTGGAGGAAAAGAGGTTGCCCTAGCCGCAATCAAGAAGAAGAAATACGTTGCACTAATCTAGAGGACGCAATCATCAAGAAAAGTGCTAATGCTTTCAAGAAGGAGCCCTAAACCTATACGCTGGTCCCTACTAAAACACAAACCTAAAGGCTGCCCTAACGCAGACCTAAAGGTTGCCCTAACGCAGATCTGAAGGCAGCCCTAACGCTATCAAAGAAGGAGCCCTAACCTAACCTAGAGGACGCAGTCATACCCCAATCCTCCATGCTGTCTCAAGGGTAATCAAGAGGAGGATATACGCTGCCCTAATAGGTCTTAGCTGCAACAAAAGTCATGGGTCTTTTGGAGGACTGAGCTGCTGTTAGGAGGGTCGGTATGCTAGGCTAGAAGGCCGCTATACAAGGTCTATTTCAGCGAAAGAAGAGGGGACGTTAAGGTCAGCCTTGTGACTATTGGAGAGCAAAGGAAAGGAGCTCAGATTTGCTCCTTGAGGATTGTGTGAAGAGGCAGTAAGGTCTATGTGAAGGATGCCCTCATAGAAGGTTGTTCTGAATGATGGGACAGCAATGACATTATGGACAGCAACATGTTGGGACAGCACAATGATGGGACAACAATGTCATTATGGATAACAACAACACAATGATTGGACAGCAATGTTATTATGGACAACAGCACAATGATGGGACAACAATGTCATTATGGACAGTAGCAGCACAATGATGGGACAACAATGTCATTATGGACAGCAGCACAATGATGGGACAACAATGACATTATGGACATCAACATTTTGGGACAGCACAATGATGGGACAACAATGTCATTATGGATAGCAGCATGTTAGGCCAGCACAATTGGGATAGCATGATTGTTAGGGACAACAGCTACAACAATATAACTAGGCAGCAGTGGCAAGCATGAAGCTGCAAGGGACAGCTGCAAGATAAATAGGACAGCAATGACATTGTGCAGCAATGACACAATGGGATAGCAACAATGGCAAGATGCAACAAGCAAATGGGACAGCTAGGCATGGTGCTTAGTACAATATGGCACATGGGACAACTGTGGCAGCATGGTGCAACAATGGCACATGGGACAACAGTGTAGCAGTAAGATGTGTACAACATGGTCATGAGGTCCAGCATTGTGATGATGGGTGCAACATGGTGCAGCACGGTGAGGTGCAACATGATGACGAGATGCAGCACAATGATAGGTGAAGGAGTCACCTTGGAGAATCAGTTGATGCAACATGTTTTCAACTGATCTCATGTGTCATCTTCTTAGAGATGATCTATGCTCTCATCTAGATAAGTCAAAGTGTTGACTTTTGTTGAAATGTACTCTCTCTCTCTCTATGCTAAACTATTGAAGAACATATAAGAAGAATTGATCAAGGGTTTCCCCACATTGGGGTTTGTCCCTGGCTAGCTCCACATCTTGTGTCCTCTTGTCTTGGCTTGTCTTCTACGATTTATGTTTTTGTTCTATTTGCAGTTTACTTTAATGCTGGTGTGATTGTTAATCTGGAAAAGATATTGATCTAACTGTGAAAATTGAAATAAATTGCTCTAAGCATAGAACATACCTAAAATTAACAGGAGGACACATAATTCATTTTTGACTTGATACAAAACCTTTTTACATGATCCGAAAGCCTAAGAAGGGTCTCTTTGAATATACAATGACTCCATACACTCAATATTAATCCTAGGAGTCCACAATGGGGACTTTGAATAATATAAAGATGACCCAAGCATGAAACCCGTGCTTTAATAAGTCATTGTTACAAATTACAATAATAAAATTTTGTTTTTTTATTCTTTTGACAAGTACATTACATAATGCCTCAACTACATTATTGAAGACCGAACATAGTTACATTTTCTAACACTCCCTCTTAACGAAGGAGGTATTCATAATGTACATATACAATGGAAGATCTCAAACTATATGAAAACATGAAGAACCTTTAGGCACCGCAATGCCATGGACTAGATTCCTGACCAGGGAAATCTATCCAAGTGGGACTAAGGTGGACTCAAGCTTTCAGCCCCTCTAGGTACCATCAGGCTTACTTGCTAACCACCAACCCAAACATACAGGTGTGTATCCAAAACAGAGCTCAATAATCAACACCTCCTTTTCAATTCTGGGATTTCAGACATCGACAAAGAGTGTTGGCCTGATGTCTCCCCAGGCAATGCTTCACTCGCAAAGCCTCAACAAATCTCTTTCATTTCTTTATCATCAAACAATCACCAATATCTACCAAACCCAATAGGTTCCTTAGATATTCTAACTTATTAGGAAGAACCTTTGTCAGTATGTCTACTACTTGTTATATGTCGGAACATACTTTAACTTCATGATCCCATCCCGCACCAAGTTCCTAATAAAGTGGAACTTATTATTGATATGTTTCGTCCTTGAATGAAACATGAGATCTCTAGACATCTTGATACAACTTTGGTTGTCACAATTAATCACAGTAGGACCTGTTATCACTCTTGATCCTTACTCACTCCGTTTGGACTCTCTCCTAGGCAAGTCAAGGGAGGTAGTCCCTAAGGTAAATGGATGAAGATAGCCTGTGAAACACAAGCTCTAGGAGATTTTAATGATAAAAAACTTAACACATGTAAATGAATCTTGATTAACTCAGATGAATAGATTAAACGCTAATGTAACCAAGACACGACCACAAGATATAAATAATTACAGACCAGTGCCTTTAATATTTGAATTAACCATCGACTAAATAAAACAAGTTATCCAGAACAATTTTCCAATATGTGACGAATAATGACAGTCATGTAAATGTCCAAAACTTTAACATGCAAGAGATTCGAGATTTAAAATGATCTTCATTTAATGGTCCAAATCTAGAACATTTAACTTTCCCCTACAAGCCAATATAATTTAAAACATTTATAGCATCTTGACCATAGAGATATAAAAAAATGCATTTAATTAGCAAATAATACTAAGGAACTTTAGGTTTAAATTTTAATTATTCCTTAGGCAATAACTTCAATGTGATAAATGAATAAATCGAAGTGAATCAAAGGATTAAACAAGTTAAACTTTTAATGGGCCATAGGCCACATAAATTTTTTTAATGTGAAAGCAAATCCCTTTAATTTATTTCTTTTAATTCATTCCTAAGAATTTTTTTTAGATTTTTAGAATTTTTAATGATTTATAGATTTTTCAAAAATTTTGTATTTCTTGAGTTTTTTTTTAATGTTTTTTAAGATTTTTAAATCAAAAATAAAAATCATAAATTACACAATAAATATGAAATGAAAACAAATCAAGTTAAAAGTGAAAATCAAAATCGATTTTTTTTTTTTAATGAATCAAATGAAAAAAAAAAAAAAATCGAACTTAAAAATTAAAACGGGTATAACCTAAGTCTAAAACCAAATGAAATAAAAAAAGTACCTAAGCTAACCCTAATCATATGCATACATAACAAATAAAATAAATTGAATGCTTTTGTTTTGCTCTTGTGTGTGTGCAGGTCGAAGGCTTGGACAGAAAGGGTTCGATAGAGGGCTCACTGCGGAGAGACTCTAGGACGTGGGGAACAACAGCGCTAAAGGATGGCAAGTCGAAGGCTGACGACGGGAGGGATGCACGTAGAGGAGTAGCATAGGAAGCGTTTGAAGATTCGAATGGAGGGTTCGAAGCAAGCAGCGAGGAAAGGTGAGAAGGAAGCGAATAGGATGGGGTTGGGTCTATGAGAGGAGGCCGAGAGGGATGGCTCGTATTGTTAGCAATGGGCAACGCGGATTGGCAGAGATGGGCTGGTGAAATGGTCGCAGGAGGAAGGGTCTTCTTGACGGAGATGGAGGATGCAAGCTGCAACTCTGCGTACAAGAAGAGAGGGAGAAAAAGGTGTAGGTTGAGGGACGTAGGGAGATAGACAAACAACGATGAGAACATAAGGGATTTGCTGCAAAGCAGAGGAGAAGTTGCGAACAGATAATGGGCAGTGTATGGAGCAACGAAGAATGGCTGCGAGGGTTTGATTGAATAAGGCTGAAAGCTGAAAATCGCAGGAGGAGGTTGCAAAATCAAGCAGCAGAGAGGAGGGTTTGGAGGTGAATGTTGCGTACAGAGGGCAGCGACAGAGTGAAAGACAACGTCTTCTTAAAAAAATTTAAATTTTCAGCAAGAAGGAAAAAATGCAAACAACGACGCTAGGCAGTCAACAACAAACTCAAAAAACCCAAAGCAAACCCAGAAACAATCGAACCCTTATCAATATATTTTTATGGCTCAAATATATTAGTGAAACCCTTGAAAATTTCTCTAGAAAAAAAAAAAAATTAAGGAATCCACTTGCTGCAGATTTGTTAATGAAACCCTCACGAAATTTCCATATTTGAATATAAAAAATAAATAAATTTAAACCCTTGGGCTGCAAAATGTCTGAATAATATCCCTGGAAAATGATTTTGACGAACACCAAAGATCCAGATCTTACCCTCCAGGGCCTAGATCTGGACTCTGCACAGTTTCCTTCTTCAGATCTGTAGCTGTAGTTGCAAGACAACAATAAAACACCCAAATGATATATACAATGATAAAACTAAAACCCAGCAAAACCCAAGTCAAAAAACTGAAAATAATTACAGATCTATGTACATGAATGTCAGATCTATTAGATTTAAGGAGTGCGAGTCCAACTTCGCTCCCAGATCTGATAATCTGAGGCCCTCAACAACCAGATCTATTGATTTAGCACAAAAAAAATAATATTGAATTCTAAAGGAGGTGTTGAGCTCAAAACCCTTCATGCATCACCCATAAAAAATATCTTATCATAAGCCCAGGGTTAAATAAAGCTGGGCTCTTCAGAAAACACGGATCGGGAGTTGGCTGGTCCAACTGAAAACTTCCCTGAACGCCCGATGATCTAAAAATCAAGACTTTCCTGCAAGACTCAATTCAACCATCAACATAGCGCGAGAGAACGATAATAAAATTCAGATAAATAGAGATACCTGCTATTATATTCAAAACTTAAATTATCTTTCAAACCCCAGTGACTGAGCAAGATACCTGTACTCAAATCACTCTTCAGTAAGCTATTATCAATGGCTAAAACGAAATCTATGTATGAAAATGACACATCTTACAGTATTTCCACGAAGAGTAACACTAGCAGAAATTAACCCAAAGTCTTTCTTTATTGCTCATAAAAAGATTACAAGAGAGCTTTTCACTTAGCACACGATCCAAAGATCGGATTATCTCGCTGACAAAAGACCTCCTATTTAAAGATAAATCCTCCAACGGCTAGTTCGAGTGATCTTCGTCAAAGCGATCTCGACTGTTGATGAGGATCAAAATTTATTTTAATCTCATCCGTCGAAATTTTAAATTCTTGAGGAAATTCGAAATTTTCAATTAAATGCATTTTAATTAATTCAAAAATTATTTTTTTGAATTAATTTCCTCAAAATTTTGACTTTGACTTAACCCAGGGACCAAAGGCTTAAAATTTAGCAAAATAATCAATTTACCTTAGTGTCGGGACCTCTTAAAATTAATTTTCAAGGACTAATGAATTTTGCCTTCGGAGAATTTAAATTTACCTAGGACCTATAATTAATTAAATTTATGGCTTTGGATTTTAATTAATTTTGGCCAGAAAATTTAATTAATTAATCTACGAGGGGATAAATTATTTTTCCAACCCTCAAGACACTTTACATCATGATTTTTACATTTTTTACATCTCAAGGGGGAAAACCCATTTGCAAAATACCCTCACAGACTACTCAATTCTGCGACACAAATATAATCTAGCAAACCAAGCAATTTGTAATAAAATAACCTAACCAAATAGTTATGATTATTCCCAAATCACTTTTACATAGACTCGATCTAGAACACTAGGACTCCCGTAAGATCCTAGTGACAATCCATTCCGGCTTTGGGGTGACGTTGAAGGAAAACTCTGCCGACCATCTGAGAATGGATCGGTGAGACAAAAAACCTCCCGGAATGTAGATTGTCACCAGAAAAGTAGGTTTACCTAGGTAATTACATACATGACATAGATCTGCTGAGATTATTTACACCATATACATGCAGAATGGGTTTACATTATAACATGATCCTTACGCTGATGATGATAGCTGGACGGCACGAACACATCAATCAGGCACTATCCCTTTTGTGAAAAAATGGGGTGTACTGTTATGGGTCGTTGACACGTAGTGGTCAACATCTGGCTCTACTTGGGGACACATTGTTGCACTTGAGGAATGTGAGAATCTAGAATCTACATCCACGCAACACACAACATAACATAAGTAACGTCCATCCAAAAATCATCATATAACGTTAAGTACAGGAAAAATATAAGCTCTTCATTTATTAACTATTCTAACAACATGAAAAACACAAATTTAACTACAAAACGAAATACTGAAATAACAGAACATAAGGTTAGAAATATAATACAAAGATGCCCCATGGCATCAGATGCGTTCAATATAGTGCATACTAAGCATTTCCCTTCTTTTAGGCAAATTTGTTGGCTGTTTCTCGGATGTGCCTTGTCCAATTCTGCATACGGTAGGACTTTTCCTATCCGAAAATCAAGTTGTTCGCGACCATTTGATGCATCAACTCGCTTTCTCATTCTCTTTCTCTTCCGCTTTTTCTTTGTGGCAGGTTGTATCACTGATGATGTGGAACATTCTGCTTCAAAACTCTTAGATGAAGTATGTAAGATATGCGTGACATGTCTTTCTTCATTTTGCATCTGCTCTGTCAAGAATGATGGATCAGTCGCACAAGTGTCATGAGTAATAACTTGACCTTTTTTAATTTCTTCTTTGATCATGTCATTCTTAGTTAAATCTTCGTTAATGGAGTTAGCCCCTTTCTCGGGATATTCGCAACAAGACTAGACTTGTGATTTCCTCTCTTCCAGCCTCTTATGTAGTGTACCCATTTCTCTGGCATGTCTTACTATTAACTTCGCTTGATTGAGTTCAGTTTTCATGAATCTTTCTTGCAGAGTGACATGATTAGCTTGCATAGCCTTTATTTGATTCTGAATAATGGACATCTGATTAGAATGATTAACTTCCATTATTTTTAATTTTTTCGATGATATGTATTCCATTTGTATTTATGACACATGATACCTGCTTTTTTTCTATGGCCAATAATCTATTCTGAAGAGATATTTGACCAACTTCCATGTCCTTTATAATTTATCCTTCTTTGCTTTCATGCCCATGAAACAGTTTTGCATATAGTTTATCTCTTTTTTATGATTTGCTTGCATGGTAGCGAACTGATTATTATAATCGAATCTCATGATGGTCATTTCTTCATCCATAGTTGACAATTTGTTCTGAATCGAACTTATTTATTCCTGGTAACTTACTTCCATGGCAATCACTTGATTTGAATGATTAAATTCCATGATCGTCATCTTTTCCTCTAGGGCTAATAACTTGCTTTGCATAGAATTAGTTTCTCTGTCATGATTAGCTTTCATGGTTTCCATTTCCTTAGCATGCTAACTCTGTATGTCGGTTACATGATCAGAGTGTTTAATTTTCATGATTTCCATCTCCTTATCACGTTTTTCTAGGTGGGTGTACAAAGTTCTCATATCCTTGACATAATCGGTTACAAATTTTTCTTGATTAAGCTCCATATTTTTTACCAGCTGCATTTGACTGAACTGCATGTCTTTAACCAACTGCTTTAGTTCTTCTATAATTTGCTTATCATTTTCCCTTTCATTGTCGACACTGATTTGATAACTTGTTCCTGCTTTTCCACTATCATGGATTTGTCTAGCAACGGTACAAGTGGATGGCACATTCTGATATGAAGAATTGTCTTGAAATCTTTCATTGACAGTTGGATCCTTTACAAGATCACTTTCATTTTGTTGCATAATTTTAGGGGCACAAGGCGAGCCACCTTGATCACCATATCTATCTGTAAAAGCATTGACAATGTCTTGTAAAGAAGCGAATGAATCTTTAGGACAATTATTAAACCAATTCAAAGCATCACCCTCTAAAGAAAAGGCAAATAGACGCATTTTGACATCTTCATGATTATACTGGGGAGAACTACAATATTTGATTATTGTATGAGAAACCCTGCATAGATGCTTTATAACAGCGACTGAATCACCACCTGAGAACAAAGGCAATTTATGAATGGCCGCTTCCGGTATATCATGGAGAAAATCAGTAAAATGACACGAGGTAAACGAATCATCCATGATGACTTGCTTGAAGGGATAAGGTGGGACCAAATGGATGGTAGAGAGAGACCCCTGCTCAAGAAAATAAAGAGATCCACAAGAAGCGAGCTTCTAGTAGAAATTCTTGTAAGAAATGAAAGAAGTGGAGTCGCCACTTGAACATGAATCTAGCTCTAAGATCCAAAAGGCAAACAACTGGATATAAGGGAGGGTTTCTTGTTTGAGAAATAATGGATGAATAAGTGGAGTCGCCACCCAAACAAGAAACCCGATATGTCCTGGTGCTAAAGGTGCAGATGAAACGATAAATGAGATGACGAAAGGTAAGGCAATGAAAAGATTAAATGACGCCAGGAAATGTTGTCCCGCTTGACAGGCTAATGAATGGCGGAAAAGATGAGATGATTAAAACGATGTCGAAGAAACCAAGGACATAAAAAAACTCTATCCCCGGCAATGACGCCAAAAAATGTAGTCGCACAAAGTGTCTAGGCACCGCGACAACGCTCAGAGTAAGGGCTGTCACTCTTGATCCTTACTCCATTTGGACTCTCTCCTAGGCAAGTCAAAGGGGGTAGTCCCTAAGGTAAATGGGTGAGGATAGCCTGTGAAACACGGGCTCTAGGAGATTTTAATGATAAACAACTTGACGAATGTAAATGAATCTTGATTAACTCAGATGAATAGATTAAACGCTAATGTAACCAAGACACGACCACTAGATATAAATAATTATAGACTAGTGCCTTTAATATTTGAATTAACCATCGACTAAATAAAACAAGTTATCCATAACAATTTTCCAATATGTGACAAATAATGACAATCATGTAAACATCCAAAACTTTAACATGCAAGAGATTCCAGATTTAAAATGATCTTCATTTAATGGCCCAAATCTAGGACATTTAACTTTCTCCCACAACCAATATAATTTAAAACATTTATAACATCTTGACCATAGAGAAATATAAAAAAATGCATTTAATCAACAAAAAATACTAAAGAACGTTAGGTTTAAATTTAAATTATTCCGTAGGCAATAACTTCAATGTGATAAATAAATAAATCGAAGTGAATCAAAGGATTAAACAAGTTAAAATTTTAATGGGCCATAGGCCACATAATTTTTTTAATGTGAAAGCAAATCCCTTTAATTTATTTCTTTTAATTCAATTCCTAAGAATTTTTTTTAGATATTTAGAATTTTTAATGATTTATAGATTTTTCAAAAATTTTGTATTTTTTCATAAAAATTTAATTTTTTTTAAGATTTTAAGATTTTTTGAAGTTTAGAATTTTAAATCAAAAATAAAAATCATAAATTAAAAAATAAAAATGAAATGAAAACAAATCAAGTTAAAAGTGAAAATCAAAATCGATTTTTTTTCTAATGAATCAAACAAAAGGAATAAAATCTAATTTAAAAATTAAAAGGGGCCTAACCTAAGTCTAAAACCAAATGAAATTAAAAAAAAAGTACCTACGCTAAACCTAATCGTACGCATACATAACAAATAAAATAAATCGAATGCTTTTGTTTTGTTGTTGTGTGTGTGTGCAGGTCGAAGGCTTGGACAAAAAGAGTTCGATTGAGGGCTCACTGCGGGGAGACTCCAGGACGTGGGGAACAACAGCGCTAAAGGATGGCAAGTCGAAGGCTGACGGCGGGAGGGATGCACGTAGAGGAGTAGTATAGGCAGCGTTTGAAGATTCGAATGGAGGGTTCAAAGCAAGTAGCGAGGAAAGGTGAGAAGGACGCGAATAGGATGGGGTTGGGTTTATGAGAGGAGGTTGAGAGGGATGGCTCGTATTGTTAGCAATGGGCAACGCGGATTTGCAGAGATGGGCTGGTGAAATGGCCGCGGGAGGAAGGGTCTTCTTGATGGAGATGGAGGATGCAAGCTACAGCGCTGCGTACAAGAAGAGAGGGAGAAAAAGGTGTAGGTTGAGGGACATAGGGAGATAGACAAACAACGATGAGAACAGAAGGGATTTGCTGCGAAGGAGAGGAGAAGCTGCAGACAGATAATGGGCAGTGTATGGAGCAGCGAAGAATGGCTGCGAGGGTTTGATTGAATATGTCTAAGAGCTTAAAATCGCAGGAGGAGGCTGCAAAATCGAGCAGCAGAGGAGGGTTTGGAGGTGAACGCTGCGTACAGAGGATAGCGGCAAAGTGAAAGACAACGTCTTCTTTAAAAAATTTAAATTTTCAGCAAGAAGGAAAAAACGCAGACAACGATGCCAGGCAGTCAACAACAACCTCAAAAAACCCAAAGCAAACCTAGAAACAATCGAACCCTTATCAATATATTTTTATGGCTCAGATTTATCAGTGAAACCCCTGAAAATTTCTCCAGATTAAAAAAAAATTATGGAATCCACTTGCTTCAGATTTGTTAATGAAACCCTCACGAAATTTCCCGATTTGAAAATAAAAAATAAATAAATTTAAACCCTTGGGCTGCAAAATGTCTGAATAATATCCCTGGAAAATGATTTTGACGAACCTCGGAGATCCAGATCTTACCCTCCAACGTCTAGATCTGGACTCTGCACAATTTCCTTCTTCAGATCTGTAGCTTGTAAAACACCCAAATGATATATACAATGATAAAACTAAAACCCAACAAAACCCAAGTCAGAAAACTGAAAATAATTACAGATTTATGTACATGAATGTCAGATCTATCAAATCTAAGGAGTGTGAGTCCAACTCCCCTCCTAGATCTAATAATCTGAGGCCCTCAATAGCCAGATCTATCGATTTAGCACAAAAAAAAAAAATTGAATTTTAAAGGAGTTATTGAGCTCAAACCCTTCATGCATCACCCATAAAAAATATCTTATGATAAGCCCGGGATCAGATTAAACTGGGCTCTTCAGAAATCGTAGATCGAGAGTTGGTTGGTCCAACTGAAAACTTCCCCGAACGCCCGATGATCTAAAAATCAAGACTTTCCTGCAAGACTCAATTCAACCATCAACATAGAGAGAGAAAACGATAATAAAATTCAGATAAATAGAGATACCTACGATTATATTCAAAACTTAAATTATCATTCAAACCCCAACGACTGAGCAAGATACCTGTGCTCAAATCACTCTTCAGTAAGCTATCATCAATGACTAAGAAGAAATCTATGCATGAAAATGACACATCTTACAGTATTTCCACGAAGAGTAACACCAGCAGAAATTAACCCCAAAATCTTTCTTTATTGCTCATAAAAAGATTACAAGAGAACTTTTTGCTTAGCACACGATCCAAAGATCGGATCATCTGGTTGACAAAAGACCTCCTCTTTAAAGATAAATCCTCCAATGGCTAGTTTGAGTGATCCTCGTCAAAGCAATCTCGACCGTTGATGAAGATCAAAATTTTTTTTAATCTCATCTGTCAAAATTTTAAATTCTTGAGGAAATTCAAAATTTTCAATTAAATGCATTTTAATTAATTCAAAAATTAATTTTTTGAATTAATTTCCTCAAAATTTTGACTTTGACTTAACCCCAGGGACCAAAGGCTTAAAATTTAACAAAATAATCAATTTACCTTAGTTCCGGGACCTCTTAAACTTTAATTTTCGAGGACCGACGAATTTTGCCTTCGGAGAATTTAAATTTACCTAGGACCTAGAATTAATTAAATTTCTGGCTTAGGATTTTAATTTATTTTGGCCAGAAAATTTAATTAATTAACCTACGAGGGGATAAATAATTTTTCCAACCCTCAAGACACTTTACATCATGATTTCTACATTTTTTACATCTCAAGGGGGAAAACCCATTTGCAAAAGACCTTCACAGACTACCCAATTCTGCGACACAAATATAATCTAGCAGACCAAGCAATTTGCAATAAAATAACCTAACCAAATAGTTAGGACTATTCCCAAATCACTTTTACATAGACTCGATCTAGAACACTAGGACTCTCGTAAGATCCCAGTGACAAAATCCATTCCGGCTTTGGGGTAAGGCTGAAGGAAAACTCTGTCGACCATCCGATAATGGATCAGTGAGACAAAATCCTCCTGGAATGTAGATTGTCACCAGAAAAGTAGGTTTACCTAGGTAATTACATGCATGACACAGATTTGCTGAGATTATTTACACCATATACATGCAGAATGGGTTTACATTATAACATGATCCTTAAGTTGATGATGATAGCTGGACGACATGAACACATCGATCAGCCACTATCCCTTTTGCGAAGAAAGGGGGTGTACTGCTATGGGTCGTTGACACATAGTGGTCAACAGGACCCAAAGACTTCTTGAACAAATCTGTCAGAAGCTTTCTTAACCAAACAACCTCTTTTCCTACTTCACATGCAGCCACATATTTTGCCTCGACACTACTCAATGCAATGGGATCTTGCTTTCTACTCATCCATGAGATCATAGTAGCTCCCAGACTAAAGCATCCCCTGGTAGTGCTTCTTCCATCAGTCTCACTACCATCCCAATCAGAGTCTGTGAAGCCAATTAGCTTGACTTCCTTACTATCACACTTCAGGCAGTGATGTATAGTGCCACGAAGATACCTCAATATATGTTTGGAAGATATCCAATGATCATGATGAGACTCCAATTAAAACTGACTAAGAATGTTTACTGCAAAACATATATCTAGCCTAGTATTTACCGGATATATCGGAGAACCCACCAATTGATGATATGAGGTAGGATCCACGAGACTAGAGTTGGAGTTCCACAACTTCTTAAGGTTAGTGATCATAGGAGTAACCGTCGACTTGGATTCCATCATTCCAAATTTCTGCAATAACTTGATGATGTACTTTCCTTGCCCCAAATATATCTCCCCAGGTCTTTGCCATACTTTTAGACCTCGGTAGTAGTGCATCAGTCCTAGATCCTTCATCTCAAATTCAGCTGCCAACATCTTCTTGCATTCTTGAATTCTTCGTTCTACACCGATGATGAATAGATCATCCACATATAGTAGAATAATGACAAGCTCATAATTCACGACCTTGATATAGATTTGGATCATTATTACTCTTCACGAACCCAATTCTGAGAAGATATACATCCATTCTTGCATACCGTGCCCTTGGTGCTTGCTTCAAGCCAAATAGGGCCTTCTTGAGTCTGTAAACATGAGAGTCCCTGCTATTCACTTCAAATCCTTCAGGTTGTTCGATGTACACTTCCTCATCAATGGTCCCATTTAGAAATGCGGTCTTAACATCCATTTGATGGATATTCCACTCCAATGTAGCAACCAGTGAAACCAACGATCTAATGGTAGTGTACCTTCTGTAGGTGCAAAGGTTTCTTCATAGTCAATGCCTTACTTTTGAGAGAAACCCCTTGCGACGAACCTTGCTTTGTACTTGTCTATACTTCCACCAACAACATGTTTGATCTTATAGATCCACTTCAATGTGACAACCGGTTTGTCACCAGGTCTAGGACTTCCCAAACCCATTCTTCATGATGGATTGATATTCTCCCTGCATAGATTTCTTCCAAACCTCTTCATGCTCAGCGTCCTAGAATGTAGACGGTTCGGCTTCAATCAAATTTGCCATATATGTAGCATAACCAAAATACCTTTTCGGTTTCTTACTTTCCCTGGAGGACCCTTTCGCAGCTTCATGTCCTTCAGCGTCTTCTAATGTACCTTTCAACCAATTTGGCCTCTTCCTTGTGGTTGGGATAACCACCGATTGAATAGGCTCACTTGGTTCTTCTTCATCATTTGCAGTAGAGTTCTCAATTCTCATGATGAACTTCATCTTCTTCAAATACGAGAACTTCTTCGTCGTTAGAATCAATAGGAATATCCTTTGATTTCTTGTAAGCTTGATTCTCATAACAAATGACATCCCTGCTTACTTCAATCTATCTTCCCTCCTTTATGTAAATTCGATATGCCTTTGAGGAAAGACTATAACCAATGAATATTCCCTTGATGCTTGTCAAGTCCAACTTCTTTCGCTTGTCTTTTGGAACATGGACATATGGTGGACTTCCAAATATGTGGAGATGATCCACACTCGGCTTCTTTCCTGTGAATACTTCTTCGGGTGTAGTATTATCAAGACTCTTGAGGACTTATATTTACACAACAATCATCGTTGCTTCACCCCATGAGAATTTTGGTAGATTTTGATCAAGGAGCATAGTTTGAATGCCTTCTTCAATTGACCTATTTTTCCTTTCAGCCAATCCATTTTGTTAGATATAGTAGGGAGCAATGAGATCCCTCTTAATACCTCCATCCTTACAATATGCAATTAACTCTTTAGAGGTGTATTCCCCACCATTGTTAGACCTTAGAGTCTTTATCTTCTTTTTGGTTAGGGTTTCCACCTCAGCCTAGAACTCCTTGAACTTAACAAATACTTCATCTTTAGTTTTGAATAGGTAGAGCCATGTCTTCCTCGAATGGTCATCAATGAATGTTACATAGTAGAGATGACCTCCAAGTGTCTTGTTAGACATGGGCCCGCATACATCGGAACGGATGAGATCTAATATTTCTTTAGATCTAGATTCACTATGATGAAATGGCTTTCTAGTATTCTTCCCCAAAGAACATCCCTTGCACACACTTTCATGATCTAACTTCATATCAGGAATACCATGAACTAGTCGACTAAGAGTAGGGATGACCCTATAATGAAGATGACCATACCTTCGATGCCATAGTTCAATGGGACTTATTTCCATATGAACCAAAGCTTGAGGAGATGGAGTGATAACTCGATAAAGACTTCCTTCACGAATTCCAATAACCCTAGCTTTGTCAATACTAGAGTTCTTTCCCAAGGGCCAAAACCAATACTTTTCCATCAACAAAAGCAATCCTTTCACCTTTATCTTCTAAACAAGAAATAGAAAGTAAATTCTTTTTCAAACCTGGAACATAGAGAATGTTGTTGAGATGCAACTTCGATCCATTATCCAACTTTAATGATGTAGATCCCAGGCCTCTAACAACATAACTTTTGTTGTCACCCAATTCCACTACATGAAAGGATGACTCCTTTAATAGTGTGTGTAGTTGCTTGCTTTCACCTGGCATGTGTCTCGATGCTCCACTATCAATGATCCATGCATTTTCATCAGTAAGAGAACCTATAAGGGCAGCCAAGAATCCTTGACTTTTGACTTTGTTGAATAAGTAGTAGATGATCTTCTTGATCCATCTTCCAACAAAGTTGAAACCCAATCTTATGTAGTTCACCATAGAGGGAGAATCTATGCCGACAAAGTGATATTCGACTTCTCTTGACCTTAGCTCTGAAACCATGTTGGAAAATCAAAGTAATTATATTAGGGTTTGATTCTCCATTCTTAATAATTACTTGTGAGTGCGTTGGCTTCTTTTACTTCTTTATTATCTTATCTTTCATCAAGCAATTATACATGTATGAAGATCACAAAACAAGAGACACAAGATATAGGCACATGCCAGGGAAAAACCCCCCTCAAGGGGAAAACCCAGTCAAGATAATTCTTCTTTTCAATAGTATTCTTTGAGACTCTTTACCCTAGACCAAGACCAAACTTTTCCTCCACACCATGTTAGCCTCCAAGATCTTCGACCCCTTCCAACAACTTCGACTAGGCATCGGCTTCCAGCAACATCCCGCTTATGGCAACAACGAAATCTTAGGAGGCTTCGATCTCCCAACCCAGACCACGAAACAGAGAGAGAGAGGCACCAAAAGTTCGATTTTCTTCTTCTATAGAGGCTCCCCCAAACTCGCACTTTTGTTGTCCTCCCGGCAATAGACTTCGCACTCCTCCAGCTCTTCTTGAGATATCGAACTTGCTTGAGTGAGTGATTCAAATGACTTCAACCTCCTTCAATATATAGGCTTCTAGTGGGTTGAATGGGGGTCCTTAGGCCGACTTGATCTTCCTTAGGCTGACATGATTTGGAGGACACATAATTCATATTTGACTTTATACAAAACCTTTTTACATGATCCAAAAGCCCGAGAAGGGTCTCTTCGAATATGCAATGACTCCATAAACTCACTATTAATCCTAGGAGTCCTTAATGGGGACTTTGACTAATATAATGATGACCCAATCATGAAACCCATGCTTTAATAAGTCATTGTTACAATAATAAAAATTATTTTCTTAATTCTTTTGACAAGTACATTACATAATGACTCAAGTACATTATTGAAGACCAAACATAGTTACATTTTCTAACAGGATTTTCTTGAGTTTCTTTTCTCTAGCCTGATCCCACCAATTGTGCCATGCTTCTTGGAAAGACTCCCCTTGCCATTGCGTTCTGAAGCCAAGGGTAGATTTGCAAATAGGCCATACCCATAGGGAGAAATGGCAAGCTATAAACAGATGTGCCACCATTTCTTTGTTATTTTTGCATAATGAACACCGCCTTGGACCTTCCTTTCTTCTTTGCCACACCCCCCAGCTAATGAGAGGTGGGATGTTCCTGAGTTGCTTTTCTCTAGCCTGATCCCACCAATTGTGCCATGCTTCTTGGAAAGACTCCCCTTGCCGTTGTGTTCTAAAGCCAAGGGCAGATTTACAAATAACCCATACCCATAGGGAGAAAGGGCAAGCTATAAACAAACATGCCACCGTTTCTTTTTTAGTTTTGCATAATGAACACCACCTTGGACCTTCCTTTCTTCCTTTTTGCAGATTATCCCATGTTGGAATTTTGTTTTCTAACAAGCACTAAATGAACAACCTTGCCTTTGCAGGACATGACAGTTTCCATATTCTTCCACTACCATTCCTGGGCTGCTGGCAAGCTGGAACTAATCAAATGTTGATATCCTGTCTTAAGAGTATATTCCCCGAAAGGAGAATGGATCCAACATAGAGTATCCTTACAGTCTCACAGTCTGACATGTGAGATACTCAAGGCATTGGTATAATTTTGCCAATGCTCTACAAAAACTTCTGGCAGATTGAATTGTGTTGCATCGACCCAAACTTGAGCCCATATGGTTGATCTCAAATTATCCAACACCTGGTTTAGGTTATACCTTTCCTGGATGTGTAAGTGATTTATCATTTCACGTGGGAGAAGGTAATGTAGCCCGCATCCAACTTGGGGGTCCTTTCCTATCCTTAACTTTTCTCCATTGCCCACCTTCCAAGCAAGACCCTCTTTGATCACTGAAAAGGAGGATAAATCAACTTTCGATATGACTGATATGTTGGGTTTTTTCTTATCAGGAGATCTAATCCAGTCTTCCACGGAGCTGGGATATATATTTCTTGTATACCACTGTAGTCCATAAGCTGTGTGTTGACAGAAGCCTTCATCCCACTTTGGCTGCTAGAGCTTTCGCAAAGGGGGGTGTTTTTTTTTCCCCATTCCCCCAGGCCTTTGGGACTGTTATTCTCTCCCATCACACCAAAGGGAGCACCGATTCTTCTTTAGAGCCAACCCATAAAAACCTGGAACATATCTTTCGAACAGAATTGAGGACCCCCTTTGGGATCCAAGATGAAGACATCCAACATTTCTCGCTTTTTCTGGTATCCATATCAGATAATCCTTCCTGCTAGTGCAGAGCGGTAGTCTGTCTTTCCTTGAAATTTGAATAAGATAAGATAACCATGTATTTTGCCAAAGGTCCTGTACCAGATGGTGTTGCTTGCTTTCGCACGAGCGAGTCTGTCCTTATTAGGGTAACTCGGTGAAGAAGGTGCTTCTTTGGTCACACCCCTCGTGGGTCGCTCCCTATAAAAAATAACCCAACTAAATAGAATGTTGTGGGTAGTTTGGCAGTGTGGATTACGTGGTGAGAGCATGACATATGAAGTCGGTTAGTTTGAGCAGGTCAGGTAATGAATGAAGGAAGGTAGGCCACTAATAATATGACAGATTGGACAAATAAGAAACCCAGAGGAGAGCCCCAACGAGGGAAAAGAAGGGAAAGAATTTCCCTAGCAATCTTCTTTCCCTGATTCGACCGTAGTCCGGGGCGTGCTTCGTAGAAGACCTGAAGGAAGGAGCCACCATAAAGTATGTCAATCATAGTATGGAAACCATCGTCTTTAGACCATCGCGTCTAGACCATCAAGAATGTCCCAACCAGTAATGAAGGTTAGCACTTTCAGTCATCCATCTAGAAAGAGAATATCGCCTTTGGGATCCAAGATGAAGACATCCAATAAACCGGGATTGCTTCCAAAACTGACTTTACAAGAACTAATCTGCCTGTTCTAGACAGCCATCTGAAACTCCAAACCTTTAGTCCTTTTTCCATTTTTTGTTCAAAGCCAATGCCAGTCATCTTTCCTGTAGTCATTCGGTTTTAGAAAGAAACCTAGATATTTTAGGCCTTCTTCTAAGTCCTTTATCTGGAACGGGAACGCTTCTTCCATATACCTAGATCCAGACTGACAGGCCAGTTGGCAGAAGAGCTGATTTCGTAATGTTAACCAGCATCCCTGTAGCTTTTCGGAAAATACCCAAAGCTGTTATTATTGCTGCAATATCACCTCTGGAGCCATTACTGAACAGCAAAATGTCATCTACAAACAGTAAATGGGTAACTGCCTGGTCTTTTGCCACTGCTACTCCCCTCAAGTCCCCCTTTCTTCTTGCCTCTGATATAAGCCTCCTTAGTCCTTCAACTGCCCTGAGGAATAATAAAGGGGATAGTGGACAGCCTTGACACAGTCCCCTTTCTGCATGAAAAAAAATCAGATGCTGAACCATTGATAAGGACAGCAAAAGAAACTTGTGGTAAGACAACTCATGACCCAGTTTAGAAAGGGGACTTCAATCCCCGGGTGAGTGAGAATCAGTCTCAGGAATAACCAGCTGACTATGTCATCTGCTTTTGAGAGATCTATTTTAATTACCAGGCCCTTTAGTCTTCTAGTTTTCATACTGTGTAGACCTTGTGCAACACCGATTGCTTCATGGATTTGCCGGTCTTCTAGGAAAGTAAATTTTTCCTTTGATACCATTTCTGGACAGTATTGGCTTGATCCATATTGCAATAAGTTTAGCAATCACTATGTATATGCAATTGCAGAGGGCTATGGGCCTGGAATCCTCATATGGTTGTGGGTCATCAGCTTTAGGGATAAGGGCTATGAAGGTTGAATTGAAGGAGGCTGGCCTCCTCCCATTTTGACGGGAATCCTCCACCACTCTAAGTAAGTCCTCCCCAATAGTTTTATAAAAAGCCACCTGTCCTTTTATACAGGGAACGACTGTCCTGTTCTACAATTAAATGCCCAAATCTTTAGCTTGTTGTAAAGGTCCCTTTTTTAAAAGATAGATTGTGCCTATCAAATAAATAGAATAGCTGTAAGGAGAAGGCACTCACCTAAATATAGAATAGCTGTAAGGAGAAGGCACTCACCTAAATATATACTGACAAGCTTTTCATAAATTTACAACTAGATTGTCCCCTACTTTTCCATTTTATCAATCACTGTTTATTTTTGTTGCATTGTGGCTCCCTGATTGGTCAAAAGCAATTTGCAGTCTTGTTTAGTTCCATTGAAACATGATCAATACTATCAACTTCAAAGTAGTGCAAATATAATTCCTCTTCCAACCGTACTTAATCCTTGGTTGATAATTTTCAATCCGTCTTGACCATCATAGTCATTAACATTGAGTCACCAACGATTTCAATATTCATAATTCAAACTATGCACAAATTGTAAGACACTAGACAATTTCTATCAGTTCTATGTCAATTACCATGAGTTCTATTTTTTGTACAATGTTATCAGACTCTCAATCAGCAAAAAATTGGTGAGCCCAAAGAGCAAAGAGTTTGAATTGGATTGGGAATAAATTGGGAAAAACTTGGCAAATATAAAAAGGGAAAAAATATACAAACAGATGTTCAGCAGCATCAGTTGATGGCCTTAGATGGATTACTTCTTCCTCCTCTAGTTCTGTTTGTCAATGTTTGTCACTTACATTCAACTCGTAGAGAAGAAACTAGCTGAAACAGGCAGAAAAAATGAGGGAACCCACAAAAAATGCTTTTACATACAAACTGGTGCAATCCATCCTTGACTCACGATTTGAAATCATGATCTGTACTAAAATTGCGAGTTTGAATTGGTGAGCTTCGGATAGCCTTGTTTGGAGGCCAATCTGATTCAAACTTCGAAATTGCTATGTAAAGCATGATTCCTGTTTTGCTGGTCTTATAGTTGCTTATGGGTAGCTTATTTTATAGAAAATAATTCCTGTTTTATCTGGGTTTACTTTGAAATATCTGTCATATTTGAGCAGGTAGCCCTGTTGTCAATGATCTGAAAGCTTGGGTTTATCTTGATGAATTTAGGATATTGGAGTCACTTATAGGAACCTAATTCTAGAGCTTGTATTTTTATCAAAAGTTTAAAATAAAGAATAATTGTGTAAGATAAAGGCTTCTATTTCCCTATTTGTTTAAAATGCAAGAGTTTTAAATTTGCTGAGATGAAATCATAATTTAGCTATAGGGGGAATGAGCAGCAGTAAAAACATTTGTTAATCTTTTCATTGCAAACGTGGTGCATGATCATGTACCAAATATGCTGTAGTAAAGTTTTTAATTTTCAGTGACTTATATGATATTTTACAGCAAGAACTATATAGTATATACTACTACCTTTTGGTACTGAATTCTCGATGTTTGTTACAAACAGGAGCTTTCATCTGCCAAAGCTAACCTCAATCAAGAGATCACTTCCATGAAACAAAAACTGTTGTTCATTGATAAAAGGGGTCCAGAACTAGAAGCCGAAAAGAAAGTGGCAGCTGCAGCAAGAAATTTCAAGGAAGCTGGCCGGGTTGCTGCTGAGGCAAAGGCATTGAGCTTGGAGAAGGATGATGTCAGCCATAAAATGGAGAGGGCTTTGTCAGATTTGCAGAAGCTGGAGGAAGAAATAAAAGGCAAAGTTACTGCGTTGCAGGAGGCTGAAAATCTCATTATTTCAAAGGAAAGAGATGCAGCAATGGCAAGATGTGAGAGACTTAGATTAGTTGCTGCCTCTGCCAGGGAGGAATGGTCTGCAGCACTTGAGGTTGAAGATATCGAGGAAGCAGGAAATTTGCTTGCAGAGGCAGAAGCTGCAGATTCTGAAGCTGACAAACTTCAAGAGGTTTGTAACTTTGATGGTGACCAGTTCATTAAGGTATCAAAGCAATTCATCTCTGTTGCTATGGCTAGTACTCTCATGGGTAAGCAGTTAACGGAGAAAAGTACTTGTGTTGAGACTTCCAATGAATAATTTGATATCTCCTCTTAGAAATGGTCGGTGTTTTCAACATATTTTTGGCTTGTAGGTCGTCATCATTTTGGACCTCCAATAATTATTGTTATACATGTAATTTAATATTCATTTTAGGATCAGGAAAATTTAGATTTCCCTTTCCTGTCATAAACCACCTCCATTTTCTCTTTACATTCTGCTTTCTGTATTTTTCTTTGTGGTAGAGTCGCTTTCTTGAGGAATAAAATTCAATGATTTGTGTCCTGTTTTTCTGAACTTAGTTCTACAACTTTGATAGATGGGTAGTAGTAATTGTCCATTTGCTGCATTTAGTGTACGCTGCACACTGAGGCTTACTACAAAGGATCTAGCACTATAGATTATCTTTTCATGGCTTCCAAGCAGATAATGTCTGTGTATCTAATGTTAGAAACAAAATCTGCCATTTCAGTTGTTATATAATTAAAGGATTTCAGCTGAACTTTGACATCCTAATTGCACTTTTTGGATTGAACACAGGGATCTGAATTGTTTGTACCACATAATGGTTCTTTGATGCTCAAGTAACCAACATTGATAATTGAACCTTAATATCTTAGGACTCCAATTGGAGACACCTTCACTATTTCTTTGGAACATGCTTCAAATATTTATTGAATAAAACATTAATAGAAGAGCACATATAACAAAAAGATGAACACCAAACAGGCTATTGCCAGGGATACAGAATAAGTGCTGAAAACACTAAGCAGAAAATCTAAAACTAGATCCCTAAGAAACCACGGTTCCCCATGAACAACAAAGCAGGGGAGAACCATGCAGACACAGGACCCAGAGACATCCCTTTATAGATTCACAGGCCTTAATGAAAAGAAGCATGTGTTTGTTAAGGAAGCTGGTAGCATAGAGCAAAAGAAACCATCCCTTTACACATTCACATACAGTATGCAAGGGAGCAGCATTTGTGTAGGCAAAAACAACCAGCAATCCATCCCTCACATACTGTCGATAGGGTGTCCAGAGAGAGACACCCCAAAGCTATAACTAGGAATGAAATTGCTGAGATCCCACACAACTGGACACCATGGATATTGGAGAAATCCCTAGGCTGCTGCCCAAATTTGAAACCTCTTACACATGGATATGGGTCAATAACCAAAAGATCAGACTGGGATCTTCTCCAACGTATCCACTATCATGAAACTGTAGTGCAATGAAAATGCGAAAACCACTACAAGCACACAGATGATATCATTCCACCTGCTGCAATGAAGCAGCAGAATGAACACCACCCACCAGCTGGCAAGAAACAACATATTGAACCTGCCCAAACTGCAATGCAACCATGTCAGAAAAAATGCTTAGTCCAGGAAAACTGTACTTCTGTAGCACTTCCGCTACTTCAACTGGAGAAACGCAAAACATTTTGTTTAAACAAATATGATAATAACAAAGCATTGCATGCAATTCTAAATATCCATCCATGTTATTCACTATATGTAAAAACAAGACTATCTTCTTTTTCTTTTTCTTTTTTAAACCATGGTGAATCGGTAACTCGTTCGAGTAATCTGGACAAGGCCCAAGATCAAACCTAGCGCCTGCCACTATAACACCAAGAGTATATCCAACAGCCCGTAAGCCAGATATACTAGGAATATATGACTTTGCAAGAGCCGAGACTTCACAAAGGCAGGGGAGTCTACTCCTTGAGCCTTATCACAATGGGCCAAAGATGTCCACCTGTTGACTTTCTAGTGCTAATTAGACAAGCACAATTTTCTGCAACTGATAATTATTTCCAATGATATATGATATTAGTTTAACACATTCCAGATTATCATTAAGCAATTACACTTCAGAAAATCCAACTGTAAATGCAATAAAACAGTAAAGATCGCAGTAGAAAAGCCATGCACAATATACACCAAAATTTTGCCCAAGGAAACCCAAATTCAGGAGAAAACCCAAAAATCTTTTCAAGGAGAAATTGTTCAATTCAACAAAAATACAATCTGATAATCTCAAGTCAAACTTGGTCAACCCAGACCAAAATCACAGAACTGGTCAAACCTGGTCAAACAGATCAAAATTTGGCCTTCTACAACTGTCCATAAATTTGGTCTACCTCTGCCCAAATAGAGCTGTGTCAGACTGCTCAGAAACTTGGTCAAACTGCCCAAACAGAACTCAGTCAAACTGCCCAAAAACTCGGTCAAACTTCCTAGTCAGAACTTGGTCACACTGTCCACAAACTCAGTCAAATTCTGCCCAGAAAAGCTCGGTCAACACAGGTCAAACAAATCTCAGAAAAACGCAGTCAAAACTGGTCAGGTCAAACTTCAGAAATCTTCCTCAACTCACACATGTGAACAGAAGAATAGAAGATGTTGTGTGATCCAAATTGTCCAAAAGTGAGGCTGAATTTGTATTTATATTGGTCAAAAGAGGTGGGTTTTGACCAAGGGTCACACCCATTCACTCTGCAACTACTTAGATGAATCACTGAAAACGGAAACTAATTTACTTTCACCAAGATACAGAGTTTCTTAACAATTCATATGCAGTGGAATAAAAACACAGAGATAAAGACACATGCACAAATTGACACACTTTTCTCAGGAACCCAACAGGGAAAACCTGCTTGCTTGATGTGGCTATTTTATTGATTGTCCTTGGAGAAATTGAATCTATTACAAAGCACTTTGTCTCTCTTGAGAAAGTGTTCTGCTTCTCTCACAAATTTCAGCTAATACAACTGTTCTTGGCCTTCCTTGATCAAAACTTGATCTTGGTTCCTACACACAATTGATCCTTCTACTGCCTCCTTGACTTGCTCTGCAAACCTGGTTGTCTTGCCTCGATTCTGCTCCTCCTTGGTCTCCTTATCCCTTGCACTGATCTCCTATTTCCTAGCGTAATTCCAGGCCCTAATTTTTAGCGCACTTGAGCTCGTATTTTATAGGACTCCATCTCCTTTCTGGGCACAACCAATCAACTCCTAAATCCTAGTGCATGTGTGCTCCTATTCTTTAGGGCACAATTCTTGCACTCCACAATCAAGGCTCTCTCACACTAGCTTGTGAGCTTTGTCTTGTCACAATCCTTTGTGCACAAAATAATTGTAATTTACTTGTGCCTTCGTCTTTCCATTATAGATTCGATCCATGCTAAATTAGGCTAGTTCAAATATAGAACTTGAGCTCTGATAGTGAGTTCATTGAGAGTGTTACTCGCTCTCCTTCCAATAATCATTGGAGTTGTTAACTCGTGTTCTCTCCAATCAACACTAGAGATCTAACTTGCTCTTCCTTCAATCAAGACTGAAGACCCAACTCGTTCTAACTGAACTCGATCTGCCAACCAATCCTGTAGTCAAACTGATGAAGACATCCACTTAACTGAAGCTCCAACTCTATGCATGAGCTCGTGATGATTATTCCCATAAACTAGAAATTAACTCACAACTAAAGTCTATCCCTTGAGGACAACTCGAGGTCTTCACTAGCTAAGGCACAAGCCAAAAGACCTTGCTCGCTACATTCTTAACACTCCCTCTTAGAAAGGAAGGTACCTCTGGAAGAACTTCATCCACCTAGATTTGCCTTCAACACTACCACGTCTTTGTTGTTGCAACTGCTCCCTCTGAACTAGAAGACTTCCCTGCTTTCTCTTGCGGAATCTGATCTGAAGACTTGTTCTTTCCAACCATGCTCTGCGAGTCTACTACCTTAGTCATAAGTGCCATGTACCCTGTGTATTTTTGTGGCTGCTTACTTTGCCTAAATGTGGTATTGGGAGATCCAACTATCTTCTGATCCCCCCTAAATAAATATTTTTCCCACTTGGCTCGAACTCTCCCTATATTGGGAGTCACTCACTGAGTGGATGCCTCCACTCACCCTGGGCTTTGCTCATCATCATCCTGCTGGTTTGCCCAACTGCCAACTAGACCAGGCTTAAACTGAGACACTGGCTGAGGCTCCATCTTGAGTAGCTTCTTCTCAGGTACTCTAACCTTCTCTTGCTCTAAGGACTCCCTCAGTGCTCTGCTCTCCTTAACCATCGCTTCTGTACTCTGTGTTGTAAAATGTAACTAGGTTCGGTCTTCCTAATGACATGTAATTATGATCTTTGTAAATGATGAAAAAAAGAGAATAAAATTATTTTTGTTATGTCTTGCTTCATGGGTTTAATGGCAAGAGTTTTTATGGGTTCCATTGAGAGCCTTAGGATTTATCATTAGAGTCAAAGAATCAATGTCATGTATGAAGAGCCCTTCTTGGGCATGTGTCAATTGTATATAAGTCTATATAGCCCTCCAACTACAAGCATACAATCCTCTCTTCATGTTGGCTTCAAGATAAGGTGACAAACTCATGTCGACTTCTCATTATGGAGACACACCTATTCATAAGTTTATGTCGGCTTAATATGATGGAAAAACCACTATAAATAGGCACCTTGACCTATTCCCAAACACAGAATTTCGGTCATCTCTCTCTAAAGTTTTCGGATGGGAAAAACAGAAGATGGGTTTGGATCTCCAGTACAGAAACAAGCTCGGATGATGTAGACAACAAGGATATGTTTAAAGGGTGATCACAGTAAAAGATGAAGCTCAGATCTCTCCCAGAATTCGGATCACAGAACAAAAGACACGTTAGATGTATCTCTGAAGTTTGTGTGTATGATTACAATGACATGAAGTTTAGATCTCTGTCTCGGTGCTAGGAAGAAGTCTTATATCAGTAATATAATGAAGCTACAGAGATTCGATGCTATCTTTGATGACATGACAGTGAGATTCAGTGTTGCTACAATGATCATAGTTTGGTGACATGACAGTGATGAGTTTCTGTGGTGATAGTGACATGACAGTTCGTTGCTATGATAGGAGATGATCTTAGTTTGTGTTAGTGCTATGTATCAAAGAAGGTTGAGGTGGAAGAGGAGTCAAGAAGAAGGCTGACTATCAAGAGAGCTTGTGTCTTGGTCTTGGAGTGGCTAATAGGTCAAGGGTATTGGTCTTGGTATTCGTCAATTGGAATCTCTATAAGAAGAATTTGTGCGGGTTTTCCTCTCAAAGAGAGAGGTTTTGGCCTTGGCTCATAGCCTATATTTTGTGTCTCTTGTCTATTTATGTTCATGCATTGGTAGTTTTTTTATAAAGAAGAACACTAATAACTTAATCAAAGATAAGATCCTAAGTTAATAAAGTAAAAACTCTCACAAGCAATTACTAATGAAGAGAAATCACCTAATTCATGATGCCCTAGATTTGTCAACATGGTATAAGAGCTAAGGTGTCAAAGTCAAGGAAGGGCATCTTATCAAGGGAGACTCAAGGATTGAATATCGAGAAAGGTATCAAAGTAAAAATGGAAGGATATCACAACAATTTGTAGGATCTACATTGTAGAATCAAACCCTAGATCAAAGAAGGAAGTCTACTTAAGAAGTCTTGGGATCATCAAATAATCGAGGCCAAAGCCTTATTTCTACTCAAGGCGAATAGATCTACAAATCAAGGCTACTAGAAGTCTACACCAGCAAGAGTGTGGGATCCCATAGTCTTTAGCAAAAGACCTCAAAGACCCTCATCAAGATGAAGAGATCTACAAGCAAGGTAGCCCAAAGTATAGAGAAGGATTTCTAGGACTAAGATCACATCATCTTGGAGATCCTAGAAGCATTTCGGATGTGCATTTATTCACTACCAAAGAAGTCAAATTATTTTGAAGGCGAGAAGGCATTATCATCATCTTCAAAAGCTATAAGGCAAGCTCCCTATCATTACAGCAAGGATCCCCTCCTTGTCGTTGAAGAAGATCATCCAAGGAAGCATCAAAACATCCTCATCGATAACCATCAACAAAGGAAGCTAGATCTAAAGGCCTTGACATAAAAAAAAAGGAGCAATCTCCTTTATTGAAGAAGGGCTTTCCATTTGGCAGATCATCCAAAAAGGAGCACTACTACATCTTCTTCAACCACCATCAAAGTGATCAAGTAAGTATCTTTAATCAAATTTGGTAAAATGTCTTCATTTTGCAAGGACATCTATAAGCTGGTTGGGTCATCGAAATTCCTTGCATGGAAAATGAGGATAGACATAGCCCTTGAGGAAAGTGAAGTCATTGAACATATCAATGAAAAGGTCCCCTCATATAGCAGTGTTGGAGACATCAAAGAGATACATATGATAAGCTGGTAGAACTATTTTCTGAAGATTCGACCCTCTTTTCTTGTCTTTACATGAGGAAAAAATTTCTTTGAGTATATCGGCTTAAAGGAATATTAATTCCCTTTATTTAATTCTCATCTCATAGGTATTATGCCCCTTGCAAAGTTAAACTTTGTTCTTCTATTCATAAATCACAGAATATTTGCAAGTTGTAAAGGGGCTAGTTGTAGAGACTGGTAAGGATGTCTTTTGAATGATGGTTGTTGTAGTTGATGAAGATCTTCAAATCTAGCTATTGTTGTTGTAGAGGTATCTTCAAACATGTCTTCTAGTAACCTTAGAGAAACTTGAATTACAAACTTGCATGCCAAGAACTTGTGTCAATGTTTGCAACCTTTACTTCAGATCTTTTGTCAGATAATGATGATTTCGGATCACCGTTGTTATGGGTTCTAAGTCTTGATTTTTTGATCGACAATATTCCTTTTAAAGTAACTCGTCCATCAGACTTGGATTTTCGGTTCTTCATAGGATTGTACCTTAGATAAACTTGCAATGGATAAAACGACTTTATTTCAGAGGGAACTTTGGTTATTTGATATATACCCAGAACAAAGAATTTTATAGAATTTCACAAGAAAATTTGGATCAACCCACAGTCAGATTTGTATCATACTTTGGATCCTTCTTGTAGTAGACTTTCTTTCTTTTCCATTATGCCAACAACCTGTGATCTTCTAACCTCCTTCTACCGACCTTAGCTCTGATACCATGTTGGAAAATCAAGGTCTTTGAAAATTAATGTTGATTTTCCTTACTTGATAATTACTTGTGATATTTGTTGGCTTTTTATTATTTAGTTTTACTTCTTCATCAAGCAATTACCAAAACATGAAGATCACAAAGACACAAAGAACACAAGATATAGGCTCCAAGCCAGGGAAAAACCCCACAATTGGGGAAAACCCGAACAATCCTCTTCTTATAGAATCAGATCAAAATGAGACCTCCAAGACCCAAAGACCAAGACAACTTCATAATATCCCCAAGTCATCCCTGCTCCCAAGTCACAATCAAAATCAAGCTTCTTCAAACTTCAATCAAACTACAAAATCAGATCATTGTCCTATTACCAACTTCAGAGAAATTTTGACCTTGTCACAAATTGCAGAGTTCTTCATATTTTCGGCCCTGTCACAAAGTTGCAGACTACTTCATATTTTCAGCCTAGTCACAAAACTTTAGAGAACTTGTTTATCCTTCCACAGAAACTCGCATATCCCTTCCATTGAAACTCGCATGTCATTTCATAACCTACACACACTGCCTCTATTTTGGTGGAGGGATCACGCCTATAAGTAGTTGTTCTTACATGCGAACAAACACGTCCTTTTCAGTGATCCAACTTGACCATCTGGAGGGCTGACTTGGTCTTATGGAGGTCAATTTGACTCTTTTTGACTTAAACAAAAATTATTTTCCTTTTTCTTACAAAGAGTCCAAATGGACTTTAACTCAAATTTAATTCTTTGACTCAATCAAAACCTAGAAGCATGAAGAACATGTTTGACCTAGACTTGAGCATGAAACCCATGCTTAAATAAAATTATTTTTCTTCTTTTACATAAAATACAAATTGATACAAGTACAAAAATAATTATGAAGACCAAACCTAATTACTTTTCCAACACCCTTAAGGCTTCCTCTACTTCTCTGTGAATGCTATCATCATTAAGCTTTTTATCCCTTGCCTAGTTAGTAGCTACCTTTTCCAAATTGCTTTTATTCTCCCCACAAAGTCCCCCATCTTCATCCACTCTAGATTTAGTTTAAAGGGACTAATAAGCTTCTCTATTGGAGGAGCCACTTCTACTACCATAGGATTATGGCAAGGTCCCCTCTAGTGGTGCACATTGTTTGATCCTAATGGCTTCATCTAGGAAGGATTCAAAAATTAAAAAGCTTTCAAGTCTCTTAATAATTATGGCTTGCCCCACTCTTTTGTTATTCCAAGTGGGAGATAGCTTGGAAGATTCAATATCCAAAAAACTACTTTCTTCCAATTTTCTAGTAAAATGTCCAAAGGGAGGATCTAGTTAAGTAGTTGGGACCCAAACCCCTAATGCTTTTTTGGTGAAATTCAAGTCCCTGCCCATTGCCATTATGACTAATATATTTTGAACAATATCCATCTTTAGAAATATATCCTAGTAATCCAGCATATCCATGTAAGGACCATAAAAGTTCATCAATGTGATATCTTCCCCCAGTCCAAAGAGAAAATAAGGTACCTAGTCTTGTAGGAAAGGCCCAAGAATTTGTTAGAAAAAATGAGCATTTATTCTATATTATCACATTCCCAGTCAGTCCCCCAATGGCGTCAATAAAAAAAAAATCCCAATTCCTAACTAGTTTAGAAAGTTCCTTAATTATTTTCTCTCCCTTTATGATTCTATCTCTTATATCATAATAATAGAAGGTTTGTTATCATCAATTAATCTCTTTACAACAAACTTCTTTGGCCATCTCTTTAGAATTGGGATAATAAAATTCATTTAGAACCCTCGAAAGGGGAATTTTCTATAATAGCCCCAACTAAAGATAGTTGTTTCTCATGCATGACTTTTGAGGATGCTAGTTTCTAGGTCATATACATGAAATATTTTCTTCCCTTTTGATTGGGTTTGGGAATTTTCTCTTCAAAATATCATAAACCGCCCACCACTTTCCCTAAAAAATCAAGTGTCTTTGCTTCTAGATCTTAAATTGTACTTCATCAATTCCAAGGCACTGGACTCATTGATTTTTCCATCTATAGAGCAGTTGAAATAGGGCTTGTTATCGAACCTTCTAGTGCTTGTGCAATATCCACACCCTTTTCAATTCCAAGAGTGAGTATGAGAGACATGGGTTGGTTTTTTACTCTAGACAAATTGGGTAAACAATCACTTAGGGATTTCAGTGCTTTGGATCCAACCTCATTTTCTCAGGACCCAATAACAAAGTTTTCTAAGATACACTTTTATACATAGCAGTTGATTCATATTCTATAAATGTTGTCTTTAAATTCTTGTACTTCCCAATATCATGGAGATGTGTTTGTGTGTGTATATGATCTCAATTCACTTCTTTTATGTGTCAATCATTGGTGAGTGATATTGCATTGACAATTTTATGCCAATGCATAATTTATTCATAAAAACTAGGAGAAATTGTGGATTTTAGATAAATAATAATTAAAATTGTGGATGCATGAAATTGTGGAGACAAATTTTATGAGATTGGATGCACAACTATGAGATCAAATTTTCACTATTTGGAAATTTTGTAGCATCAAAAGCTTCATTCTTTCCTTTGTTCTATCCTTACTATGTAAAAGTTAACTTTATGTTAACAATCCAAGTTGGTAGCTTTGCCTAATTAATTCTAAACAATTCAAGTTGGTAGCTTCGCCTAATTAATTCTAAACAATCCAAGTTGATAGCTTCACTTAATTAATTCAAAGGACTACATGTGATAATAAATAGTATTACTCTGATGTAGAGAAGAAATACGTTTATTTTCAGTGTTATACCATCTCATACTATGGTCTTTATGGGAATGGAAAATGGCTATTATGATTCGCATACACAGTATTAGGACATTGAGACAAGAGGTTTTCACATTTTCATTCAAAGCTACACATGCTAAGAAGTTGTGCTTGTGAATTCTTTAATAACTTGGGCTAGCATGAGCGTTATTAATGCTGCTTTTTCTTATAAGGGATATGTCTGTACAAGCCTTGTTAAAACCATTTTTGCATTTTTGCTATCATGTACTTGGCACATTTAGCAACATTTGATATTTAATTGATATTGATGTAAAATTTACAATAAAAAGGCATTAATTTAGTGTAATTACTTCAAATTATTGGGAATTCAAGTGGAAAAATTTTATATTTAGTAAAAGATCATTATTTCTACAAATTACAAAAAAAAAAAATCAATTACAAAATAAAATAAAATAAGATTTAATCACTTTTGTTAACCCCCACAACACACACATATAAATTAAGGAATTATAAAAAAATTTGAATACAATTTACTAGGTAAACACAACTTCATTCTCCAAATGTGAGTTGCCAAAAATATGATGCAACCAAATATTGTGGTCCTTTGCATTAGGGGAAGTCCACACTTTTTGGTATTGTAAATTATCTTTTCTTTATTTATTTGGTAACTTAATATATATTTACAATTAATTACTAGTACATAATTATCAAATAAATTCAAATTCAAATTTAATTGTTTCTCTTATATTTATTAGAATTTGTTCTTTATTCTTGATCATTTCTCCTTTTCTATTTTCAAGGGTTTAAAGAAATAATTTTAGTTGGAAAATTGTAAATTTTGAATTGAGAAATGCGACTTCTTCAAAATTGAAAGTCTTGAATTCACTTCCATTCTTTTGAAAAGCTTCTCCTTATCCTATCACATACTACAATGTAAATGAATTGTAATGATTTTTTGAGTTCAAAAATAACTTATATATGATGTGCCATTAAGCCTTTTAATGTATTTTCAATCATTATAATTATTTTGTTTAAATAGATTTATTACTTCTAAAAAAATTCCTCAAGATAGCTATTATTCCCAAAAATCCCTTTAAAAAAGTTATTTGATCATTAATATTTTTTTATATTGTTTATTTATTTATTTGGTGAAACACATTATTTTTTAATTATCAATTTCTGTTGGATATTTGATATATTTACCGTGATTATGTGTGTGTGTGTGTGTGTGCGTGTGTTGATTACATCAATGTCATTTGTGAGTTGATTTTCAGTAGTGATCATTTAATGTAAGAATAAATTAGAAGTTCTATGGAATGATGGACAATAGGTAGATACTTATTACATTTGTTAATTTAGTTTTGTATTGATTTGTTTATGAATTTGATGTAGTTTAAATGTCTAAGGGGAAAGTTGTTATCCTCCCCTATCTTGATTCAAATTTCACTTTGTGACATTTTTACCTTCTTCAAAAATCAATTGTTATTGGATATTATCCTTAAAATGAGAAAAAGTACCCAAATATTAGTACATTGAAAAAAAATAGAGCACTTTGGTTTGCTTCAGTACAAGTATCATTGAGATTTACAAACTCTAAGTTTTCCAAGCTAAAAATAACTTTAATTAGGAATAAAGTAAATATAATTTTATGTAATGCTAACATATAATATTTTTTCCATATAAAAAAATAATTCAATAATTCAATATAATGTGTTGCATATTGAATATACATAATACATATACAATTATTTAATGTTTTATAATAGTTGTAGTGAATGGTTTTCCATCTTCATATAATAATTGATATAGATGATAACATAGTGCTTTATCATATTAATGTATATGTGGTGTCAAGAATTGATTTCCTTGGTAATTGGTAATGCTTCATATGCATCTTGGAATTAGCACAATTGTACAAATTTAAGTTGGGCCAAAGATTCCTTTTATTTTTAGCTTTCATGGCAATTTTCTTCACTTTAGTTTCCATCTCTAGGAATCCTATATGTTCAAAGTAACTAGCTTTCACCTAGTTTAATACACATTTGACTTAAGAGTCAATGAAAAAATAATCTAATTTTTAGCCCATGGATGTTTTTTATATCCATGGAGTTTTTCAAGTAAAGTGTAATTAGAATTAATATAAGAATCAAAATACTTTAGGGTATGTTAAATCGTTCTATAGAAAAGAGGTTTACATATCCAAATCACAAGCGGTGCATTCTAAGGGCACTACATCATTGCCTAACTTCATTTAAAAAATATAGGTCAATTAAACAAAACATAAACACAATTTTACGGTAAGGACTAACTACTTTGCAACTATTGCCCTTGTTTTTATCTTATTATTCAACCATGTGAATTCATATTATCTCGTAATTCAATTTGTTTTACTCTTTCTTTTTTTTAACTTATAAAATGACACTTTGAACATTCATTATCATGAGGTATGAAAATTGACAAAGGAAACTCTTATATCTTAAAAATCATAAAACATATACGCAATGTAATATAGAGAAAGAAACATAATACATGTTAGTATTGAACTTGATCAATGCAATAACATATTTATCAACTATTGCCTATAAATAGATTTTTGACAAATATGTAGAATACAAATGGAATCATGCTACTATATGCAATGTAAAGGTAAGAATGGAAGACCACCTTAACACACATATGCACCCTACTACAAGGGGGGAAAGAAAGAAAAGAATAGAATCACCAAGAAGAGAGGGAAGGCCACTAGGTTTATTAGGGTTTTAGATCTTGATTAAGTTAACTTATGGACACAAATTATTAGGGTGCTTCACTTAACTTTCATAATAGGGTTTTTTTAGTGATTTGAAATTAGAATTTCCTTATCAACCAATTACATGAAAACTTGAGAAACTTGGATGGACCGATCCAATATCTAAAGCTAACCTAAAATTGACAAAGACGATATAGATTTACTACGGATCTCGGCTTGGAACCCAATATTGATCATAGCTTTTTTCGAATCTCTTTTTTTGCTTTTCTTTTTAACATCACTCCATTCCAAGGAGTTGTTTGGAACAGATGTAGAGGAGGCAATAGTTGCATTTCCTTGAGACAATTCCATTTCTGAAGGGTCTTCAATGTTGTCTGCTTCCTTATCACTATCCATGTGATCTGATTCATGGAAGCATTTGTGCCCACTCATTTGCAAAGCTCATTGTTGTGTTTCATTTGTGTCCATTTGTGGGGTGAACCCCAGAATTAGAGGGATGAGATGGAGATGCCTGTGGTTGTGTTGAGGCTAAAGGACTTGCTTTGTCTGTAGAAGTTTTTTGTTGTTGCTTGATGTCTTGCTTGGAAATTGAAGATTGCTTAGATCCTTTTGTAGCTTTTGGATCTTGCCACCCTCAGTTGTTTTTCTTATCAACTGAGGGGGGAGAGAGCCCTCGAAAAGAAGGGTAGGCATTCTGGAGATGATTGAGCTGTTGGAAAACCTTGCGGTGGACAATTGCGTTCTCGTTGTCTAACAGTTGTGAATAAACAACTCCCCTCCAATTCAGGAGGATTTTATCAAGTAGTCCTTTGTTGAGATCTATTTCAACACATATACGAGCAAAGGTTACAATACCCTTCCCAAGCTTATCTATGTCGATCTTAATGAATCAACCCAGGGAATTTCCCACATCCCCTAGGATATCTGAATGTAGTAGATGAAGAGAAAAAATAGGAGTAGCCAACTCTGACATAAATAGGGGGTTAAAATATGGAAACCATGGTTGAAAGGAAATCCCAAAGTGGCCCCAAAACCATGTTCCAAGATCAAGGACCCTTTGGCAATCCTTTAGATTTTAAACTATACCATAAAGAAACCTTTTTAGTAGTAAAACAAATTTGTATTTGGGGACCAAGTTTGGTGCACCCATTCCCAAAGCGCAGATGTTGAAGGCCAAAACCCATTGAAACAACAAATAATGGCATGTTGCATATAATCAACACTAAGAAAATCAGGTTAATCATTAGCCATTCTAATAGAGGGAATATTTTATTCTTGATCCACAACAAAAGTTGGCCCTAAGAGCTCTTTGGGAGATTGATGCAAGGGCCCTAGACTTAGGGCATCTTTAAAGGATCTGGGCTAAGAGGAAGAGGGTGCACCCCATCCTTTAGTTCCACCTCTTAATCTTGAAACTAGAAAGATTGATGTGTCCTTGGCTATATCATAATCACTGAGCGAATCCATTTCTTGAAGTTGCCGGCCCTCATAAAGGAGATGCATAAACACAGAGGGGAATCATGTCCATTCTTAAATTATGGTTGCAAGGGAAGAGACTAGATCGATAGCTTGCATATGCAAACAGAAAGTTTCCCTTGAAAGGGTGCCTCACAAAGACTGAAAAGGTCAATAGATATGAAGCGTTAGCCCCAACTTGGGAGAAGGAAGAACCCAACTACAAAAAAAAATCCCCAGATTAACTAATCTTTCTTCTGCTCACGAGAATTGGAGGAAGAGGAGGCATGCACAACACTGTTGGAGAGAAAGTCGTTAGTTGTAGCGGTAATGACAACAACAACAATAGCGACCTTCTTGAAAGTATTAGCAAGAGAGCTAGGGTTTTCCATCGTAAAGATTTCAAATAATAATAATAAATATAAATATAAATATAAATATAAATATAAATATAAATGAAAATAAAAATGGGTTTCACAGTAGGTTTTATTATCAAATTAATAAAGAGAAGTAAATAAACTAATAAGGGTTAACTTACAATTTCCTTTAGTGAACTGGAAACCCTGATGTCATCTAAGAGTCCTCTCTATTAATCATGTCGTACTTCCAAGAGACACCATGATTCTAATACTTCTACTAAAAGGGTTAGCCTCTCCCTCGTGTTTATGTGCAATTCTTCTACGAGAGGAGCTATTTTACTCTTTAAGAAATTTGATGGTATAGGAAGTTTCAATGTTAGGAGAAGATTTAATGAAGAAGAAAATAGCATGGCAAGTGAAGTTATCAAACTAGAAACATTTTTTTGACAACACAAACAAAGGGAGATGAGAAGAATTTTCCTAGAAACTCCAACCATGAATTGGCCCTGAGCATTGTAATTAACCCTTACATGTGAGCAAGGGTCCTTGGACATAGCCACTACCTACCATTCCTTTGCAATTAAGGATGCTAGGGGGATAGATCAATGACATGGAAAGGGAAGGACATGGATGTCAAGTGGTGTGAACTTAACCCCTAAGGCATCCAAGGGGTGATTTCATTTCCTATGAGGAGGATGCAGCATATGATGTACAAATTCGTCTACCTCTTCAATTTGACCTCCACTCCATTCAAGGTTGTGCCTTGAGAGTATAACCACATCACCTAGGTATGACAAAGGAGGTATGCAAAAAGGTATGACGGACATTTGATTTCATGCCACCTTTATAGTCCATACCTCCCCACTTCATTCATATTGTTATAAACATAAATGGTTTTCTCTCTTGTTTCCTCATCTTACTTTCTTTATCTTGGTAAAGTTCCCCATCCTATCCCACTAGAGTGTGGACTAGAGACAAGAAACAAGGCAACTGAGATTGCACCAATGCATAGACTTGGCTTTAAAATCCCCCTTAACTATGTGTGAATGAGGCCAAGTGCAAGTCCTAGATGATTTTGGCGACATAGATACACCCCTCATAACATGACAACTTGGTGAAAGGGACCTTTGTAAGTCTATATACACAACATTTTCAACAAAGAAAATCCCAATGTTGGAAAACTATTGCTACATGAACACGAATGTCTTTGTTGACCTACTAAGATCAAGGAGGTTTGGGTTATAAAAGAGAGGTAAATCTAAAGGTGTCGTTGAAGATGTTAAAGAGACATTGTCTTGTCAAGTGGGTAGGTGGAAAAAATAGTGGCTTCAATTAACTAGAATGTTGTCAAAAAGAGCATCAATGGCAAATATGATTGTGATAAATTCGAAAGGTAGATAGTTGAGGTTCAAGATCATACAATCAAATTGCAAGAACAAGTAGCTCATTCTTACTCATCAGCAAATACACATATACACTCTCGCGTTGAGAAATCCAATAGGGTGGCAAGTTAATTGATTTTTCTTATTATGACGTTATCTTGTGATGATTCATTATTATTATTCTTTCTTTCAATTTATCTTTTCCTTATGATCAAGACTAATGCCAAACAACAAATAGAAGAGGACACGAGAAAACCCCACTCTAGGGGAAAACCTGGTCAAAATTCTTCAGTAGATTCAAAACAAGATGAGACGACCAAGCCCCTCACAACCTAGACTAGAGACTCCCTACATCAAGTCAACCTTGGCTCTTAGTCTTATGTGTAGTATTTCATTCTTCAATGTGTACTCAACACGTCCTCCTTGCAACAATGAGATAACCCTTTACAAATTTCCTTGAGATGCATCAGTCATGCTTTGGTTCTTTATGTAATGACACGGTCAAGTAATAGGCTTCATACTTCAGTTCTATATGGGTAGTAAACATTTGATAACTTAGCCACATAACAAAGTTATGTCTCAGTCTTGTAATGATATCCCTATACCTGTAGTGACATCTGTGTCTTTGTTCTTGTAGAGGTAGCAACACAGTGCTCTAATATTGGCACATGTTGTTCTGTAATATGGTACTGTGGAGATACGTCAAGCTTCGGTCCAGCAATGATGACCAATACTATAACACAATCATGCCTTCAGTCCTGTGGTGACAGCCCTAACTTCAGTACACCAAATTCCCTCACTGTAATATACCAAAATCTTCACTGAAATTTTCAGACTCCATCATTGATGTACACTGAATTTGTATCTCTGAAATTCGCTGAATTGTTATCTCTGCAATAACCAAACTTATCTCTGAGTTACACTGAAACTCTATCTCTTGGATCCATCGAATTATTTTCTGCCTTTTGAGCAAAAGTTCACATGCCTATATATAGTTGATTTCCATTGTAAATGAGCCAACATGAGCTTATTTGGATAAGCCAACTTATTGACAATCAATTTGAATGCCAGCTTGCAAGGAGAATTGATGGAGGAGTCTTTTGACTAAACAAAATTTGACTTTGACTTAAATAAAATTCATAAAGCCTATAATGGAGGCTTGACTTATGACAATTGACCCAAGCATGAAACCCATGCTTTAACAAGTCAATAATAAAATTCCTTTTGCTTTCTTTTGGCAAATATATTTCATTTTTTACTCAAGTACAATTATGAAGACCGAACCTAGTTACATTCTTCAACATATCGCACATGGAAAATGGGTCGAGAAAGATGGGCAACCTTAACGAAGAAGTGAATTCCCCATTTTAATCAATAATAATAACATTAGAGTCCAAAATGGACATAATCAAAAGAAGGAAAGCAAGATTGATCTTGCTAAGATTTTGAGCTATGATGTTTACTTGTCTAGTTGCAGACAACTATGTCCATACAAATGTAGAGATATTGAAGTGTGCCATGTTACTAATAAGAATGATTGAATTTTAGTTTATGGTCCAAGGCAAAATCATCAATGGAACTTAAAATAGATATCTATGTGGATTCTTTAGTTCAAATGGATAACCAAGTACAATCCTAGCTAATACAACTTTTCATAATATATTATAAACCCCTTCTATTTGCGTTTTGAAAAAAGGAGGGATGTGTATTAGATTGAATTAAAATTTGAAGGATATAAAGCATTTGATATGATATAATCTAGATATCACATAGAAGCCATAAGATAAATGTGAATTCTAGCTTGAAAGGAATTTCTAATATTGATTTGCTTTTGGGAAATTTTGAGATATATGTTGATAAATCTCTTACTTGAAAGTCTTCATGGATGCTTGGTCTCTTTTGTATTCCTTTAGTTATTGTTATTGTGTGTTAGGAAAAATTATTTGATGTGTCTCCCTTTAAAAGTATAGTGGAAGATGATGGAAATCCCTAGCACCGGTTAAAAGTATTTTTGCATTTAAATGATGCAAATGGAATTTCTCAATTTGAAATTTCTTAATCTTTTGATGAGATTAGTAGAACTTTATTATTAATAGCATAGTTTTTTTTAAAAGAGACAAAATAATTTGTAACCATTACCAAAGAATCTAGAATAACTTTTAACTCACCCCTAGCAATCAAACTCCCTTGGATGTAAGGGTCTTTTCACATTTTTCCTCTATAATGCAAATTTTAAAACTCTTGAGCCCTCTATTGACATTCATGTGAAAGTGCAACTCATTTAAAAGTTTAAAATGCATATATATTGTGCTGAAAACGTAATTTTTGTTATACCAAGCCATCGACAAGATAAAATTGGGTTATTGGGCACTTTTAAAACCTTAAATTACAATATGTTCGATGCACTTAGACCTTACAAAGATGGCCAGGCCCCTAAAATCTGTTTCAAAAGCTGAAAACATATATTTGTTTTCATAAAAGAGATATCTTTTTAACACCACCTAACCTAGCAACCATAATATGGAGTTGGCATGCCAAAAAGAACCACATTACAGACACAAGTCTTTCTCTTGCCTTTGTTGCTTGGCTTCACGATCCTTCATGTATGTAGTTTTACTATGCAGTTATACGAAATTTATATCATAATCGACCTGAATTGGTACTACTTCTCTTGAGATACATGAAATAAAATCAATATATTAAGCAAAAATAAATTAAGAATTAAAAAATAGATACATTTTATTTATTAGCAAGCATTGTAACCTACATCTTGTATAATGAACAATTTTTTGCCTAGTCTTAAGAGTTGGGTCTTTTGACTCATCGTGTTTAGGTAATCCAAGAGAAACCCTCTATTCCTTGTATGTCTCACTTCCTTTGCTCGACTTTTGCAACTAAGCCATTCCAAGTATACCTACATGTGTGTGAGAGAGTGGTGGTCTTTGACTTTTTTCCCTAGCAGAAAGGTTAAATTTCAATACTCTTGCAATATTTGTTATGTCTCTTTCTCATCTGCAATGGAACTCTTCTTAGATTTAGCTTCCCGCCATAATCGAATTCCCCCCTATAATTCTCCAATCATAAAATACTAGCAACCTATCTACAAGTCATGTAGAGTGATCAACATAAAGGAGGGGCCAATTGCTATCCCCAAGTTACATATTGTTATTTATTGTCTTATAATGTAGTTTTTCTGTTGGTGACTTACAGGTGTGGTTGATAGAATAATTATGGTGTAATGACTTTATTAATTGTTCATGAGTCAGGTTGTGAGGTCGTCATATGAAAACGTTATTAGGAAGTCCTAAATAGTTGGGTGAATAGTTGTATTTCTAATTATTGTGTACAAGAGAACCAACCCTCCCTTGGAAGGGATGATCATGATCTTACTGAGTTGATATTTTAAATCCAACCCTTCACTAAAAGCTTTGAATAAGCCCTTGTTGGGCTCACCAAGACCTTATCTATGGAACCCTTTGATATCTTTGGTCATTAAATCAGTTTTAGTTTCTTTGATGGTACCATACTACTCGTACCTGGTTGATCCTGCCAGTGGTCATATGCTTGTCTCAAAGATTAAGCCATGCATGTCTAAGTATAACCAACTCTTTTAATGAAGGATTTTATATGCCAACACCTCTAACAAAGGATCAGTGAGTGACTTAAACTTGAAAGTATCATATATTGGTAACAAACAATTGTTGAATGGACTAGCCTTGACAATGGTCTTCTGTAAACGTTTGTTTGAAACCAAAATTTATCCCATACCATGGGAAAGCTTAGCTATATCGTACCTCCATCTTTGTTGCTGTATAATTTAAAAGGTTACAAGTTAAATAGAAGCTTAATAACATTTTCCATGTTCTCATGAATGTTGTCGTAGTTGTTCATTCTCATGTTTATTGAAGTCATTTGAAGTCATGTGCACATACATTCTCTCTTTACGTTGTTTTGTTGTCGTCACTCTAGACTTAAGGTGAAATCCACATTCAACACTCTAATAACATTTGTCCTTAGTCCCCGTATCTTTGATAGAGCAACAGTAGAATTAGAGATTTTTTGTATGCTTATCATAAGTTTTTCTTACCGTAGCTTCATACCCTTTGCAAGTTGCAACTGTTTGGTTATCGTGGAATGTGGATTCTTGGGGTACCAACCTTGAAGATTTGCATCAAGATCAATAAGCCACTTTCCTAAGTGACTACATTCATATTTAACAAATTGTACCTGCCATCGGATCTCTGGGTTACTTAAAATCTAGGAGGTCCAGCTTGGAACAAAAAAGTCTAGGGTTTTCGTTATACTCCCAAGAAGTGAAATAAGTGTTTGTCATTCCAAAGAAAACCTTCTGTGGTGTAGATTTCAAGTTGTTCCTCAAAAAAGGTGTTTTTCTATAGATGTTTCAGAGCAGAGTAGCTTCTACTTGTAATGTGTTACAGATGATCAAACAATCTACAAGATGTTAGAAACCCATAATGTTCAGCCCTGTCAAATTTTCATGATTAAGGAAGTCCCGCAGTTCCCCCAAAGCATTGTCATCAAGGGCTTGCTCACCAGCTCCCAAAGAGTGGAACCCGTTCTAATTAGGGGACCTCGTTGAGAAGACCTCAATCCCACTCAGATAATGAAAATATTATAAAAAGGATTATTGATTTCCATAACTAGTTCGGAGGATTGAAAAAGTCCCAAAGCTGCTTTGCACCATTGCTTTGAGGACTCAGCCCTGCATTATGAAAGAAGTCCAAAGGCAATCAGAAAATAATCATCACTCTCAGCGCATGCACTATTTAGCAAGATTAAGTCAATAGCTAAAGCAAAGGTTGATCTCGGAATGAGAAACTTCAAATTAAAACATCCACTGAAAAGTTAAAAAGAAAAGATACGAGATTCTGATGACACAAATTTAGGCCAATTGATACCAACCATAAATGCAAACACACATTTCCTATTTTTCTCATTGTTACTTTCTCAAAATTGCTTAGACAAAGCAAGTATTCTTATCGTTACATTTTTTATATATCCATTTCTAACTCATGCAATAATATCAAATCACAAGAGAAAGTGCAGAGAAAGCATTCAATCAAAGAAATCCAACGAACATACTCAAAGGAAGATGCCAAACATAAGAATATAAAAGTCAAAGCCAATGTCTAACATTTAGAAACTCTAGTTTTGACAAAATGGTTAAAAAATGAATATGTACATGCGATCATACTAGTTGTCCAATCCACGTGTTGTGGCTTTCCAATATACTGATGCTTCATAACTAGAGAATTCGATACCTTGCTTTGACAATGATCCTTGAATGTTGGCTAAAATATACACTAAACTCTGGTACGCATACAATACAATTATGCAAGATGGTTCCACAATGCTAGGCCAATAAAGACAGTAAATTTTCAGATGATAATTTTACAGAAACAAGAACATACCTAGCCATTGGATACCTGAAGTCAATAGTTTTGAATTATTTTGTTGTGCATCACCAATAATCTCCACAAGAACATTGCCCATCCTTGAAATGGATTATTTTGTCATGTATCACCAGTAATCCCCACAAGAACATTGCCCATTCTTGAAATGATGGAAACGGTTAGCATCCCTCAAAATAATTTCTCTTTCAACAGTCTTGGCAATCAACTTAATTGCAGAATGGCAGTCACCGCACACTCTAAGGTTCTTGATAACCCGGATGGTTGTCTGAGGTGAGGTGTTAATAAGCCCAAATGCAATTGCCAGCTTCTCACTGTGGTGGCCGAGAAGATGTTCCTTCTGCTCCTCCTCCACATCAGTCCGAACAAATCTTGTGTGGGGTGCATACCCTGCCTCCTTAATCTGCCCATATAAACTCTCCAAATAAGCATAAATTTCCTCTGTTTGTGAATGTGATCTATCTCCTACAACAAAAGCATAGACATGCTTATTAACCTCAATCCAGCTGCATCCTGGCTTCTTTTTTATGCCCTTGTCTTTCATCGTGTTTCGCACCTTTCGGATATCATCCCATCTTCCAGCAGCGGCATAGAGGTTTGACAACATCACATAAGGCGTAGCTTCATTAGGATCCAACTCACACAAGTGTTTTGCTGCACGCTCTCCTAGATCGACATTCTTATGGATATTACAGGCACAAAGCAAAGAACCCCACACAGCAGCATTCGGTTTAACTGACATTTTCTTGATCAAGTCTTCGGCCTCCGTCAGGCGCCCTGCACGGCCAAGGAGATCAACCATGCAGCTGTAGTGCTCAACTGTAGGTGCAATCCCATACTGGCGAGTCATCCAATCAAAGAATCGCCAGCCATCGTCCACTCGGCCTGTATGGCAGCAGGCTAAGAGAACTCCGACAAAGCTGACATAGTCTGGATTCAAGCCAGACTTCTCCATTCGTCCAAAGATATGGACAGCCTCCGTGGCACACCCATTCTTGGCATATCCCATAATCATTGCATTCCAGGTGACTACATCTCGTTTAGGAATTTTTTCAAACACCTTGTAAGCACTCTCTATGCTCCCACATTTGGAATACATGTCTATCAGAGCACTTCCAACAAACACATCCTCTTCAAAACCGCTTCTAATAATATCGTCATGAACCTTCTTCCCATGCTCCAGAGCGGACAAATTCGCACACGCCGGAAGAACACTTGCAAAGGTAAAATGATTCGGTTCAATCCCCACCAACCGCATCCGGCCAAACATCGCCAAAGCCTCGTTCATTTTCCCATTCTGAGTGTATCCTACCATCATGGCATTCCATGAAACTACATTGCGTTGAGGCATTTCATCAAACACTTTCCGTGCATCCTCAATACTACCACATTTCACGTACATATCTACAAGAGCACTAGCCACAAAAACATCAGATTCAAATTTTCTCCTCCTTATTTCTTCGTGGACCTCCTTGCCCTGTTCCAAATTCCCTAAATCGGAAAATACCCGCAGAATGCTTGCAAACGTGAACTCGTTCGGCTTACTTCCCATTTGCCGCATTTTGTCAAATAGTTCCAACGCTTCCCTGCTGTGCCCGTGGCTGGAATAAGCTGCAATCACAGTAGTCCATGACACAACATTCCGTTTTGGCATCTGCTCCAGGACTCTGCGGGCATCCATCAAGCTGCCACACTTTACATACATGTTAAGGAGCGTGTTACCGATATACAAGTCTGGTTTAAATCCCATGTCCACCATGTGGGTGTGGATTCTTTTGCCCTCTGAGAGGACCTTCTTATCAATGCAACGTCTCAATAGAGAATCGAATATGGTGGGGTTCCTGCGAAGGGCTCTCTGGTCCATTGCCTGTAAAACATCCACCGCCTCTTTCAGTCGGCCTTGATTGCACAGAGTTTTCACGTCACCGGGAGAGGCACGTTGTTGCGATGTGCGATGTGTTCCATTGCTTGCGAGAGCGCTACTTTTACGGTTTCCACGTTGAAGGTAATGAAGAAATAATAAAGCTGTCCTCCTTTTCAGATAGATTACAGTGTATGATATCTGCATTGCCCGTCCTGCTCTCGCTTCTGCTCTGCTTATCCATTAGGTCAAGCACTGATTATGTTTTTTGCTAAGGAGTTTGTGTATTGTTGTCACATGGTTCTTTCTTCTATTCCATGTGAACAAAGGCAGTTAAGAGGTGACCAACACTCCGCCTGCGGGGGTGAGTGTGGTGGTTATTTGTTTTCTTCAAATGCTTGGCATTTTTATGTTAATGTAAGTTTTTTTGTTTTTTTTTCGAAATTATATAGGAGATTTTTTTGGTCGATGCTTTTCGAATCAATAAGTGTGGTTCATCATCAGAGCAAATGAAAAGGCAAAGTAGCTCAAAACGCGACCATGGCAAAGGCTTAAATAGAAAGCAATGTCATAAGGAAATGAAAAGGCAGACCATTGAAAAGGCTTAAATAGAGAACAATGTGAAGAGTAACGGTTATATTTTAACAATAATATTTAAATTATAATATTAATTTATTAATATATTAAAAATAAATATTATTAAGTAATGGCTATATTAAATCGCTAGTTTTTGAAAAATAATATTTAAATTAATTTATTAAAACCAAATATTACTATTTTTTGAAAAATAATATTTAAATTAATTTATTAAAACCAAATATTACTAGTTTTTGAAAAATAATATTTAAATTGTGATATTAATTTATTAAAAACAAATATTAATAAGTAACCACTATATTAAACAGCTAGTTTTTGAGAAATAATATTTAAAAAAAAAAATTGTCAAACTTTAAAGGAGGGGACTCAAAAATTATAAAAACAACAAAATTATTTGATACATAAAATAATGGAAATAAAATAAATTAAATTAAAAATAACTAATGGAAAAATAAATAAAATAAAACAAAAATATATACCAGTCAAAAGAAATATATATATATATATATATATATATATATACTGAGCCCCATATTTTATCATTGACCCCATCTTAATTGATTTTTTTTTTGGATATATATATATATATATATATAAGAAAAATAATCAATAAATAAAATGGGGTCAATGATAAAATATGGGGCTCAGGACCATTAAACAAATAACAAAAAATACTAAAAGGAGTTAATAACGAATAGGATGATAAAATACATAAAAAAAGGATAAAAAAATAAACTCTAATGAAGAATAAATCAACAACAAATACTATAAAAACGATGACAATACCTACATAGATAAACAAACAAACAAAATATGAAGGTACGGGGGTTTGGGCTTAGATGATCAAGAAACTCTGAGCAAAGTTTTAGGAGCCAAACTCTGGTGGAGATGGGTTAAAGAACTCGAAGCTCAATGGGCTAAGATCTGGAAAGACAAATATGCAAGCTTGTGGCAAACTAATGATCTCATAAGAATGTCTGGAAACATAAAGGGCTCTTATATCTGGAACAAAGCCTGGGAAAACAGAAGCCTAGTTCAAAACAACAGTTTCTGGGAAATCAGAGCAGGAGATCTAGCTCTCTTCTGGGAAGACAAATGGCAACAAGAACCAACACTGTTAGAAGAAGACTTTTTGAGCCTCAAGCAGGAAACAGACTCCCAAGGATTAACCAAAGTCAAAGATTTCTGGAATCTTCCTCATAACTCTGGAAAGTGGAGAAATTGGAAAAGCATAGAGTGCAGAGATGACGGTGCCATAAAAATAAAAGCAGAAGCAATTATGAGTAGGTTAAAACAAAGGAAAATCTTGGTAACAGAGGGGCAGGATCAGTTAAGATGGGACCTAAATAAAGAAAGAACCTTTAATCTTAAGGAAGCAAAAAGAATCATCTTGAAACTTGATTCCGGTGTTTCGGACAAATCCTGGCAACAACTTTGGAGCCACCAAGGATGGATGAAAATCAAGCTTTTCATGTGGTTAGTTCACCACAAGAAAATTTTAACTTGGGACAATATCAGGAAAAGAGGGGTTTTAGGGCCCTCTAGATGTCAGCTATGTGAAGACCAAGAGGAGACTATGGAGCATATCCTCAACAGCTGCACCTACACAACCTGGTTGTGGGATTCTTTTGCAACCATTTTTCAGCAGTCAGACAGAGATAAAACAAGTATCATTAACACCCTGAACAAGTGGAGAAGAAAATTTTTGGAGAATGAGCTCCTTAATCTGGCCTGGGCCTTTACACCAAGCTTCATTATCTGGAATGTTTGGAAAGAAAGGAATAAAAGAATTTTCAATGATGAAAAAACTATTCCTTTTCGCCTGTTCGATCTGATCTTGAAGCATATCAAGGAGACAATTAGTACCACTTGCAATTATTCCAAGAACCCTCCCACAGATAAGGAAACTAGAATACTCAGGCAACTGAGAATGCAAGAGATCATTCCCAATGAACTAAGCAGAAAAGGAAAACATTTGGAAACAGAAAAGAAGTTCTGGCATCCTCCACCGAAGGGTTATCTGAAATGCAATATTGATGGGGCATCTAAATGCAATCCTGGAATAGCTGGTTATGGAGGGGTGTTAAGAGATGAAGAAGGAAACATAATCTTTATTTTTCACTCCCATTTAGGTAAAGCTACCAACAATATGGCCGAATTAATGGCTTTGGAACATTGTCTTGAGCTGCTAATTCAAAATCATAGCTCCAATGTCATTATAGAAGCAGACTCAGAGATCTCCATAAATGCAGTTAAGAGAATCAGCTTCGGAGCAGCGCCGGAGAAGGTTTCAAAACACTGGAGACTAATTCAAGTGTACCAAAGAATTCAAAATCATCTTTTGAGTATCTAAACTGTTAGTTTCAGTCATGTTCGACGAGAAGCCAATAAACTAGCGGATACTTTAGCCAACCAAGGAGTATTTAACACGGAATGCAGAATTGAAATGAAATGGCAGGAGATGCCTTAGGATAGATTAAAAGCGCTCTGCGAGGAACAAGTGGCAGAGGACAAAGAAATTTTTAAATATTGGGCCAGAGTGAAAGGCACGGAATGATGAATTCTAAGCTAGTTCGATCTCAGTACTGTGGTTGGTACCTTAACAAAGGGCAAGCTCTGAGCGATCACTCTACACCCGGGTGTAAACAGATCATTCCCCCTTCTCTTTCGTTTCGCAGGATAAGATTCCTTTCTCAGTTTGCGGTAGTCTCTGTTGCTAGTTCCAAGATGTGCTGGCACGGGAAGGACAGTTGGAATTATCCGGCGGAGGCTTTTCCCCTGTTTTCCTCTCATGGTTCGGAAAACCAAATGCCAAGTGGTTTCCAGGTGATCGCTCGGTTCCCGAATGGTAAATGGTTTTGGGATTTTGGGAGCGATCCCACTAATCTCCCGACACGTGGCACGGGAGGGGTTATGAAAACCACCCTCCATCGGGCATTAAAGTTCGGACAGTTCAGCTATGCGATACTTCTCTGCGCCGTTCGATTTAGCCTTAGAAATCGACGGTCAGTGTTGAACGTGTTGTTTTGTGTTGTTTTGTATGGTTTGACGCGGCAAAGACTTGGGGAGTCAACGGAGTTTCCCTTTAGGTTTTTGATTCATATTGTTCAACCCAAGAAATTTTAAGAGAGAATAGTTTAGTAGGGTGTAAAGGGTAGGGTCATTTCTGAGAAAGATAGCCCTTGGTTTTCCTGAGTCCATGTGGAGGTCAAGTTTTGTACATGCTGTAATTTTAATTTTGATTTAATGAAATAGAAGGATCAACTCTTGCTTCAGCAAAAAAAAAAAGATAAACAAACAAACAAAATAAATCCCAAAAAGAAGCCTAAAAACCTAGGAGGGTGGAACAAGGACCCAACTTCTGCTAATATTCCAACCATCATCTCTATTCAAAATATTGGGGTCTATTTTCAATTTCTAGGGCCTCCCTCAATTTACGATGATGGAAATGACTAATCCTAGTAACGGCTTGGGCCTCCTCAATGCAGATGTGATGCTTAGATTTATCTGCGTGCTCCGCGAAAGCAGAGGAGCGGATCCTACCATGCTTGATGTCAACAGCATGCTCACAAATCCTTTGATTAATCGAGTGAATAGTCTCACCAATGTAGGGAGTCCCACAAGAGCATGGGATAACGTAAACACCCTTCATATTCTTGGGGTCCAGTGGGTCTTTTATAGATCTAAGTGAGCTCTGAATGGTATTTAAAGGCCTGAAGGTTGAAGCCACCTTATGCTTCCTTAGGATCTTCGCAATCTTGTCAGTGGTCCCTTGGATAAAAGGAAGATGAACACCAGAAAAATGATCCTTGGTATCTTTCTTAGCACTAGGACCTTTTTCAGCGCTAAGGAAAGACTTTGCTTAAAGCCCTAAAAAAGGGACTTTGCTTAGTTATGGATCACAAAAGCTTGAATACAGAAATTCTTTAGGTTGTTTAGTTTAATGGTTTTTAAGTTTTTTATAATGCTAGCTAAAGATTTTAAGGAATGTATTAGAGTTGTTAATATTGAAGTAAATAGAAATTTTAATTAAGATAGTAAATGGTGAAGTTAATACAATGAAATATGTGACTTATTAATATGGTTTTTTTAATTAAAGTTTTTAAAGTTAAATATTTAGTATATGAAATGAAATGATATTTTAAGGTTCACGAGACTAAAAATAGCCTATGAGATTATTAATTCTCTGTTTTTTCTTTTTTGCAATTTAATGTTTTTCTGATTTAAATTGATGATGAGCTGGCTCAACCTTCTAATAATCCCCTCGCTAAAAAAACAATGCCAAGAAACTGATGCTAACATGTTCTCATAACTTTCTTTGATGTCTTTGAATGCATTACAATCCAAAATGAAATGTTTTTCCGATTCCATGGCCCAAACGTGAAAAATGTACACACCCGTTCTTCCCAAGCTTCTTTAGGCCTTTTCCACCGTCTTGTTTCACACCGAAGTTGATGCGAGTTGGTCCTTAATTGAACAATAAGAACCTTTGCCCTCCACGAAATGCTAGCTCTAATGAACTCTTTTTGTGAGAGAGTTAGTTTTAGTATTGTTATTTGTTATTGTTAATATTTTTTTTAATAATATTGTTTTTTTGTTTTTTTTTAGTTATGGTGAATTTAGAGTATGTCATAAAATTGTTTATCTTTAGTTAAGAGCTCTTTTTTTTTACGTAAGGAAATAGGTTGAATGGTCTACGACCTAGGAGGTATCTAGAAAGAGTGAAAACATGCTCCATTGTGGATCATGAGCAAGTCATTCCAAGTGGTGTGATGACCACGAGCGAGTCATTCCAAGTAGTGTGGTTTTCCTTGAATAATTGTGATGAGTCAGTGGCATTCGTGGATAATAATTAGAGATGGTTGTCCTCACTGTTGGTTTGACAATTGAGTTATGATAGGTTTTTCCACTGTTGAAAAAAAAATTAGTCATTGTGAATTGGTAAATCATTGAGTAATATGGGAAAAGCTCATGATCAAACCTTTTAGCTACCTCTATAACACCAAGAATATATCCAACAACTCGCAAGCCAAATATACCAATAACTTATAACTCAACGAGAGTCTATATGTCCCTAATGTTAGCTTTTGGAGTAGTAACAAACATGTGTTCTAGTCTCTATGGTGTCTATGAGGCTAAGAAACACGATATCTCCAAAACCCAAAAAAGGTTTCATTAGAAAATCCTTAAAAACACCCCAATTAGATTAATTAGCCAATAATTAAATATTTCCTAAGTCTAACTTAGGAAAAGTGGTTAATTAAATCAGATTAACTGAAGGAGTTTGATTTTTCTCTAGAGACTTCTAGAAAAGTTAATTAACAGAGTCAAGATGATCGTAGTCATCGATTGAGATGTGATCATGGTCATTGGTTTCCCAACGTGACATTATAAGAGCAGGTCGAAAGGTTTGTAGAAGACACAATTAATCATTGAAGCAGTTTGACTTACTGAGTTGTAATGATTCAACAAGGGTGCAGTTGAAGTTGGGGAAGCATCAGAGGCTAGGGTTTCGATAGAGATTTGGGAGCAGGAGTTCAGAGGAGATTTACCCAATGATTTCCCATTGTCAGAGAGGTAGGAAAAGGGAGGTCGAATTATTTGCAGAGGAGGATGATTCAACTAGTGTGAATAGGCAATTTGATAGTGTGAGTGGAAAAGAAGCTCGTTTCAGTTGCTAGTGACCAGATCTATCACCTAGAGGCATATGGAATGGGCCTAAAGAAGTCCACAACTCAGGATGACTTACTAGAAATGTTTCCCAGTGGTTGTACGAATTTCTGGGAGCAATAGTGGGCATTTTGAAAAGACAGTGCAAATAGCCTAGAGGAGTGTGAGTTACCTGGAGAGGGCCAGATCAAGTAGTGAAGGGAGACAGTTGGTATCTAATATATTTTACCAAAGAAGATCAACATTTGTCGGAGGTTTTCCAGTGAAAGGCAACTAGTTGTAATATTTCTCAAATTGTTGAAGATAATAATAAAACCCTCATTTGTTGCACTGGTTTTCCGTTCGGGAATTTTCCAAGGACGATTATCCAAAAATAATGGTGTCATATATATTTATTTTTGTGCATATTTCTCAATTCTAGTATTTTATATTCCACAATGTTTTTATTTGTGAAGATTACAATAGTGATTATATCATTATTTGTCGTAAAGTAAATTACAGAAGATAAATAATCTCTAGGAAATAGAAGATTAAATTTCAGTTTATTGCAATTGTGGAAATTTCACATGGTACCGAAGCAGATCAGATCAAAGAGGATCTAGAGTGAGGTTTGTGTAGTTCATAGGGAGGTCTGAAGCACAGAAAACCAAATCTGTGCAGGCTAGCCAGGCAGTGCGAATTGCAAAGGCAACATTTGATTTCTAGTCTAGATACAGAAGAAAGTGTGAGTTGTCTCAGTTGTAGCAGTAGATAGTGAGGTTGTCAAAAAAGGGTTTCCAAAGGCAGAGAAAATCCAGCGCATAGGGTTTGCAGCATAAGGGTTTTGCAGTAAGCATATTAGCACAGAGCAAGGCAGATAAAGCACATAAGGATTTATACCTAGTTTTTCTCCAGTGTATTTGAGTACTCGAATTTTCAAAGATGGCTACAAAAATATTCAGAGGCTAGGATGATATGGATTTGTCTTCCAGATTGGAAGATGAATTCGCTCAGATTTCTTGCCTCTCTAGCTTGACTTCACAGGGTGTCTAGTATATAGACAGTGGAGTATTAGCACACATGACAAGAGTTAGAGACTACTTTTCTAGTTATAGGGAGGAGATGGGCTTTCGGATCTAGATGGGAAACAAAACTAAATGTACTCCAATTGGGAGGGGTACCATCAAGATTCAGAGGGAGTCAGGAGCAAGAACTAAAGTTACAGATGTGTTGCATGTGTCAGGCTTGGGCATGAACCTGATTTTAGTTTTGGAACTACAGGAAAAGGGATATGGCATCTACTTCATAGGGAAGAAGGTGTTCATCAAACACCAGAATTGGAAGAAGGTGAAGCAAATTGGGGTTCGAAGCAACAAATTATATAAGTTGTAGCTTGATTCTCCAAAGGCACTAGCTAGCATCAACAATAGTAGTGGGCGAGACTTGGATGAATTGTGGCACAGGAGAATGGGACATTTACACCATGGAGCACTAAAGATGCTTAAGGAGACAGTGATGGGTGTTCTAGAATTAAGCACGAAACACGACGATGTGTGCAGGGGGTGCGCACTTGGGAAATATGCTAAGACAACATTCCCAAGGGGTGACAGTAGATCAAATGATGTGTTGCATCTTGTACATTCAGTCATTTGCAGCCCAACGTCTACACGATCTCTCAGAGGTTACGAGTACTTTGTCACCATAGATGGCTACTCTAGGAAGACCTAGATCTACTCTTTGAAGACCAAGGATGACGTCTTAGATCATTTCCAAGAGTTCAAGGCTCTAGTGAAAAACTTGACAGGGAAAAAGATCAAGGTGCTTCGCACGAATAACGGAGGAGAGTACATAGATAGTAACTTCATGGGATTCTGTGCAAAGGAGGGCATCACGAGGGAGTAGATAGCTCCATACAATCCACAACATATTGGAGTCACAGAGTGGAAAAATAGGACTTTAGTTGGGGCAACAAATGTTATATGATCAGGACATGCCCAAGTTTCTATGGGCAGAGGCATGTAGCACCACGATGTACATACAGAATAGGGTTCCTCATAGGGCGTGAGAGGAGATAACACCAGAGTAGGTTTTCTCAAGGAAGAAACCAGAGGTTAGTCACTTTAGAATCTTTGGTAGTATAGCATGCTGCCATGTGCTATATTAGAAATGCACCATAGAAGGGGTACTTCATTGGGTATAGTGAAACCTCAGAGGCATACAAGATCTATATTCCTAACAATAGGAGGATTATCGTGAGACGGGACATGAATTTCATGGAGGAGGAGACCTTCAGGAGATCTCGCGAGATGTCAGCATGTGATCAGAGTGGGCCACCAGAAGCTCCATTAATCCAACACTAGGGACAGTCACGAGGTCAACAATGTACTAGTATAGTTACTAGTACGAGAACTAGCTCAAGTGCACGCGATCTAGAAAATTCGCAGCAAATGGAGTAGTAGAGGTAGAATGAGGAGTTGGTAGAACCACCCACCTCTAGCGGTAGAACCAACAGAGAAGTTTGTTAGATGTTGAAGGATGCACAAGATTTTATGGGGGCTCTTAGGATCAGCAAGTGGGAGCGCAGGTAGTCAGACAAGTACCAAGAGTTGGTGGCACAGGTTGTTGAACCTTCCAGTTATCAGGGAGTCGCACAACGCCAAGTGTGGAAAGATTTCGTGGTGGAGGAGTATAGCTCCATCATGACAAACTATGTATGGGAGGTCATGCCTAGACCTATGGATAAGTCAGTTATATGCTCCAGATAGATCTATAAGATCAAATATGTTGCAGATGGTAGTGTGGAGAAGTACAAGGCTAGGTTTGTGGCCAAGGGGTATGCGCAGAATGAAGGCATAGACTATGAGGAGACCTTCACCCCAATGGCCATATATGCTTCCATCGAGTTAGTGATATCTCTAACAACATAGATGGGATGGTAGATTCACCAGATGGACAAAAGGACATCATTCTTGAATGGGGTGATAGAGGAGGAGGTATATATAGAACGACCAAAGGGATTCGAGACACATGAGAGAGGTACACACGTGTGTAGGTTGAAGAGAACGTTATACAGGCTCAAACAGACTCCCAAAGCATGGTATGGTAAAATTGACAGTTACTTGCAAAAGATGGGATTTGTGAAGAGTAATGTGGATTCCGACCTTTACTATGTGATAGTAGAGGGCGAAACACCCATCCTAATGTTTTATGTGGATGACCTCTCCTTGATAGGGTCATGTGGAGAACCTGAAAGCATAATTTGAGATGAAGGATTTTGGGTTGATGCAATACTTCCTAGGCTTGAAGGTATGGAAGATGAATAGGGAAATATTCCTTGGTCAAGGGAGATATGCTATGGAGATCCTGAAGAGGTTTAAGATGCAGGACTGTAGACCCATGTCCATGCCTACGATTACTAACTGGAGGAAAGTAGATGCATTAGAGGACAAGGACATGGAACTGACCTTGTATAGACACCTCATCAATTCACTCATGTATTTAGGCAACACAAGGCCAAACATTTGTTTTGTTGTCAACACTCTCAGTCAATTATAGTGGGAACTAAGAGAGTGCATTACACAATGAGGAGACATATCTTGAGTTACTTGTGTGGCACATTCGAGTACGGGTCAAAGTATACTAGAGGTGATGGTGTCAGGTTATTTGGATATATAAATGCAGACTTGGAAGGAATTTTAGTGGATCAGAAGAGAACATCAAGGTGTTACTTCAGTGTTGGATCATGGGTTGTATCCTCGTGCAACAGGAAGCAAAAATTTGTTGTAACGGCCCTGGTTAAAAACTCATGTGAAAATATATAAGACCATGGTTGATGGGACATGTATTCCAAGCTGAATGGTGGGAAAAACATCCTAGTGGGTGTTCATTTCGGTTATTATGGCTAAGGAAATTGGCAAAGGCAATGGAAATGGCTAATATTTTGGAAAGGAAAATGGCATTTTTGGCACATTTATTTATGAAAATAATGGAAATTAGGAGAAAAGGAAGGTGAAAGGTCACAAGTTGCATGTGAGGAGGAAAATGAAGGAAATAGAGGCCTCATTAATAAAAAGGCTTATGAGGATCAGTTGGTAACCTTTTTTCAGTTTAGTTTTGGAGCTCTCTCATCATTCTATCTCTCTCTCTCTCTCTTGGACACTTATAGTTTTCTTGGAGCACTTGAGCATTGGATCAAGAAAGGCAAAGAAGGCAAGAGGAAGTGAAGATCAAGAAAGTAAAAGCATGTTCAAGCAGCTACAACAGGATTCTTTGCAGGTATTGATTTGCATGTGTGATTTCCTTGCTAGATTTGGCATGCGTGGTATTGCATGTGGTTCTTTTGCTTTTATGGCATGGGTTTTTTGAGGTGTGATAGTGTTTTCTCAACCTAACCTTGCCATTTCCTAACAGCCTTGATGAGATGGGTTCTCATACTTCAGTTGAGATGAATTGCCTTATGGATTCGAAGCTGAGTGGGGTGGATCTCCGAAATGACAAATACATGACCTAGTGGTCCCTGAACCGGACTATGGATCACGGTAAATCCACTGGCCTAGTAACCCTTGAGCCCGATTGTGGGTTGCAGTAAAGCCAGGATTGTGTGCCTCGGTGGGCCTAGGAATCCTTGCCGGTCAATGGTGGGATATACGGTAAATCCAAGAGGTGGATTGCTCTTAATTTGGGCCTAGTAGTTCTAGGATGGGATGTATGGTAAAGCCTGGAGAGTGGGTCTCAGTGTAGGGCCTAGTGATCCCTGGATCAGACTATGGATTACAGTAAAGCCTAAGAGACTAGGAGGCACTCAAATTCCTCACAATGTAGGTTGAGAACTCTAATAGCATCTGTGCTTGTTTGGTTCTTCTCGGTTGGTTGAGTCCCACATTCATGCTTGGAATATGGCATGAGTGTGATTGGATGAAGAGAGATTTGGCTCAACCAATCTACGGTCGGGTGGAACATGGTAGTCCCATTCCCGGTTGGTTTCTACATTCATTAATGAGAAATTCATCCCTTTGGTTTTCATGTGTAAATGTACTAGTTTATATGTGGATTCTATGGCTAATGTATTTATGGTATTTTTGTTGTTACTATGCTAGTTATGTTAATGTTTTATAACAGAAGCTATGTATGGCTCTCATCATGTTTTTACTTCTAAATGAATGGACAATGTATCTATGACCTAATAGATGATAATGCAGCAAATGACATGAGGGAACAATGGTTCTTAGAAATTCTCAGATAAGTACGAGATCCCTATGCTTAAATTTGTTGTTTACACCTATAGATTACATGTTTGTGATATGTTTGACGAAATGTTTGTCATGGCTAGTAGGGGTCTGGATAAGGGCTTGTTCAACTAATTGTTTTTGCATCATATTCCTCAGTTACTTTACTACTTTGAAGATGTCATTCCATTCTGGGTAGTGACTTGGGCTCTGGTCTTGAAAAATTGGCTCAAATTCCAGGGATGCTAGCACAGAACTGGACAAAATGGTCTCTAGACGCTGGATTGCAAGCCTGCGAGAGCGTCTAGAGGTCCCTGGACATAGGCATGCCCATAGCATGAGAGCGTTCAAAGGTCAAGTGATCCAAAACTTCAGTGGGACCCAGGGGTAAGTTGTCTGAAGTGTTGGCATGCTCCTCAGGGATCCTGTAGCTGATGTGGGAGTTTTGTATGTTGTGTTTCCACCGATTCCATTTCCTTAAGGTCACATAGGAGATTGAATCCAATCACGGTAGCACCTTGTCACATGTTTACCCTAGTTGGCCGGTTACTTGGGTAGATGTGGGAGGAGGGTGTTACAGAGTGGTATCTGAGCAGTTTGTGCTCTCTTTGGGTCATATTTGATACACCAAAGTGGTACTAGAGCATCGTTCACCCCTCGGACGCGATGGGCGATGTGTTGGTCATGCATTCATATCGATTGCATATGTGTTGCGTATGCTTGTAGTCCATGTGCTTGTTGCATTTGCATGGATTTGATCATGGTTGTAGTGATGTCTCCATGTAGGAGTTGATGATGTTGTTGTGGGATGTGTCTTCATAAGTGTATGGTTGTATATGCATTTGTTATGCATGTTAACATCTATATGTTGTTATGCATGCATTGTCATGGTTATGGTTACGCATGTAGGGTAGTTCATACATGAATTGTGAATTCATTGTATGCAATTAGGTCATCATCATGATATTGGTATGATATGATGCTAATGTGTGGGCTAAGATAGAGTAGGGATGCAAATCATTAAAGTGAAGTTTCAACAATGGACTTCGGGGCACGAGCAAATCATCATACAGGTATTGTATGTTTGACATGTAGGTATATTATTTCATGGATTGTTATATGCATTAGGGTTACATACATTAGGTTTATGTACATGTATATTAATGTTATGGTTTCATACATGATAGATGCTAGTTGATTAGTATAGTCATATGCACTGGTGTTAGATAGTCATGAATGATAGTAACATGTGATTGTATGCATAACTATTGTTGTTTTATGTTAGATAACTTGATGATTATGTTATATGTTATATATTGTTGATGAGTATGTATAGGTTAACTTGTTATGATTATGTCATGTGTTATATGTTGTTGTTGAGTATGTTATAGGTTAACTTCTTTTTGTTATATGATAGTTAGCTTGATGATTAGGTTATGTGTTGTTGATGAGCATGATATGTAATGTGTTGTTGTTATATGCTAGTAACTTGATGATTAGGGTTATATTAATATCTTGATGTTATATGTTTCATTCTAAGTTGGATTGGTCTGTGTGAATGGTTAGGGTTATGACATTCAAGTATGAGTTAATATGTTGTGATATTATGTCATACTAATCTAGACTGACGATGCATATGTGATTATTATGTATGAATGATAATTCTTTATGAGTTTGTGACGTGAAAATGTTAGTTAGTGACTATTATGGATATCATGACCTTATTTATGGTTGAATTGATATGTTGTGAAGTTATATCATGCTAACCTAGCTTGATTGTGTAAACAAGATAGCCTCCCCTGAGATACATTAACGTATGAGTTTGCTTATTTCGTATATTTGGTGCTTGATTGTTTGATTATGTCATCTATTTGGTGTTTGGGTGTTTGGTGTCTATTATGTTGTCTAGTTGATTTATTTGACATGATATGTTTGCAATTTGGTTGAATGTTTGATGAATTGCATAATATGAGTAAGTTTTCAAATGATCTTGTTTTAAGATGATTGTACCAACACATATGTGTTTAGACAGTTGATATGTACTTGAGTGTAGTAGGTGATAGTTGTAGCATTATGTCTAATGACTATGAGTTGACTGTGGATTATGATGTAATTGCTAATCTTTGTAAATGTTGATTTCAAGTGGATAGACATAATTGTCTTGATATTTGGAACATGTGGTTGACATAAGTAAACAGTTGCAGGATTAGCGTGACAAGGTAACAATTGATGTATTTAAATAAATAATAGTTGAGTGATGTGACAGTACATAGTAAGCCTCGATTGCAACAAGGTAAAAAGGTAAAAGAAAGGAATTGGACAAGAATTCCTTTGGTTGTGTTTGGAAACCCAAATCCCAAATGAATGAGTGTTTTGCATACATGAAGTCTTCTTAAACTTAATCTTGTCTGACATTATGTGGATATGTGTTAGATTTGTGAACATGTACTTGACAGGTATATTAGCTAGTCCCTAGTTAGAGGTGGATCTGACAAGGGAGTTGGAGTCCCTCGAGAGATGGAATGACGTGTTCAATTACAAGGAAATGTGTTTGGCACAACAAGGTAAGGTAACTAGTATGTTGTTATGTTTATTTATGTACTGACAGTTATGTGTTCATGGCAATATGATGCAGGGGATTGCATGGAAAAGGGAATGCCATGAAATCTTGAAGAAGGCTCGAGTTGAGCTTTCCTATGGAAGCACTGGGAACCATGGGGATTGATTCATGGTGTTTGTTGTTAGTCTTTTGTGACTTGTTTGCGCTTGATTTGTAGCTTTGTTATGTCTATTGCATGATCGTGCCACTTTATTTATGGTATCATATTGTTATGGTTTTCATGGTTTTCTTCTTGTTTGTTTCTTGTGCTTGCCTTTTAAGTTTTGAGTCTTGGGAATTGGTTGGGAAAGAAGAAAGTTAGTGGGCTCAGGGAGAGCTTAATGAAATATAGCAAGTAATGAAAGACTTGAATGAATCTGGTGCATGTATAAGAGCAGTTGAAGACAAGAGTATGACAACCAGTAGGACTGGTTACGTCCATTGGTGTAAATGGATGATGACAGGATAGCCATGGGAAAGGTAATAAAGGAAGGTAGGTTGAATGGATTTGAGGTGTCATATGCCTTGTCTATGTTGGGAATTATTGTTCTCGATGTTGCACATGTGTTGTACGCATAAAGGGAGTTCTCTTAACATTGACCTTATGATATCTGGTAATTATGTTGTGATCATGATTATGTCAATGTCTATATGTGTATACATGTATGTATGTCGTTGACTGACTAGATCATTATTATTTTATGTTGATGTTTATATGTATGTATGTGTATATATGCATACCATTGTCTGACAGGGTCATTAGGGATCATTCTTGTTGAGGAATGATTGCTTATGCAGGTGAATGGCATGAAGAGGTTCTAGGTCTTACGAGGAATCAATTGGGAAGAGTAGCCCTGAAAAATCTATGAGGTCAATATCATTTGGTTATGAGTTGATATTATGTGATTATATTATGTCTATGTCATGGGCAGGCTATATCGAGGGATACCTCAGTTAAATGAAAGCGGTTTGGTCTGCAACATGTTGGGACAAGCATAAATAAGACACTGGAGGAAATGTAGAAATTCTCACTGTAGATTAAATTGATTATGCAATGTACTAAAGCAAAATACTTAATCTACTTCTACAATCAAACTTGCAGAAGCTTAATCGATTTTGAGCAAGATTAAACAGAACACATATAACAGAGAAGAAGATTCAATCACACATGAAACATAGAATAATACTCTGGGGAAAGCCTCAGCTAAAAACCCCGCTATTTGTATTATCATACAAGTGGAAATATCTCAGGATTACACAAAGCTTTAGCTCTCAATCTATCTAGCTCTCAGTACAATCCTTCACTGCTGCTCATAGACAGAATAGACAACACATATGTCTTCCTTCAGTCCTTCAAGCCTCCTATTTCCTTGCGCAGTTTCTCCTGGGTCCTCCAGTTGCCACCTGTGTGTTCTTACCTCACACATTGCTTTGACCTCTGTAGTAATTGCGCAATCCTCAAGGAATGAATTCCTTCTGCATGCAAGAGATATTCACATGGGAATATTCTAGCAATTGATAGTACATTTCCCCTGCCTTTAATCTCAACTGGGTCTTTGTTTGAACTGACATGCATTGGTTATTTATGAGAGAATGTTCACTTATTTGGAGAACACTAGTTGCATGCATTAACTGATTGAACTCACAATTAGTTCCTCCAAATGTTTGGAACTAATTTAACTGGACTTAACTCAGTTAACTGAGCTAACTAATTACAATTCATCCTTATCTCCTTAATTAAGGGATAACTTCCTCAATCAAAGGGATAACTTTTGCATGTCTTCAGAAAGACTTCATGTTTGATCTTCACCAACTAATTAACTTAAGATGAATTAATTAATTATTTGTTAGGCCCCTATACTACTAGTGTAACCCCTTATTGTTATTAGTACAACCCCCTTATTATATTGTTGTACCCATGTAGTCTCCATATTATTATTATTGTGCCCCATAGAAGCCCACTATTGTTATTATTATGCCCTTACATTATTATTGTTATGTCGGCTCTGATTATATTATGACCCCTTAGACTCCTATATATAGAAAGGAGGTCTTGTAATTTGTATCATCCAAGAATTGTTCATTTTTGTAATTAAAGGAGGTTGCTCCCTTGAAGAGGCTGAATTCTAAGGTGTTCAACTATCTTTTCTATCGTTTTGTGAGTTGGTTTCATAACATTTAGAATCAGAGGTTTGGATTCTAGGGTTTCACTGCTCCAAATAGGTCATCGTTGCATTTTCTCTATAATTTTTTTCTGCAACATTTCAGAAGCGAAAAAAAAAGGCCATTTGAGACAAAATTGCACTGAACCTCGGGTCCAAATTTTAGAGCTTTTCTCGCTATATTTGCAGAGATATAGTCTGAGGAAGTTAGGGTTTTTGCAGACCCCCGAATTACATTCCAAACAGGTGACTTGGGGAAAATCATTATAACTTTCTCTCTAAGAATCAGATTGAAATTTCGTAAGAAGTTATAGAAAGAGGACGGACTGTAGTTTCTTGTGTACATGTTTTAGATCCAAAGGTCAAAACAGTGACACGTGGCACTTCATACAATTTTGCTCTTCTGAAAAGGTATATAATCAAGTCAACTTTGGAGATTGTGCATAACTCTTTCTTGGAGAATCTAAATTCGATCAGACTAGTGGCATTGGAAAGAGGACACAAAGGTCTAATGCAGGTCGAAATTTCAGAACTGGAAGAACCAAAATTACAGAGTTATAGTCGTTTCAAGATCGAGCTCCTAAAATCAAGAAAAAGCGAGATGAGGAAGTTTGATGGCAAGGATCCGGTAAATCGGATACTGCAGATGGAGAAATATTTTGATCTACATGGTGTACCACTATTACAAAAGGTATGTATTGCATCTACTTATTTAGAAACGAACCAATTTTTATGGTATAAAGGGCTTTGTTCTCGTAAACCACTTGTCACGTGGTCAATTTTCACAGAGGAAATGATAGCACATTATGAGGATACAAAGAGAAACTCCTTCTTTAGCCAATTGATAAATATCAAACAAAAGGGCTCATTGGAAGAGCACATTTAAGACTTTAAAAAATTGAATAGAAGGGTGAATTATATTCCAGAGAAGAAAAGGATTGATGTCTTCATAGGGACTTTAAAGGATAGCATTCAACATGAGGTTCGTTTTTGGGAACCTGATTCATTGGAGAAGGCATTCGAGTTGGCAAGAAAATTGAAAGCGAAATTATGAAAACAAGGAATCTCACCACTCATGACTATAATTATGGAAGTGTTTCTTCTCCTAGCCTTCCACAACCTACAAGACTTACACCACAACAATTGGAAGAAAAAAGAGAAAAAGGGCTTTGTTACAATTGTGATAGAAAATGCACTAAAGGTCATAAATGTGCTGAGAAGAAATTATTTTACATGGAGTATGAAGAGGGGGAAGAAAAGGATCAAGAAACATCAAAAGAAGAGGATATACGCGAGGACCCAACCCCAGAGAAAGAAAAAATGAATCCAACCATATCTTGTAAAGCATTGGCAAGAATTACCATTCAAACTCTCAAGATATAAGGACATATCAAGAAGAAAAAGGTTCAAGAAGTGAAAGATCACATCGAAAAAGAAGAAATGAATCTAACCATATCTTGTAATGCATTGGCTGGAATTACTACTCAAACTATCAAGATAGAAGGACATATCAAGAAGAAAAATGTTCAAGAAGTGAAAGATCACATTGAGCATCAAGAAATGAATCCGACTATATCTTGTAAAGCATTGGAAGAAATTACCACTCCTCAAACTCTCAAGATAGAAGGAAATATCAAGAAGAAAAAGGTTCAAGCAGTGAAAGATCACATCGAGCATCAACAACAAGTTCTCCAAATTTTAAAGGATAACGCCACTTTGGTGCAGAATCGAATGAAAAAACAGGTAGATCAACATTGCAGTGAAAAACGTTTTGATGTAGGTGATTGGGTATTTTTATGGTTACATCTCAAGCAAGCTATTTATGAGAAGGAAATGTTGGCAATACTACATGCACTTAAGAAATGGTGACCTTACCCAATGGGAAGACACATCAAGGTAAAAATGGATCATGATAGTATTAAATAACATGTGAGTTGGTTTTATAACATTATTTTTCAAACAACTAGTGAGACTAAATTCGTATTTTAACTCTCAATTTTAATTCAAGGACAAATTAAAATTGGAATATATCCTAAAATGTTATCTATAGCAATGTTATTTTTAGCATTTCTTGTTGCTATTTTCAACACTCCCTCTCAACAAGAAAGGGATTATCTGTCACCCCGATCCTATCTTTGTGGAACTCGAATTTACACTTTGACAATGCCTTAGTCAAAATGCCAGCATCTTGCTCCTCGGTCGAAATATACTGCAACAACATGATCCTCCTCGCCACAGTCTTTGAGATGATGATACCGAATGTTGATATGCTTGGACCTATCATGAAATACTGGATACTCAGAGAGTTTGATACAACTCTGATTATCACAATAGATCACACTTGGATCCATCCTCTTATCAAATAAACCAACTAGAATTTTCCGCATCCAAATGGCCTCACATGCTGCCTGACTTGCAGCCATGTATTCAGCCTCTGCTGAGCTAAGTACAACTGACCTCTGTTTCTTGTTGTACCAAGAAAACACAGTTGAACCAAGGTTGAAAATTCCTCCTGATGTGCTCTTCCAATCTGATGGACTCCCTGCCCAATCTGCATATGTGAAGCCCTGAAGCTTCACTTCCTCTATCCCTCTGTACCATAATCCATACTGAGATGTGCCTCTAAGGTATCTCAAAACATGCTTCGCTGCCTTCCAAAACAACTTGGTAGGCTGAACCATAGCTTAACTCAGTTTGTTCACCGCATAGCACAAATCTGGTCGTGTGTTCACTAAGTACATCAATGAACCCACAAGCTGCTGATACACAATAGCCTCTACTACTTCTCCTGAAGTAGTATCCTCCTTCCTCTAGTTACCTGCTAGAGGAGTCTACATTGGTTTGCATTTCTCCATGTGGAATCTCTTGAGTATCTCATTGGCATACTTGCCTTGAGACACAAACACTTCCCCATCCTTCTGCCACACTTCCATGCCTAGAAAGTAGTGCATGAGACCCATCTCTTTCATCTCGAACTCTCTTTCAAGGTCCTCCTTGCAAGACATGATCAACTGATCATCACCTGTCAATATCAGATCATCAACATAAAGAACAATGATCAACTGCTTACCTTCCACCATGGTGTGGTACAAGTTCGCATCCGCTTCACTCTTTGTGAAGCCTAACCTAGTGAAGTAGTTGTCGATCCTGGTGTACCAAGCACGAGGTGCTTGCTTCAGCCCGTACAAAGCTCTCTTGAGTCGGAACACATGCGACTCACAATCGAAGGTCTCAAATCCTTTCGGCTTCTCTATGTACACCTCTTCCTCAATCTTGCCATTGAGGAACGTAGTCTTCACATCCATCTGATGGATCTTCCAACCCATCTGTGCTAATAGTGCCAACATCGATATGATAGATGAGTACCTTGCTACAGGAGAAAAAGTCTCATCATAGTCGATCCCCTCAACCTGTGAGAAACCACGGGCAACAAACCTTGCCTTATGTTTCTCCACACTACCATCAGCAGCTTGCTTTACCTTGTAAAGCCAATGGGAACTCACAACTGACTTGTTCTCTGGTCTTGGAACCACATCCCAAACACTGTTCCGAACTATGGATTCATACTCCTCCACCATAGCATCAACCCAAACTGGCTGCTGCACTGCTTCCTCAAAGGAAGATGGTTCAGTCTCTACACATTCCCCAACAAGGGCCATGTAACCAGTGTACCGCTCAAGTGACCTCCTCTGTCTACACTAAAAGATGGCTCTCCTACATTCTCTCTCGCATCCATCAACAATCTGTCAGCCTCCCTTATGTGTTTCCGCCCATCTTTGGAATACTTTGCACGAGTGGATGTCTCCACTCCTGGAACCTCTGCATGTGATTGCTCCACATCAGTCTGAGGCTCCTCCTCCTTAGGAACCAAAAGTTCCTCCTCTACATGCATCTTGAGCTCCCTCTCAAGGGAAACTCGCATGGCCTTCAGCTCATCGAACTTAAGATCTCTGCGAACCACTGTCCTCTGACTGGTACACAAATACACCTGATAGTTGTGGGGAGTATCAGTGTACCCCACAAGTATCCCCAACTCTGCAGTCGGCTCTAGCTTCTTTTGGGCATCCTTGGTCACATGGCAATAAACCGATGAGCCAAAGATCCTGAAGTGACTCACTTCTAGTCTCTTCCCGGAGAAAGCTTCCTCTGGTGTCTTCATCCCAAGTATGTAATGCGAAATTCTATTCTGCAAGTAAACCATTGTGTTGCATGCCTCAGCCCACAAATGAAGTGGTAGGTGTTGGTCATGCAGCATCGCCCGAGCTGGTCCCACAATCGTTTTGTTCTTACTTTCGGCCACCCCATTCTGTTGTGGGTTATGGGGTGTCGTCAACTCCCGTTTAATTCCTTCTGTAGCACAGAAGTCCTTAAACTCTTGAGAGACATACTCTCCACCATTGTCACTTCACAAGGCCCTGATCTTCTTTCTTGATTATTTCTCAACCAAGGCTTTGAACTCACAAAACCTTGAGAAGGTTTGATCCTTCTTCTGCATAAAATAAATCCAGTCATCAATGAAAATAACATAGTACCTTTGTTTAGAGGTGGAGGCTGTCGAGAATGGTCCACACACATCTGTATGAACTCACTCCAAGATTGCTTCAGCTCGACTGTCTCGATCCTGAAAGGAAGATTTTTCATACTTACCCAAGGTACAACCTTTGCATGTGTCCACTTACTCAAGTTTACCTTTGGGAAGTCCGGTAGAAATCTGCTGCATTAACTTCAAGGTCCCATGATGCAAGTGGCCCAACCTTCTATGCCATAACTCGCCAATATCTTGGCTTTGCACCAATTCTACTTTGGAACTCAATGCAACACAGTCATCTACCTCCAACTTGTAGAGATTCTTCACTCGAATCCCAATATGTAGGTTTTAACCCCATACATAAATTACCTGCATACGAATTTTAAAACACAGAAAATAAACAATGCGAGAGCATAACACATAAAACACATATACACAAATATTTTCTCCTAGATCCCAAAACTAGGACTACCAGCTTGATTTTCATTATGTTCCTTTCAATGTTACAATACATAATTATACATGCCGAAGCATACAATACCATGGACCGAAAACCATTGCGTCCAAAACCATGGACCGAAAACCATCGCGTCCAAAACCATGTGCGAAAAGCATGCACAAAACCATAGGTAGGTCTACCCAACCTAATATAAGGTCCAAAAAAAATTTCTACCCGCCCCCCTCAAAACCCCCCGCTGCGCAATCGGCGCAATGAAGGGGGGCTCCGCCCCCCCTCTAACTCCCTGGTTCACTACGTGGGCTAGTCATGGAAAGAATAACACAATCCAACATTCTCCCACTTGTTTTTTTCTTTCCACAGGGGGCCACAAGAGAGCTTAGTCGTTTATCTAGCCTTACAACGCCCATTGTTTCTCTACACCAAGAGAACTTCTCAGAGCTCACAGATTTTGTCAATGCATCTGTAGTATTCTTCAAAGTGTCCACCTTTACCAGCAACACCTTTTTGTCTTCTATTATATCCCTCACAAAGTGATACTGAACATCAATGTGCTTTGTCTTTGAATGGTAAGCAAGGTTCTTTGCCAAGAAAATTGCACTTTGGCTGTCACAGTCTATCCTTATAGCTCCCTGTACTAACCCCATACTTGAACACAATCTTTGCAACCAAACTGCTTCCTTGCTTACATGAGTGACTGCCATGTATTCTGCCTCTGTAGTTGATAGTGCCACTACAGATTGTTTCTTACTCATCCAACTGACTGCACCTCCAAATAGGTTAAACACATACCCACTTGTAGATATTCTCTGATCCATATATCTAGCCCAGTCCGCATCAACAAAGCCACGGATATCCAAAACTCTGTCCAATCCTAGTCTTCCTTGGTAGCACAAACCATAATCACTAGTGCCACGCAAACACATGAAAACCCACTTCACTGTTGTCTAATGCTCCTTCCTTGGTTTTGACATAAACCTGGTCAATACTCCCACTGCATGTGCAATGTCTGGTCTAGTACAGACCATCGCATACATCAAGCTACCGACTGCACTTGCATATGGAACGCGGGACATATCCTCTCCCTCTTCTTATGTCTTGGGACACTGTTCAACATATAACTTTACACTTACAAGAATAGGAACCTTCACCGGTTTACTATCCTGCATATTAAACCTTTGCAATATTGTCTCGACATACTTCCTCTGGTTTAACCAGAGCTTCCTCTTTGCCCGATCTCTTTTAATTTCCATGCCCAAAATATAGTTGCAACACTAAGATCTTTCATGTCGAATTTGGAGGACAATTGGGTCTTCAAATCCTGGATAATTTCTCTATCATTTCCAACCAGCAACATATCATCCACATACAAGACCACATAAATAACACGGTCACCAATTAATTTAAAATACACATAGTGATTTCCTTTGCTTCTAGTGAAGCCAAGTCCCAGTATAAATGTATCAAATTTATGATACCACATCCTTAGTGACTGTTTTAACCCATACAGAGACTTCTTTAACTTGCATACCAGTTCTTTCTTACCCTTCACCGCAAAGCCTTCAGGTTGCTTCATGTATATCTCCTCTTCCATATCCCTGTGAAGAAATTTTGTCTTCACATCCATCTGTTCTACCTCAAAATCAAAAGCAGCAACAACATACAAAAGTAATATAATAGAAGTTACCTTGGCAATAGGAGAAAAAATATCACCAAAATCAATTCCCGGCACCTGGGAATAACCTTTTGCTACCAACCGAGCTTTGTATTTCTCCACCTTTCCTTTTTGAATTTGTCTTCATCTTGAACACCCATTTGCTGTCAATGGGTTTCCTTCCAACCAGCGACTCCACCAGATCCCAAGCCTCATTATTGTGCAAATATGCCATTTCATCAACCATGGCCTCTTTCTAGTGTTTTGCTTCCTCTAAATCTACTGCTTCCTTCACAGTTATGGGATCATCATCAGTAATAGATAAATCAAAATTTGAACAGAAAGCAGATGGACTATACCTTTCTGGTTGTCTTCTTTCTTGAACTGACCTTCTCACACCCGGAGTTTGTGGCTCTTCATCTTTTGATTCCTCCTCTGTTGTAGGTTCTTCCTCCTTTAGCTCAAACTCTATCTTCTCAGGTTCCTTTGGTTGAATTTCATGTTTAATAACACCTTTCACCTCTCTGAACACCACATCTCGACTGTACACAACCTTCCTTGTTACTAGGATCCAAAGTTTATAACCCTTTAAACCATCCTTATACCCAATAAAGATGCACTTTTCTACTATCCAACTTGGTTCGTTTCTCCTTTGGAACATGTACATATGAATCACATCCAAATACCCTCAGATGTGAAAGAGAGGGTTTCTTACTAGTCCATATCTCTTGTGGAGTCTTATCCTCCAATGCTGATGAAGGTGATCCATTGACCAGTTAACATGTTGTCTCCACCGCCTCTGCCCAAAATTCCTGTCCTAACCCGGCACCACTGCGCATGCTTCTTGCCCTTTCCATCAATGTTTTTTTCATTCTTTCTGCAACTCCATTTTGCTGAGGTGTATATGGAGTAGTCTTCTGTCGTGATATACCACACTTCTTACAGAATTCTTCAAATTCCTTACTGCAAAACTCTCCATTGTTATCTGTCCTCAGCACCTTTATCTTTTTCTCTGTCTAGTTTTCCACCAGAGCCTTAAATTCTTTAAACCTGTCAAAGATTTCAAATTTCTTCTTAAGAAAATATATCCATGTATTCCTTGAGAAGTCATCTATAAATGATACATAGTACACAGACTTACCTAGTGATGGAACCTTCACAGGTCCAAACACATCACTATGCACAAACTCTAATATCTGTTTTGCCCTCTTACCACCAGAGGGGAAACTCACCCGATTCTGCTTCCCATATACACAACTTTCACAGAAATCAAAATCCAGAGAGCTATTATTCATACCTTCTACCATACCTTTACCATGAAGTTCGAAGGCCCTTCTCTCCAATATGTCCAAGCCTTTGATGCCACAACATGGTCTTCTCTCCAGAGACCACTAGATTTTCTGCTTCACTTTCATGAACCATAGAACTGTTGCACCCATCAACAACAATGCTACCTTGCAGCTTGTACATAGTTCCAATCCGAACTCCCCACATCAATACCAGTGCTCCCTAAACCATCTTGTAGGTATCCTTCTCAAACATTGTTTTTACACCTGCATCATCCAGCTTGCTTACAGAAATTAGATTTTTGGCCAATGCAGGAATATGTAGAACACCCAGAAGTGTTCTAACCCTTCCACCTTGCAACTTCAACTTTACTTTTCCACGACCAATGATTCTAGCCTTCCTATCATCCCCTAAGAAGACATCACCACCATCATATTTCTCATACTCGCAGAACCACTCTCTATGGGGAGTGAAGTGAAAGGATGCACCTGAGTCAATCAACCATGCCTCATGATCTACATGTGTACTTGAAGAAGCCAAGTACACATCCCCACCTTCATCTGAGGTGGTTTTCGCCTCTGCAGAAGGAGCATCATTAGATCCCTTTCCCTTGTCAGGAGCTTTAGATTTACAGTCCCTTTTGCAGTGCCTTTCCTTTCCGCATTTCCAGCACACCACCTTTACAGGTTTTCCTGGAGATTTAGATCTCCCACTCGATGACTTATTTTTGTTTCTGTTCTGGGACCATCCTCATATAGACAAGGTATCACCACTCTGACTCTCCATATTTTTCCGTCTCATCTCCTCCGTCAGCAAGGATGAAACTATTTCATCGAACTGCAAGGCAGTTGCATTGCTACCTATTACAATAACCAGACTATCCCACGAATCTGGTAGAGAACACAACAAACTAATGCACTTATCTTCATCTGAAATCTTGATATCAACAGATGATAACTAACTTACCACAGTATTAAATGCATTCATATGCTCTGTCACCGAGTCTCCATCTTTCATCCTTAGGTTATACAACTTTTTCCACAGGAACAGTTTATTCACCAGAGACTTAGATTGGTACAAAGTCCCTAACTTGTCCCACAAAGCCTTCATCGTAGCTTCCCCTAATACATTCAGCAATACTGAATCTGAGACACATAATCGTATTGTGCTCTTTGCCTGCCGATCCAACTTCTTCCATTCTTCATCGGACACTCCTGTTGGTTTAGTACCACAATCTACCACGATCCACTAATCTTTATCCACCAACAGATCCTCCATATTGAGTTTCCACAACTAAAAAATCTGACCATTAAATTTCTCGATATTTATCTTTCCACTGCTGGCCATCTTCTTTCACCACCAGAATCGATCTCGCAGATCTCCCACTGAACAGGGTCTACCACAGGTCCGAGCGAAACCCTCAGTAGCAAAGGCATCCCCTTGAAGCCAAAACTTGCTCTGATACCAAATGTAGGTTTTAACCCTATACAGAAATTAGCTGCATATGAATTCTAAAACACAAAAAATAAACAATGTGAGAGCATAACACATAAAACACATATACACAGAGATTTTCCCCCGGATCCCAAAACCGGGACTACCAGCTTGATTCTTCATTATGTTCCTTTCAATGTTACAATACATATTTATAAATGCCGAAGCATCCAATACCATGGACCGAAAACCATCGCGTCCAAAACCATGGACCGAAAACCTTCGCGTCCAAAACCATGTGCGAAAATCATGCACAAAACCATAGGTAGGTCTGCCCAACCTAATATAGGGTCCAAAAGAAATTTCCCAGGGCATTGCCCCAGACCCCATAGAGGGGGCTACCCGCCCCCCTCTAACCCCCCGGTTCACTACGTGGGCTAGTCGTGGAAATAATAACACAATCCTCTTGGTCTAACCCATGGCTATGTGTCTCAGGAACGCCTTTCCTTTACTAAAGACTACATCATAGCCTTTGTCTTCCAACATCGCAACTGATACCAAGTTTTTCTTCAATCTAGGCACATACTTTACATCAGTCAGGGTGAGAGGAGCTCCATGCTCCCTCTGAAACACAATCGTACCTTCACCTAAAACACGGTACTTTCCATCATCGCCCATCTCGATGCGCATCTGGAGGTCTTTCTCCTCCAAGGTACTAAATAAACTCTTATCGTTGGTCATGTGGAATGAGGCTCCATTGTCCAGGTACCAAACACAACCCACCATCGATGAAACCATGCATGCGATTGTTGGAAATAGCAATAAGAAATGCTAAAAATAGAATTGCTATAAATAGCATTTCAGGTACCCGTGTTGGACATAGTAACAAGGAATGAAAAATGGAAATGCTAAAAATAGCATTGCTATAAATAGTATTTCATGATAGATTCCAATTTTAGTTAGTCCCTGAACTAAAATTGAAAAGTAAAATTCAAATTTGATCTTAGCAACTATTTGTAAAATAATTAATTAATTCATCTTGAGTTAATTAGTTGTAGAAAGTCAAACATGAAGTCTATGTGAAGACATGCAACAATTTCTCCATTGATTGAGGAAGTTATCCCTTGATTAAAGGAGATCAGAATGAGTTGTCCTTTGAGTTGTAATTAGTTAGCTCAGTTAACTGAGTTAAGTCCAGTTAGATTAGTTCCATCAGCTTGAGGAACTGATTGCGAATTTAGTTAGTTAATGCATGCATGCATGTAACTACTGCACTTCAGATAACTGAATATTCTCTCATAAATAACTCATGCATGTCAGTTTAGTCAAAGGCCCAGTTGAGATCAGAGGAAGGGACAGTGTGCTATCAGTTGGAGGATTTTTCCTATATAGGAAACTCATCCATGCAGAAGGAATTATCTCCTTCAGGATTGCACAGTTACTTCTGAGTTTAGTGAGCAGTGTGAGAGGCCAATTCACACAGGTGGCAACATTGGACCCCAGGAGAAACTACACAAGGAAATAGGAGGCTTGGAGGGCAGAGGAAAAGTTTTGTGAGAAGCCTTTCACTGTCTATAAGCAACAGAGGGTTTGTACTGAGAGCTGGATAGCTTGTGAGCTAAAGCTTTATGTAATCCAGACATATTTCCACTTGTATGATAATACAGAGATTGAGGTTTTTAGTTGAGGCTTTCCCCAGAGTATTCTTGTGTGTTTCATGTGTATGATTTCTTCTTCTCTGTTATATGTGTTCTGATTGATCTAGCTCAAATTTATTAAGCTTCTGCAAAGTTTGATTGTAGAAGTAGATCTAGTATTTTGCTTTAGTATATTGCATTATCAGGTGATCTATAGTGGGAATTTCTACATCGATGAGGGTAAAATCCAATTCGAACTGTGAGGCTACTGCCTTACCATCTGATCCTTTCTAGGATCCCTTCTTGGATTTCTTCAATGGACAATTAGTAGCATAATGGCCCACCTCATGACAATTAAAGCATCTCACTTTAGATTTGTCAATCTTCTTCCCACCATGGGAAGAACTCAATTTGGAATGGGAAGCCTTCCCTTTCCCTTTCCGCACCTTACTTGCTAAGGCTATATTTTCTTCATCATCATGCTTAGATGAAGAACCATCTCCAGTGCTTCTCCTGATCTCCTCCTGCATCAGATCCGACCACAGTCATTCCCAATCTGGCAGTTTCTCTCTTCCATTCACTGAGTCTTTTTAGCTATTCCAACTCTTAGGAAGACCGAGGAGAGTAGGACTCACCATATCATCATCAGCTATCGTGATTCCTACACTTCCAAGCTCATCTCTGCAGGTGGTGAGCTTGTTTAGATATGTAGAGATCGTGTCGCCCTTTTCACACTTGAGATTGCGAAGTTTGTCCTTCAGCGCCAACTTCCTCTGGTCATTTTTGTTCTGATATAGATCCTTCAATGTCTTCCACATTGAAAACAGAGTCTCTTTCCCATGGAGACTCGAGACAATATGGTCTCAAACTCCCTCCAAAAGAATCATCCTTGCTCTCGCCACAATTTTTTTCCATCCTACCAATTCTTGGGCATTAGCTGATGCTGGCTTGGGGAATTCTTGATCAATGAAGTCCTTCAAACCATTATCTTCTAATACTGCTTCCATGTGATCCTTCCATGCTATGTAGTTCAAGCTGCCATTCAGGGCATACTCGAGTCTCAAGCCATTGAACGCCATTGGTGAACTTTGAGATGTGATAAGAAATCAATTTTGTACCTACAATCAAGAACTTCAAACTTCGAACTTCTCCCTTCTTTGTATATTGTTCTCCGCTTTGATCACCTTTTCTCTGATACCATGTAGAAATTCTCACTGTAGATTAAACTGATTATGCAATGTACTAAAGCAAAATACTTAATCTACTTCTACAATCAAACTTGCGGAAGCTTAATCGATTTGAGCAAGATCAAACAGAACACATATAACAGAGAAGAAGATTCAATCACACATGAAACACAGAAGAATACTCTGGGGAAAGCCTCAGCTAAAAACCCCACTATCTGTATTATCATACAAGTGGAAATATCTCAAGATTACACAAAGCTTTAGCTCTCAAGCTATCCATCTCTCAGTACAATCCCTCACTGTTTCTCATAGACATAATAGACAACACATATGCCTTCCTTCAGTCCTCCAAGCCTCCTATTTCCTTGCGCAGTTTCTCTTGGGTCCTCCAGCTGCCACCTATGTGTTCTCACCTCACACATTGCTCTGACCTCTGTAGTAACTACACAATCCTTAAGGAATGAATTCCTTCTGCATGCAAGAGATATTCACGTGGGAATATTCTAGCAACTGATAGTACATTGTCCCTGCCTTTAATCTCAACTGGGTCTTTGTCTGAACTGACATGCATTTGTTATTTAAGAGAGAATATTCAGCTATCTGGAGAACACTAGTTGCATGCATGCATGCATTAACTGAATGAACTCACAATTAGTTCCTCCAACTGTTTGGAACTAATTTAACTGGAATTAACTCAGTTAACTGAGCTAACTAATTACAACTCAATTACAACTCATCCTTATCTCCTTAATTAAGGGATAACTTCCTCAATCAAAAGGATAATTGTTGCATCTCTTCACAAAGACTTCATGTTTGATTTTCAACAACTAATTAACTCAAGATGAATTAATTAATTATTTTTCAAACAACTAATGAGACTAAATTCGAATTTTAATTCTCAATTTTAATTCAAGAACAAATTTGAATTGGAATATATCCTGAAATGCTATCTATAGCAATGCTATTTTTATTATTTCTATTTTTAGCACTTCTTGTTGCATTTTCAACAGGCAAGGTTGGTTGGTAGAGGCAGTGTGGTTTTGGATGTGTGGTACTATTATTGTGCATATGTTGTAGATGTTGCATATGTGATGTTGTGCGCATGCGGTGTTGTGTATATATAGTGCATCTACATGTTGTTTATTCATTGAGTATGTACAAGGTGGTACAAATAGTGTTGTGCGAATGTTGCATATGCAGTGTTGGGTATAGATGGTGCTATGTACATGTTGGCTATGCACTGTTGTGTACATAGGGTGTTATGTACATGTTGTATATGCAGTACTATGTACATGTTGTATATGCAGTGCTATGTACATGTGGTATTGTGTACACGTTGTACATGTGGCATTGTGTAGGTGGTGTCGTGTACATGTGATGTTGTGCACACGTTGTGTAGGTGGTGCTTTGTATAGGTGGTACTGTGTACGTGTTGTACGTATGGTACTGGTGTACATGTGGTATTGTGTGTGTGTCGTACATGTTGTGTTGCAGGCATGTGGTACTATGCATATGCATTGTGTAGTTGTGGTATGACGACATGTGTATTGGTTATGTTGCAATCTGTATAGGTATATGTATTGTGTTGTACATCTATTCTAGGTGTATGTATCGTGTTGTGTTGTACAGTGGATGCAGGTGTATGTGTGGTATGTCAGGTGTAGGTGCATGTATTGCATGGTGTTGTATGTCATGTGTGGTTGTATGTGTGTGACACACGCTATGTGTATGTACACATGGTTGAGGAGAAGGCAATGGGTGTTTGTCGGGTGTGGAAACTGATCTGATGTGAGTACGGAATAAATATAAAAGCAGAAGTAAGGATCCTTGAAGGATAAGTATCAGTATCTTATTTCCTTTTTATTATGCATGTGATCTATGATTCCAACTTGTGATGGTTACATGTGATTTATGATCATGGTTTATGATGATTTCATGTGATTCATGATTTTAATTTATGATGGTTGTTTTGAGCTAACCTGATGTGATATGTTTATGCAAGATAATTTGGACAAATATGCTAGTTTGACTTGTTCTGACAGGAAGCAAATAGAATTGCAAGTGTACCTTGTTGACGGGCCATCAATGAGGTATGATTTGAAGTTATTTCAATTTATTTTGAATCTAATGGAAATTATGTGCTTGGTACAGTGAAGCATGAAATGCCTGGTTGGGTGGTCGAAACTGATGGCAAGCATTAGCAATAACAACAAAATAAATTAGAACAGGCAACATTATGTTGAAGCATTCAGGAGCAGGGCCATTGTGGGACATTGGTACCCAATAGTATCCATTGATTTCCATGAGCATATTATGACCTGTATGATGGTTTTGAGGCAAGTATGTGCCTTGGTTTTTGTATCTTCCAATGCGAGGAAGCCTTGCCAAGGGATGGATTGCCCGGGATGGGGGTGCCAGTGAAACTTGGAAGGTGTGTGACTGCATGAAAGGGGATGACTGAATTGTCCAAGGGACTGTGTAGAAGAGAAGGGAAGGTTGAGGATAGATTTGTTTTGGTCATTATCATTGACAGATGGAATGAAATGCACATTGGGAGTATGCCCTGGAACAATGAGTTGGTAACTATTCACTGAGAGGACAGGTGGCGCTGGACATTGGATGCAGTTTTGAATTTGGCAATGGATTCTGGACTTCCTGGGAAGGAGGCAATTCCTATTATTACTTTGAGGGCAGAGGTGTGAGCCTCTAGACTCCCTTGTTGTGGATACAGGCATCGTATCCTTTTTTTTTCGGTTGAGCAAATGTGTATATGTGTATATCATTGTAAATATTGTAACAAGCTGGATTTATAATGCTCCATAGAAAGCATGATTATTTACTGAGTGCAGCAAATGTGTATGTGTGTATATGTGGTTGTTATTGTAAATATCATAATGAGTTGTGTTATAAAGATCCAGTAAACGGTATGTTTGTCATGTTTTAGCAGGTGGTCATTGTAAATACTGCAAAGAGCTGTGTTATAAAGCTCCATGGGCAGTATGTTTCATTTTTAGTAGTCTTGTTGGTTGCGGGTGTCATTGAACACCAAGGACAGTGTTCCCCCATGGGGGATGGTTCTGTAAAAGCCCTGGTTAAAAACTCATGCAAAAATATATAAGACCATGGCTGATGGGACACGTATTCCAAGCTAAATGATGGGCAAAACATCTTAGTGGGTGTTCATTTTCGTTATTATGGCTAAGGAAATTGGCAAAGGAAATAGCTAAGGTTTTGGAAAGGCAAATGGCATTTTTGACACATTTATTTATGAAAATAATGGAAATTAGGAGAAAAGTAAGGTGAAAGGTCACATGTTGTACGTGAGGAGTAAAATGAAGGAAAATAATGGAAAATAAAGGAAATAGAGGCCTCATTAATAAAAAGGATTATGAGGATCGGTTGGTAACCTTTTGGCAGTTCAGTTTTGGAGCTCTCTCTCTCTCTCTTGGACACTTAGAGTTTTCTTGGAGCACTTGGGCATTGGATCAAGAAAGGCAAAGAAGGCAAGAGGAAGCGAAGATCAAGCAAGGAAAAGCAGGGTCAAGCAGCTACAACAGGATTCTTTGCAGGTATTGATTTGCATGTGTGATTTCCTTACTAGATTTGGAATGCCTGGTATTGCATGTGGTTCTTTTGTTGTTATGGCATGGGTTTTGCCAGGTGTGACAATGTTTCCTCAGACTATCCTTGCCATTTCTTGACAGCCTTGATGAGACGCGTTCTCATATTTCGGTTGAGATAGATTGCCGGATGGATTCGAAGCTGAGTAGGGTGGATCTCTGAAATGACAAACGCATGACCTAGTGGTCCCCGAACCGAACTGTGAACCATGGTAAAGCCACTGGCCTAGTAACCCTTGAGCCATATTGTGGGTTGCGGTAAAGCTAGGATTGTGTGTCTCGGTGGGCCTAGGAATCCTTGCCGGTCAATGGTGGGATATACGATAAATCCAAGAGGTGGATTTCTCTTCGTTGGTCCTAGTAGCCCTGAGATGGGATGTACGGTAAATCTTGGAGAATGGGTCTCGGTGTAGGGCCTAGTGATCCTTGGATCATACTTTGGATTACGGTAAAGCCTGAGAGACTAGGAGGTACTCAAATTCCTCACAGTGTAGGTGGAGAACTCCAGTAGCATCCATGCTTGTTTGGTTCTTTTCGGTTGGTTATGAGTCCCACATTCATGCTTGGAATATGGCACGGGGGTGATTGGCTGAAGAGAGATTTGGCTCAGCCAATCTATGGTCAGGTGGAACGTGGTAGTCCCATCCCTGGTTGGTTTCTACATTCATTAATGAGAAATTCATCCCTTTGGTTTTCATGTGTAAATGCACTAGTTTATATGTGAATTCTATGGCCAATGTATTTATGGTACTTCTGTTGTTACTATGCTAGTTATGTTAATGTTTTATAACAACAGCTATGTATGACTCTCATCATGTTTTTACTTGTAAATGAATGGATAATGTATCTATGACCTAATAGATGATAATGCAGCAAATGACATGAGGGAACAATGGTTCTTCGCGATTCCCAGATAAGTATGAGATACCTATTGCTTAAATTTGTTGTTTACACCTATAGATTACATGTTTGTGATATGTTTGGCAAAATGTTTATCATGGCTAGTAGGGGTATGGATAAGGGTTTGTTCAACTGATTCTTTTTCATCGTTGTTTCCCTGTTACTTTTCTTCTTTGAAGATGTCATTCCATTCTGGGTAGTGACTTTGGCTCTGGGCCTAAAAAAGTGGCTCAAATCTTGGGGACGCTGGCATGAAACTGGACAAAATGGTCCCTGGACGCTAGTTTGCAAGCCTGTGAGAGCGTCCAAAGGTCCCTGGACGTAGGCATGTCCATAGCATGAGACCGTCCAGAGGTAAAGTAAGCATTATCAAGGAAAAAGTTGGAATACTCATCAATATTCATGGAACTAGCATCACAAATTTACCATGCAAAGGGATATTATCAAATACCAACATCTACCGTAAATTGGAGAAGTCACAACAACACTACGTGGAATCAACGAAAAGAGAATTATGCAAAAACCAACCATTAAGATTTAAGACCCAAAGGAATTGAATTTAGATGGATGGGTCATCATCAATGGCAATAAGAATGTAGAGCTATAAGGAAATCCTATTATTTGGTTTCATTATTGTAAAACTTTGAAGACAAAACTTTTTGAAGAAGGGTACTATGATAGGACCCCAAGCAATTAAATGTATATATGATATGATCCTATGGGGGGCATATATTGGATTAAATGCACATGTAATGTGTAAATATATATGTAATATGATCAACCTAAAAGTAATAGGCCATATGTACAATGAATAAGTATATAAAGAAATCATATGGTTATTATTGAGGAGATGTGATTTGAATGTATAAATATATTTGAGTATTCTGAGGAGTTTCTCCCATTATTATCTATATTGGAGTTGTGTTTCACATTCACATTAATGTACATAGTATGTATTTCTAGTTTTTTATATAATTGGATTATAACAACCTCATTCTAAAACAAAAATAACTATAACAATTCAATAAAACAAACTTCTAAAATTCATATGATAAAAATATTGAAATAAAAAAGAATTAAATTATGAAATATATATATATATATATATATATATATATATATATATATATAGATATAATTTATTTACTTGAATGTTAGGAGATCTTTCAGTATTAATCACATTAGAGCTTTTTGTCGACGTGTTTTGAACCATCTAGTGTGGTTCATCATCAGGACAAGATGTAGAGTCAAATCATGACACCATATTAAATAGCCACAAGGAGAGCTAATTTTTCGACCATTATAGTATAACGACTAGTTTGACTTGATAATAAAATATCTTAACTATAATTTGACTAAAAAAAATGTTAAAAATATAAAGTTAATCCCTAAAAAAAAAAAATGAATAGACTACCTTATTATTTATCTACTTATGACTAATAAAATATATTTAAATACTAACAAAACTATAAAATGTTGGTACTAACTAAATATAAATATTAGAATAATTAAATTCCTAGAAAAGTCTAAATAAATGAATAATTTAGCAAATAAATTTTGATTAAAGCTTCAATAAGAAAGCTAAATTATATAGATTGATTAAATTATTAGAACGAACTTCTTTTGACTAATAAAGTGTTATATACCTAGGGGGGATAATATGGGGTACCAAGGGAGGTACCCAAGGTAATAATGTAATAATGGGATGGGCCATAGTAATAAATAAGGTGGTTAACCCATGTCATGTAAGGGACCACAAGTAGTTAATAATAATGTAATGGGCCCATGGTATTAGTTGATGGTATGAGGGAACCATGGTAATGACCCATGGTATTGTATGTATGAGGCCTATAGAGAGGCTAGAGACTCCACATGGAGGATATGAAGTGAAGTATTATTGTATGAACAAGCATATGGCTTGTGGAGTGTTCTCCTTCCTTAAGGAGTGAATGTATGGTGTTGCCCTACCTTAAGGGTTTGATTAATAAAGAATCATTTCATATTATTTATGGGTTAGATCTACAACAAGTGGTATCAGAGCTACAACAATTGGTATCAGATCTACAACAATTGGTATCGGAGCTTTGATACCAATTGTTGTAGCTCTAATACCACTTGTTGTAGATCTAACCCAGAAATAATATGAAATGATTCTTTATTAATCAAACCCTTAAGGTAGGGCAACACCATACATTCACTCCTTAAGGAAGGAGAACACTCCACAAGCCATATGCTCGTTCATACAATAATTCTTCTCTTCATATCCTCCATGTGGAGTCTCTAGCCTCTCTATAGGCCTCATACATACAATACCATGGGTCATTACCATGGTTCCCTCATACCATCAACTAATACCATGGGTCCATTACGGTATTATTAACTATTTGTGGTCCCTTACATGACATGGGTTAACCACCTTATTTATTACTATGGCCCATCCCATTATTACATTATTACCTTGGGTACCTCCCTTGGTACCCCATATTATCCCCCCTAGGTATATAACATAAAGAATATTTAAATTATAAACTATAACTAAACAATAAAAATATTAGGACCAATTAAAAATAAAATTTTAGAATAATTAAATAAACAAACAAAATAATAATTAAATATTTATTTATGAAAAATTATATTTATATCTTTGAATAACTTCACAAATGTCCTCCCAGAAAAAAGGTAAAGAGATTAAAATTAAAATCTACTCTAACATAGTAATTTCAAATTAAGATAAGAGAATTAAAAATAAAATCTACCCCTTAAGGGAAAAATAACGAATAAAAATAAGAAAGGAGATAAAGAAAACCTAGAAAAATAAATAAAAATTAAAACTAGGAGGAAAAGGCAAGGACCCAACACCTACTAATCTTCCAACCATTGTCTCGATTCAGATTCCCAAACATCTTTTCAATTTCTATAGCTTCCGTGAACTTACGATGATAGAAATGATCAATTTTAGTAAGGACTCGAGTGTCCTCAATGCAGAATATGATGTTTAGTCTTTTCCGCGTGTTCAGCCAAAGCCGAAGAATGCGTCCTCCCATGTTTTATGTCTGCCACATGCTCATGAATCCTCTGATTTATGGATCGGCCAGTCTCACCAATGTAGGGAGTACCACATGAACATGGGATGAGATAAACACCTTTCATATTCTTGGGGTCCACTTGGTCTTTCAACAACCTCAGAGAGCTCTTAATGGTATTTAGAGGCCTAAAGGTCGATGGGACTTTATGTTTCCTTATAATCCTAGAATGAAACCTCTTGAACAAGTGTTTTCTCAATTTATACCAGTTTCTTAACTAGACCTTTGAGTGCCACCACAAGAACCAATCACACATTGATCTTTCCGAGTGCAATGATGTGATATTTATAAACCACACATTATAGGAGAAAATTCAAAGGAAACAACTTAGTATGTAGATTTAATAGCCATTGTTCAAGCATTTTATATATCTTGATTGTAAAAATGACACATGACTAAAGATTGTTTTGTAAGTTTATGTTTTGGGTTCTTCATAATTTACTTCAAAAATTCTAAAGAAAAAAAAATAGCTTATGCATCTAAGACATTTTTATGGTAAGGTTGGTCTTTCATAAAACCATGTTTCATGGAATTTGACCCAATCACCATGGCCTTACTCTTATCTAAAATGTGGTTGAGGCATCTAGAGTTAATCCATTATTAGTAAGGGGATGTCTTTTACACAATAAGAAAATGTTTAGATGCATATATTGATCACAATTAATAATATCATGGAGAAAGATAATAAAAAAAAAATTATGTTATAAAAATTGTAAAATCGGATTTAAGTGAAGGGTGGTCTTATAAGATCAATTTTGAATGTGAATAATTTTATTAAATAAAACAAATATATTCGACAAAACTATCAAAGAATAAGGTAAATTAATGGAAGCGTGTTTAAAAAGGATTTAAGCTCAAGAAAATTTATTGAAAATTTCATTAAACTCTTGTTGATGGCTAAAAAAATTATCGCCAACAAAAACAAGGAATAGCACTCGATCAAGGCCTCAATTAGGCCTATACTCATTTCGTATAAGAATATTCATGAGTGTGCAAGCCCAATTTCCACTAAAAAGTTTGGAAATAATGAATGTCAATCCAAAGGAATGAAAATAAATTAATATTATTTATAAACCATTTTAAAATGAATAAATGTAATCTAATTAATAATATATTTAACTACCTATCCTCATCATGTGCAAACACTAAAACACTAAATCGTTTCAAATATGAGATAAAAGGTTTGTAATTGAATAAAGAAAGAAATCATTTCGTTAATAACATAAAGCACACGGAAACTATATTGTTATTTTTGTAGATAAATAGTTATTTGAAAAATTACAATATGTTCATTCATATTTGATAATTACATTTATTGAAACATATCATTTGACACATGAAAATAGTAAAACCAACATAGATCCATCTTACTTTAGATCTTCCAAGCATCGAGGGAGATCAAATCTTTTTTCGCTCTAAAAGAGGCTTGCATCTCAAGAGATTTGTGATCCGGATTTAAACAGGAACGCAACAAATTACAGAGATAACCATATACAAAAAGATGCAGCGGAAATAATACTTCATTTCATTAATGGAAAATACTGAAATATGCTTACAACCAGAAATGGAAATAAACCAGCTAGGGCGATGGTAGCTTATCTCTGAGAAGAGATGTGATGGCTACATGCCTCTGAATTGTGTTACAATGAGGCTTGAAGGCCTATTTATTGTTGAGAAACAGTGGAAAACCCTTAACATTCCAAAACCTAACCCTAGGAGATGAAACACCAAAACTGTGGGCCCCGTTTGGGGTAAGTTGGTACATCAACTTCCCGAGGTCGTAACTTTGGCATATGATCTCCATTTGACGCGTAAAATAGCTCATTAGAAAGATCCATCCGAGCACTATCATTGTTGGAACGGGCAACATCGGTCCATTCCATGGACCCATGTTGCCCCCGGATTCCCCAAAAAACTTTGTTTAGGGCCTCAAAACGGCTCCGGAAGTTCAGGACTCGAAAAACTACTAAAAATAGTAAGTTGTGCTACAATTAAGGAAACTGAAAATGCTGAGAAAGACAATGGTGGGGGTCCAGGTGGACTTGGCAGGTGGCCACCAATATCCACTTGGATCAATTTGATCCCTCTCGGTGCTTGGTATATCTAAGGTTAAGATGGATCTAGGTTGGTTTAATTATTAGTTATAATTATAATTATAACTATAATTATTAATTTTATGTTTTTTATTTTATTTTATTTTGCTTTATTTTAATTGAGTCAAAATGTTAAACATTGCAACATCTTTACCATAATGGGTTGGAAAGTGCCTCTTGGTTCAAAGATAACTAGATGCTTACATTATATATATGCAAAAGTACTAGGTGTATCAATTACAATCGTATGCCTCAAAAGTTGTATCACTTCATACTTCAATACCTCATAAAAATACATCAGTTTAAATTAAAATACAAAGAAAATATCAAAATATAAATTTTAGTCCAAAGCAAGAATAATCTTGATTATTTCAAGAAAATACAGTTCCAAGAAAGATGCTTCAGCTATAGACAAAAAAATCTTGTCTCTTGAACCAAAGAGTCCAAGTCTTAATTTCATTTCAAGATTCCTTGATATAGATTATTATTTGTTCTCCTCCTCCAATCCTTAGCCTTGAGTTTCATGACCAAGAAAAGAGTATTGATCAATAGATTTCTCCTTGAGAGGTTTCTTTTTCATCGTTCTTTCCTTTAAGATTACCCTCCCATTGATTGTAGAGCTTAGTTACAAGAGAGACATGTGGAGGATTTAGATTATCCAAAGTGATTTGACATGGGTAGATCCTTCTTTTCATTTTTGACTTCTTCTTCCTATATTTGGAAAAATGTGTGTATTAATAGCTTTGGTACATTCTTCTGACAAGGATTAAAATTCCTTGGTCAATTCACTATTCCATTGATTTAATTTCATTATTTCTTTTTTGATCTCATCTTGCTTTTCTTCAATACTAATTAAACATAGTTAGGGATTCCTTGATAGGACCTAAAGATGGAGGATTGTAGTCTTCCAAATGCTCAAAGCTAAATTCCATAACCTCGAACACCAATGGTCCTTGAGAAATCTAGGGCATCAATAGATAAGTGATTTCTCTATTTTGATAATTACTTGTGAGTGCATGTTTACTTCTTGATTATGATCTTCTCTTTCATATGTTATTATTGTGTTCTTTTCATAAAGACAATTACCAATTCATGAACAATAAAGAGACAAGAGACACAGTATATAGGCTTTCATCCAGGGCTAAAACATCTCACTCTTTGAGAGGAAAACCCAAACAAATTCTTCTTATAGAAACTGTTAGCACTTGAGATTTCACCTCAGGCTGAGAAAGGCAAATCTCAAAGCTACATCAAACCATTCAGCCTCGTAGCTAGCCCTACGGGGCAGGAGAAGGCTCTCTCCGGTCAATCTCGACAAATATTCAATGAGATGAGATGACCAATCAAAGGTAACACTGATATTAGGCTAGTAAACTGATTAAAAGGTTGATTTAGGGGTTTTTGGGGTTTTTGGTGGCAAATCGAGGAGCTGCAATTTAGGGTGCCGGGATTGGACACAGTTTCTGCAGGGGGTTCTTTGGGGCGAGGTAGGAGACAGTATTGATGCCTTAACTTGAGATGGATGATCAGGAATGAAAGATGAGGAGCTAAAGAGAGCAAACAATGACTTTGAATTCCCTTTAGACATTAGAAAACATGGAAATTAAACAAATTTAAAAGCAGAGCATGGCTAGCATGAATTCATACTTTAACACTTCATTTGTTTAATGTGCAGCAGTAAAGAAAGGAGATGAAGCACATAAACACACTTACAAGTACATTAAGATACACATCATCAACACATGAGTCCACAAGAATCCCAAAGATGACTGCAAAACCCTGGTCTTCCTTAGCCAAAAATTGCAGAGATACAAGTGAATAATACAATGATAGCTTCTCCCTCAAGAGTCCAACCTTCCAACCCCTGAAAATGATTAAGAAAATACATAATATAGGCAAGCCAACCTCTTCCCTTACCTCTAGGGGTCGAGCTCATCCTTCTAGGAGCTGTTTCAACTAATTCTAAATTGAGCACTAAAATCTAGGCAGTCAAAACAACTTGCCTCTATAAGCTAGGAAACCAATCCATTCATTAAATATTTACCCTTGACATGAATGAATCTTCTAGAAGTGTTAAACAAGAGTAAAAGTGTCTTAGATTTACAATAATTACATCAAAGATAATCATTTTCAACCAGAAAAAGTCAAACTGAGTCAAATCTGCGTTTTCTGGGCTGTACAATGCAATCTGGCAAAATTTGCTCAACGGGTCGCGCCCCCCTGCTCAACGGGTCGCACCCCTTTGGAGCCCTGTTTTAGGCACTTCTCGGTGTCAGAATTGGGTGCAGGATAGCTCGTTGGAAAGGTCTGTGATTCTACTTTCCAACCCAACTAGAATTTTTGGATTTGGAGGTCATTTGCCCGGTAAAAACTCAATTCTCCCAAGACAGCTTTCTGCAGTTCAAAAAAGTGGCAGAAAGTCAAATTTTTCATGTATTTTGACCTTCTGGAGGCCCAAAACTCCATAAAAACTCAAGTCCATCCATGGGCATATGTAAATTTGCATAAAAAATCTAGAAATGCTGAGTTTTTGCAAAAAGGAGCTGTCATGTCGGGTGATGGGAGCATCAGGCTGCTGAGATGGTCCTCCCTCCTCATGAATAGCCTCCTGATGTGGCTGAGGTGGCACTGTGAAAAACTCACGGGAGATGAACACCTCCCATGAGATACCTTGCTGAGTCAACTGATGAGAGACTATAAGCTGGATCAAACCATAGTGACAAAGGCTCCTTTACTGCTGGGCCGGGGTCTTCCTCTGCAACATGGGCACCATCCTCTGAATGTTCTGAAACAGGAAGACCGAGAGGTTCATCATCCTCACCCGGGTGAAATGCATCAACAGGCGAATGTGATATGAATACACCTGTGAAAATCTGCCCTCACATGTAAAATAATGCATGATAAGTCTCATGAGGGGGGCATACTCACTCCGAAGAAATCTGAATGGGAAAACACCCGTCAACAGTCTCACAAATGATGGCCGGACATAAGGCTCAAAGTGAACAAAATCAAGTAATCTGCGCTTAGGCCACACCTCACCCACATTTGGTATCCCTGTAGCCTCTGAGATCACCTCTGGTGTCAATATGAAATTCACCCCTGCAAGAGTGACATGTCCATCATGGAGGTGTAAGACAAACAAGCGGGCCAACTCTCTATGATGCTGAATCTGAGAGAGCCTCTCACAAAACTGATAGCATGATATATACTGGAAACAATTCAGTGCCAAAGGACAAGCCTGTAACTCTGCCAAAGAAGTAGGCTCCTCCCTCTTATGATGGCCTCCCTTACCTCTTCTACGAGGCCTCCTCTGTTCCTCAATCTCTGTGGATGATGAATGGTCATCACCTTGCTCATAAGTCTCGGTATCTGACATGGTTTTGGAGCAAGGTGGGCAAACTGAAGGACAAATTGAACTGCTGCCTCTGCCTGCAAAAGTACTGAACTCTATGCTGTTTCAAGGGGAAAAAACATGAGGGGAATGTTAGGGGAGGGAACTTCTTAACGAGGAATGGGAATATATGAGAATAACAGGGAATTTTCAAGGGAAACTTTACAAATTGTCATGCATATAGGAACACATTTTAACATTGGGAAATCATTTGCAAAGAACATCTCATACGGGACAAAAACATGTATGATAATGAACATGGAAGGGGCATACATGTATCAATAGGGACATAGGGACACCATACACCAAATTTGCTTATAGGAGTTCATGTGTGTCATAAGGCAAATTTTTGCTCTTTTTGTTCTTAAGGAGTACATGCACATTGTTTTCACATAGAGGGAAGGTTTTCATGTACAAGGGGATGTCAAGGGTATATAGGGGTTATGTACATGCCTCTAGATATACAACAGCATTTATTTTCACATGACTCTTTCTTTATTTACAAATGTATCTTTTCTTTTTGTTTTATTTTTTGCATGTGTATGGTAGAGGGAATTAGGGTTTTGTGTGCTTGTGAGAGGGGTAGGGTTTATAGCTTAGGGATGGGGGAAAAAGTCAAAATTTTATGTACAAATAATATGGGACAGAGATGCAAGCATGACTATGAATGAAAGAGGAAAAGAGGGAAGGGACCAAATGGGACAAAAACACTTGAAACAGTCACAAAACCCTAGCATTTTACAAACATTAGCAAGCAGCCATATTAATCCATTCATTTGCAAATTTAGAAGATGAAATCATAACATACATCCTTATTTTCACCACCAATATCAACAACCATGCATTAAGAGCCTACCTCGACCGATTGAGCAAATTTGAAGTGGAATGAAGGAATTTGATTGAAGTTTTGGTGGCAGACAGTTGAACGGGTCGCGCACGCTCCCCAACGGGTCGCGCATAGCCCAACGGGTCGCACCCGTTATAATTTTACACTGGCGGAGTGCGCTGGACGGGTCGCGCACCGCCCAACAGGTCGCGCACAAGCCTGGACGGGTCGCGCACCTGCAAACTGCCCGAAACCGTTGCAATTTCGCCTCCTTCGCCTATCACTCTCTCACAATCTCTCTTGCAAGCTTGAAATGCACAATGAGAGTGAAAGGAGGGAACATTACCTTTTATAATCTCATTTGAAAAAATTTCATCCATAAACCCACTTTATAAAGTCTATTTTGACACTTTTTTAAAACACTGATTTTCTTGGTTTCCTTTATCCTGAAGTTGACTTTTTGAGTGCTTTGACCTGATTCTTTTTGCAGGTAGATCATCTGAAGGACTGTGGCAAGGGGACCAGGGTTGTTGCTGCCTTTTTGAAGACATTTTGGAAATTTATTCTTTTTACAAAAATTATCATGACCTTGGCTTTAAAAACAGGGTTTTTAAATCCAAGGTTAAAAATGAACTGTACATGATGAAAATTTCAAAGGAACATGTTTACCATCCTCCCTCTGGCTTGCTGGTCACTCAAGGACTTTCAGAGACATGACCTTGCTAAGACAACTGACCAAAACCCTAGACCTAGAATTTTGACATTAAGACCAAACAAGAGCAGCTTGACAAACTCAATGACTGATATGACCTGATCCAGCAAAGCCAAGAGGGGTATGAATAGACCAGCTCCTCCATCAAGATTATGGCATGCCTAACGGGATGCAAATTTTGACACTGATGAGACACCTACTAATACAAATGCAAAGAGCTTTGATCACTGATAGAGGGCTTTCAAGACCGATACTAACATTGGCTCCAATGGGGATGGTATCTCCTTGGAGGTACCAAGAACCTCAGACCTCTGGGAGAGCAGACCAGTGCCTTTATCATTGGGCAATGGAGTCAACTTATTCACATGTGACCAACTTGAAAACAACTTTATTTGACTTAGACAATTGACTGAAATTCAAGACTATCTTGGACACTAACTCACTAACTCTATACAGAAAATGAACTGACATGAAACAACTTGTAAAACTCACACCAACTAATCACCATTTTCAGAATTATAGCCTTCACCGCGGGCCCCAAACTGAAGATGGAAATCAGCTTCACACTTGCTGCAGAAAGAAAATGACATGGTATTTACAATGAGAGTGATTAGAGCAGAAAATGCTCAAGCATGATACCTTTTGAGCAGCCGGCCATTCACCGACCCTCCAAGACATTCATCTCCGTTCATTTCTTTGAGAAGGAAAGCATTTGGACCACGGTATGCTGCAATTTTATAAGGACCCTTCCATAAGTTGTCGAATTTTCCATGCTTCCCTTTATCCTCATTTCGGGCATCCCACCGTAACACAACATCATCAATCTGAAACTCATCTGCCTTGGCCTTTTTGTCATAGATTCTCTTTATGCGCTCCTGCAACTTAAGGGAATTCTGGTGGACTTCTTCTCGTGTCTGCTGCAAATGAATCATTTGACTGATCCGTCGTTGCATAGGATCCTCTTCACCACTAGCTTCTTGAAACAACTTGGCTACCGGGACACTAAGTGAAGTAGGAAACATTGCATCTACTCCGTAAACAATTTCAAAAGGTGACATATCAATTGACTTCTTTTGACTTACCCGATCAGCCCATAGTGCATTTATTAACTTCTTATGCCAGCTCTTCTTGTTTATTTCCAGCAATTTCTTTATAATATTCACAAGGGATTTGTTTGAAGATTCGGCCAGCCCATTACCTTGTGGATGATAAGCAGTTGAATGCCCCAAACTGATGTTATATTTAAAGAAAAAATCAACCAACTTCTTTGATTTGAATGCAGCTGCATTGTCAGTAATCAACTTTTGTGGACAGCCAAAACGTGACAAAATATTATTTTCAAGAAAGGAAATAATTACCAAATCTGTGGCCTGTCGGGTGGGAATGGCTTCAATCCATTTTGTGAAATAATCTGTAGCCGTCAAGATCCATCGATGCTGCCCGGAAGATGCAGGGTGGATTTCGCCAATAAAATCCAAGCCCCACTGCTGAAATGGTGCGCTGATTTCGACCGGCTTAAGAGGCAATGGCTGTAATTTCTGTTTTCCTTGAAAAATTTGACATTCATGACAGCTCTTTACCGCTTTATATACATCAGAAAATAAAGAAGGCCAATAGAAACCAGCTCTCAAGATCTTATTAGCCGTGGTCTTCCAAAATAAGTGACCCCCACAGTCACCCTTATGGAAATCATTTACTGTTGTTTTGGCTTCCTCTTCGACCAAACAGTTCAGCAAGATGCCACCGGGATCCTTCCAATAAAGTGCAGATTTGATAATGCAAAATTTGGCAGCCTTAAGCTTCAATGTTCTAGCTTTGTTTCTAGGCATGCCAGGAGGTGCAGATAAGTTTTGAAGCACATAAACTATATCAGCATACCAAGGAGAAGACACAAAGATATCGGACACCTGTAGAACTGAATTCTCTTCGTCTTCATCCGACAAGGCAGCAATCAAATTTATATCAAGGACATGAAGGTTTGCTTCAGCCATCAACTTAGCTAGACCTTGACCTTTAATCAACTTGGTAGGCTTAATTTCAACATCATATTCTAAGAGTGCAGCAATCCACTTACCCCTTCTTCCTTCCGGTTCCGTTTGCACTAGAACATCCTTCACAGCTGCATTGGGAACATATGCTAAAACATGAGAATTCAATATGTAAACTCGGAAATCTTTCAATGCTTTGATCAGGGCCAATGCTTGTTTCTCAATGATATTATAATTCAGCGCTCCGTCTCTTATGATGCGGCTGAAAAAAGCTATGGGCCTCTCAACTCCATCTCTCTTTTGCATCAACACAGCTGCCAATGTATGCTCAGAGGCGAATGAAAACAAAATAAAATCCTGTGTATAATCCGGGCTAATCAATGTTGGGGCTGAAGATAAGATTACCTTTATCAAATTAAATGATTTCACCGCCCCTTCGGTCCATTTGAGCTCGCTGTCCTTCTTCAGTATATTTGTTATCTCTCTAAGATGTTCAACAAGATTGGGAATGAAACGACACAGAAAATTCAACTTACCATTGAAGGACTGAATTTCTTTCTTGCTACGGGGCTGCTCCACTTGCTGAATTGCTTTTACTCGTGCAGGGTCTATACGAATGCCATCTTTAGAAATGATATGGCCCAGCAGCTTGCCTTCACTCATAGCAAAAAGACTCTTCTTTGGATTCAATGAGATGCCATATTTTCTGCACTTTTCAAACACCTTAGTCAAATGAAACAAATGCTCTTCATCTGATTTAGAAAACACGGTCAAATCATCAAGATAAACAACCAAAAAGACATCCTTCTCGTTTGCAAAGGCCATGTCCATTGCCCGCTGAAATGTAGCACCCGCGTTTTTCAAACCAAACGGCATCTTGGCATAATGAAATGTACCCCATGGAGTGGTAAATGCTGTCTTGTCACGGTCATCTTCGTGCACCAAAATCTGATTATATCCGGAGTAACCATCAAGCAATGACATCCTAGATGCCCCCACAACCCGCTGCAATATGTGATCCATCTTGGGCAGCGGATAATTGTCCTTTAATGACACTTTGTTCAGATTTCTAAAGTCTATACACAAGCGAATCTCACCGGTTTTCTTCCTCACGGGCACCAAGTTTGAGATCCAATCGGAAAACCGGATTGGCACTATGATTCTGGACTTATACAACCTGTTGACTTCCTTCTCAATCAATGGCAGCAATTTAGGATTAATTCTTCTCAACTTTTGCCGGAAAGGCTTTTGATTTGGCTTTATGGGGATGGTATGATGAATAATACTTGTGTCATAAGTTTTCAAGTCTGAATAATCCCATGCAAAGACATTAGAATACAGAGACAATAATCTGATATACTCTTGCTTTACCTTAGGCGGAAATGCTTTTGAAAGTTTCACCATCTTTGGATTTGCAGCTGTCCCAAGGTTCACATCTTCAACTCCTTCATCCGTTGGCCTCAAAGTTGGCTTGCGGGCCACATCATCCTGATCAAACAATTCCTCCAAAGGAATCAATCCTTTTGGAATGTGATTGTCTTTGAGCTGCAATACATCCATCTGATTCACTCCCTCAGCTTCCGTATCTATTGAGATGTCTTCGAACTTACCCTTAACTTGCAGAAAATCTTTGATTTCTTCGTCATCTTGGAACACTTGCCAACACCTTTGGTTATCTGGAACTGTAGGACGATGTTTCACGTATATCTCAAACTTATTGCTGGAATTCATGGGTATTTTCAAATTACTTGCCGCCTTAGCCAAAGCATCCACAACACCATTTTGAATCCGGGGCACACATGTGTTGTTGGGAAAAGTATCCAATACGGAATGACCCTATCCCACTCTAAGGGTGATAGTACCTCAGCAACAACCGAATGCAAAGCTATTCGAGATTACTTCTTTGTGAGATGTAAGAGAGAGGAGAAAGAGATCCACTAACCGTTATCTTCCACTAATGATTGATCCAATCTTCCCTCTTTGCTGCTTGCTCCCAACTCCTTGCTCTTTCATTGGCCCAGCTACACCAAGATCCTGCAAAATAACAAGAGAGGGAAACTACAAGAAGCATACATTCATAATTGATTCAAGGATTAGAATAAATCAAATATACAAGTATCAATACGCCATTGAGACACATGCATATAGAAGAACCTCAAATGCTTTATTAATGGAAGAAGTAAAGTTCTGAGAGTGTTACAACCATAAGAGGCCCAATCCAGCAACACCTCCCAGCAGAAAGAAATCTCCTCTTCACCTCCTTCAAAGCAATCACCCAATAGTTCTATACTCAAACCAACAACACTTCCTTACATTCACAAGATTCCAGCCTCCATAGACCTCATGAGAGAGCTCTATATATAGGAGTTTTGGAGAAAGGATGAGTCAGCTTGAGGCTGGCATGAAGCTGACTAGTGTCCTCTCCCACTTCAGTTATTCTTCAGTTCTTGAGTCCACTTGGAGGTTCTTGCTTCCACTTGGAGATCTAGATCCTCTTACTCATCACTAGGTGAATTCCCTGATCCAAGTGTCATTTTGGAAGCTTCCTGGGCATTGACACCTTGAGGAATGACTGTGCCACTTGGCCAATCTCACCCAGCGCAAGTAGCCTTCATTAAAGTTGACATTCAGCGCAGGTACAGAGTGGAGTAGTTGACATTCAGCGCAGATGCTCAGTGGAGCAGTTGACATGATCCAGAATTAGCTTGTTTTTGAGTGTTTTCAGGTGGAGAACTGATATTTAGTGTTGTGGTTTGCTGACCTTGTTCCTCTAGGGGTAGGAACAACATGTTTAGGGACTTTGGATCCCTTAGATTATTGACATTTCATGTTTCATGCTGTAAGGCACAAAAATGTCTATAACAGTTGCCCCCTAAAGTATGAGGTCGTTTATCGGGTGAAATGCTTTATCAGGAGGATCTGAAGTTCATTCAATCGTTGAGAGGTGACCTGTAATAAAATACAATACAATACATTATTTTTCATTCTGCTTTCATGATCTAGCTGAGGCGGGCATTCCCATGCTCAGCTTTATAAATTCATTTTGGTACATAGAACAGACGATCGTCTGATAGTAGACTGATAATTCTCTGCTGAAATTATCATCCTTTGAGTAGGATGATCATCTGCTGCAATGATGTACATATCAAATGTCTTTATATTTCCTGAATATATATCGCAGCCCGGATGGATGAAACTAGATCCGGGGTCTTCAAACTCGTTCGATCTTCACTCTATGTACAAGTCGATCCATGTGAGAATTGCGCTGAAGTCGAACATGGAAAGACATCGCTTGATTACCGGTCAATAATGTAAACCGTTAACAAGCGCGAGAGGAATCACCGATAATGATAATGACCCTCAAGGTACTGCAGTACAATTCACGTGGTGTGAATAAAGGACTTGGCGTCGAACACCACGCAAAATCTTCTGGTCGAAGGTCATTGATGTATACCTATCGCCGGAAGTGAGAAACTTGCCATTGAGGCATGCAAGCTTCAAAGTACTGAGGGGGGTGTTCCTAGATCAACTTCTTGGATAATGAGCTGAAGTCGACAAGAAGCGATCCGTCAAAGGAGGGCCTTAATGAATCCCACATCAGTGACACGGAACGGAGCTAATGATTTTAGTAGATGTGAAAACAATCTGTGAAATATGATTCAGGGTGGCGATCATGGGTGGATGAAGGATAATGTATGGCAGTGGATGGGACATGGTTGATTCTTTCTGAACAACATCTCTTGAACATATAACGACACTGATACGATGGATCGGTAGCATTACCCCAAATGTTGATGGTTTGGCGAGGACCATGGTGATGAGACCGGTGAATGAAACAACCCAACCCGATGTGATACGGAGGAAAAGTGTCATGTTCAAGAGCAACTTGCTACCATTAAAGCGTTGAGGTTCTCCCAATTTTTCCCCAGTCATTTCTGACCAGTACCTCTTTATTTTTGTCAAGCTTGAGGAGGATAACATATGCTTGTTCTATAACCTGCCCTTCGAGCAAGCCCATCGCTATGTTTTAACGAGCCTAGCGATAGGGAAACTCGTTCTCGTCTAAAGACAAGTTTGTCGCTATTTAATCATTTTAACGAGTCTAACGACAAGGAAAACTCGGTCCTTTTCATTTTTAGAGAGTCTGAAAAGGTACAGAAAGTTAACTCCAAAATTCCTTTTTCGTCATCTAATCCCTTAAGTCCGAAAAAGTATAAAACAATACAGAAGGGATGAGTTTTCGATAACTGTAACGAGCCGAATAAAACAAGCGCTCGACCTTTTTGTGTAATAATCCCTCAGGTCCAAAAAGATTAAAATCTAGAGGAGGGATAGCTCTTCCGGTCACTTTAACGAGCTGGAAGGCCAAAACTCGGCAAACTTTTCATATTTTACGAGTTAGGAGAAAAGAGCTCAAAGAAGACTCGTCTTTTGAGGAACGAGTGATAAACAGGGATAGCAGCAGATTCCAGGTACAGGTTGGAATTTTCCAATCACGGCAGTGTCACAAGGATGGCTAAGTGAAATCACTCTTCGCAGCTGTTCCTCAAAATAGGTAAACAATCATATGGGGGTGAACGATCGGCCAAATGGAATGGAGGTGGCAGGTGCAAACACGACCAAGGCTTTTTATGGCTAATAAATTTACGATCGCAATGGTTATTAACCGGAATAGGTTCATTTTTTAATGAGCTTAAACTCTGGAGGGAACTCTTGCTCAATCTTATGTTTATTTTTTAACGAGCATGAACTATGTGCTAAAACTGCTCGGATCTCGCTTTCTATTTTTTAACGAGCATAAATTCTGCGGTAAAACTGCTCGATTATATGGTCAAATTTTGATTTTTACCATTACTAGCTTTTCTCTTTTCAAGTATAGTACTGCATTTTCAATTGCTGCAACAAACTTTGTTAGAAATGAATAATATTTGCATGAAAATGAGATTATAACCCTAATATTTCACTTTGAACTACGTAAATAGCCATTAAAAAGGTGTTTTTACCTCTCATTTACCATTTCATTTGCATTTGGTTTGTTGGAGCTCTGGAGGTGCCTCTTACCCTTTGATTTTCACCAGCTGATTTCGGGAGATTCTGCGGACGATTTTCGGCGCCGTCTGGACCAGGTAGGAGCTAAACCCTAGCTCTTTCTTTTCATGGTTTCATTTTCCAGTTTTAGGCCTGTTTTCAGTATTTCTGAGCCCCAGGGGTTTTGTAAAATCGCCCTAACTTCAGCGCAGGTTCCCCTTTCGAAACCTGCGCTGAATGTCAAGCTGCCTTAGGGCAGCCTGACCTTCAGCGCAGGAGGGAGACTCTCTGCCTGCGCTGGGCTCAAAAAACTGAGTTTTCAGGTCATTTTTTGATGATTTTTCGCCAGTTTTTCATCAAAATCAGGAACTTACTCCTTCTCTTGTTTGCTTTGCAGGGAACTTTGAACAACATGTCCCTTACATGGCAAGAACGAGAACATGAAGAGGCGGACATGATTGCCCTCCATGACCCGGTCACGGTGAACGCGCTGCGGAACTGTGGCCTGCTGAAGTTTTTCCGTATCTCTAGCATGAGAGCACAGATTTCTTTGCTGCAGTATATGCTTGATGCTTGGGATCCTGTTAACCAAGTATTCCAGATTAGGGGAAAGTCCATCCCCTTGACCATAGAGGACATGTACTTCTTGACTGTGTTGTCAAGACGAGGTGCCCCCATTTCCTTGTCAGGTACGGCTCGGGGGACTGATTCCACCAGAGATTATGTCCGCCAGTATTGCAGGGAAGGTTCTCAGCCGAGCAGAGGCGGCAAGATTATTATCCATGAGATTACTGATCGGGCTCTCAGGTCCATTCTGTACACTATTGGTAGGATGGCCGGTAGCGCAGCTCTACATGTTGCCAACAGATCTTATATGCAGCACGCCTTGGAGTGTCTCCAACCGAAAGTATTCAACTGGTGTGACGCAGTACTTGTTCAGATGAAAAGTCAATTGACCAAGGTAAAGGACGGGAAGATGAAGAACTTTGGATTTGGTTCTATTCTGACTGCCTTCGCCTTGGAGAAAATCCCACTGACGCAGCCTCAATACATCATACTCGACTTGCCTTCTCCGACCGAGCCACGCATGCAGAGGTGGGTTGACCACATGTCTAGGCATGCTGGTCAACCTCAGATTACTTTTACTGAGGCCTTCTTCAGGTGGTTCGAGCGCTAGGAGATGGCGTTTTCTGAGTATCCATATGTGGGTATGGATTTCCGAGGTGATCCGGATTTGGTGCTACCGGATGGCGAACAGTGGGGCGCCATTGGTAAACTCTTTGACCATATTACTGTTTACTGTTCTTATTTATAATGTCGTTGTGCTTTATTCTATCAAGACTTTTAATTGTACTATTGGATGCATGCAGATATTGGTCCTGTTCGTCTAGCAGTTCGTCCGAGACCGCCAGTTGCTGCCCCGGCAGTGGAGCCTACTAGGAGAGCTGTCATTCGTGACCTTGACGATACTGAGACCCTTACAGCCGTGCAGGAGCAGGTTGAGAGCCTTACTCTCGGCATTCCCGATGTGAGGATTGATGAGTTACCTGTACAGCTGCAGCGACACACTACTGGTGTACCTAGACGATGGACTCGTCTCTTGCGCATGATTGCACAGGCCGTGACGTGCTATCATGAGCACCACTAGGCTAGGGTGCCCCCTAGCACTTTTTGAGTTTTTAGGTCATATGACCAATTTTGTCTTGGTTACAGAACATTATGTATGAACTATATAAACAGCTTATATATTTTGATTTTCGAGTTTTATTCTGTTTGAGTTATATGATCCATATGTACAATCTTTGATGATGTGTCCCTTTTATAAATGTTGCAAATGTCTATCTAACACATAGTTTGCTAATGAGTCAGTTAATGTGTTTAAGTTTCTTGAAATATGTTGATATTTAATTGAATCAAATCGTCTTTCCAAGATCTTAACCCTTAGGAACATGCGATAAATAGTCGGATTGCGAACAGAATATATACCATTGAATTGTAGTATTACAAGCTGTGAGTCTAGCCTGACAATTAGTCGGCGTATGCCACGTGTGATGGCATCAGAGAGTAGTTCTATCAACGCGCTATACTCAGCGATGTTATTCATTGATTTCCCAATACACACACCTCTGAAACTTACTAACTCGCCGCTTGGATCAAAAATGGCCCAAGCTACGGAAGATAGGTTCTGCGAACTATGACTCGCTCCGTCGACATATCCAACACATGTCTCCAAAAGGTTCGACATCTGCAACGAATGTAAAAGGTGGATCATTCGACCAGAACAAATACTTTAGCGAAAACAAAATACAACAAAAGCATGCAGGTTACTATTTAAGCATAGTAACGCTTGAGGTACAGCCCGTTGCGGGGCTGCGCCAGTGGAATTCCATCGTAATCCATTAACTCGTAGGCTCCTTTTGCTAACACCCTTTTAACAATATAGGGGCCCATCCATAAGGACTTGAATTTACCTGCTCCCAACTTATCAGATTCTTGGTCATAAAGCAAGACCAAATCACCTTCTGAGAAGATACGGGGTTTGACATTTTTGTCGAACTGAGCCTTGACTCGTTTCTTATGGGCTTCGTTAGCCAAAGCGGCGTCACACGGTTTCATCCAATTGGATTAATTCCAAGAAACGAGCCTCTTCTTCTGAAGTTCCGGGGAGAAGACCGATTGCGAGTTTAAGCGATGAAATTTCGCACTGGATTGGCAAGACTGCTTCCAGGCCATACACCAGTTGAAAAGGTGTGAACCCGGTTGCGTTCTTTACCGACGTTCGGTAAGCCCACAAGGCTGAGTACAGGATTAGGTGCCACCTTCTTTTATGAACCCCAATCATCCTTTGCAACATACGCTTCAGGACCTTGTTGATTGCCTCAACTTGTCCGTTGGCTTGCGGATAATATGGGGTAGAGCTGTCGTGAGATAGCCCTAGCTTGGCAGCTAATTCGACCATCATGTGATTGCGAAAATGCGACCCATGATCTGTAACTATAGCCTGTGGTACGCCGAACCTGGCGACTACATGATTGAAAAAGAAAAGGGCAGCTGTTTCACCAGTGTTATCCAATGTAGGCATCGCCTCGGCCCATTTGGTAAAATAGTCGACAGCGACTATAATATACCCATGCCCCCCGGTCGAGGTGGGGTTACATTGCATGAAATCGATGCCCCACTTGGCGAAGGGCCCAACAGCAACTATCGGCTGTAAAGGTGCGGGTGGTCGTCTGGTTTTGCTATCAAAAATTTGACAAGCATGGCAACTTCTGACTGCGGTTATGCAATCTTTGAACATGGTTGGCCAGAAGTATCCTGCTCGTAATATTTTTTGTGCTGTTGCATATCCAGATTGATGCCCCCCACACGCGCCTGAATGACACTCATTCAGGGCTTTTTCGGCCTCCTCATGGGTAAGGCACCTCCTCAGAACTGTATCGACACCACGACGGTAAAGTGTATCACCGACGATCATGTAGTCTTTGCTTGGTATCGTATACGTTTTTGTTCGGAGTGAGAGGTGTTAGGCCTGAATTTTTGGGTTTGGAGATAAACTATGATATCTCCATACCACTCATCGCTTACAGATATCAGAAACAAACTTTCGTCCATGATTGACTCTTCCGATGTTTCATCGTTGGACGACGATGGGAGATCGCATAATAATTCTGCGAAAACTAGAGCTTTCTTTGATTTGGATCTCACAAATTCCAGATCAAACTCTTGAAGGATCGCTATCCATTTTGAATATTTGCCCCCCAGCAACTGTCACGAAAGTATATAAGTCATGGGGTTGCAATCTGACAAGATGGTAGTTTTCCGAAAGAGGACATAATGTCGAAACCTTTGAATCGCTTGAACAGCTGCAAGCGCTAGTTTTTCAACATAAGAATATTTACTTTCTGTATCGTTTAAGTTTTTACTTAAATAATAGATAGGATGTTCAATTCCATTGACTTCTTGAACTAAAACCATTGCAATGGTCGTATCCGCTGCAGCCAGATACAGGTTAAAATTTCTTTGATAGTCTGGGGCGTACATTAATGATGCTTTTACTAGACAATCTTTCAGAGCATCAAAGGAAGCTTGCGCCACCTGGTCCCAGACAAAAGGTACATCCTTTTTCAAAAGACGAGTATAACCCTTAGCAAGTTCTGCGTAATTTGGAATGAACCTCCTCAGAAAGCTTGCTTTCCCTTGGAGTTTCTGAATCTGAAGCAAAATTGAAGGTGGAGGCAAATTAATGATTGCCTAAACCTTGCAGGGGTCGAGACGAATCCCATCCTTAGAGACTACAAAGCCAAGTAAGCGACCAGAACCGACGCAAAACGCACATTTGTGTGGATTGAGTCTTATCTTGTAATGTCGACAACGTAGAAATATCGCTCTTAAATGCTGCGGATGATTAGTCCGCTTTCGCGAATGAGCCGGAAGATCGTCGAGATAAGGTTGAACAATGTTCTTGATGTCATGGAAGGCATAATTCATCGCCCTCTGAAACGTCGCCCCTGCGTTCTTTAAACCAAAGGGTAATTTTCGATAAACGAATGTGCCCCACGGACAAATAAATGCAGTCTTTGACTGGTCCTGTGGGCGGATATTTATTTGATTATACCCGGAAAATCCATCCATAAATGAAAAGATTTGACATCCGGCACATTCATCAATTATCTGGTCGATGAAGGGTGTAGAGTAGTTGTCCTTCGGACAAGCTTGGTTTACATCCCTATAATCGACACACACTCTAATCGTCCCTTGTTTCTTCATAACAGGGACAATATTCGATACCCAATCGGTTAGAGGAACCGGGTAGATGAATCCAGCATGGAGGAGTTTTTCAACTTCCGCCTTAATGGCAGCGGCTTTCTTGGGGTGCACATGCCGAAGCCGTTGTCTTACTGGTTTGACATCAGGATACATTTTAATTTCATGTTCAACGATACTCAAGTCAATGCCTGGCATTTCATCATATGACCAAGCAAAGACATCTCTAAATTCACGAAAAAGAGCGTTATATATTTCCAGTTCTGAAGGGGAACAACCTTTTCCAACATAAATATTCTCTACAACATTTGTCTTAGTCGAGATATTTATGGCTATAGTCTCTTCAATATTGGATAGGTTTCGCTCGGAATCCACCGTGTTTACAGTATTTGTTAGGAATTCAAAAACTGAAGGGTGATAAAGGTCACTTTGAGTATCTTCTTCATATTCTGGAAGAAGGGAACGATGGTGGTGATCATTCCATGGTGCTCCCTCAATCATCATTGATTGTAAGATTCCTTCGTCAGTCCCATGTAATTTTGACCAAGGATCTAATGGGGTTCCATATTCTCTAGACCTATCTACCCAAACGCTTGACGAGCGTTGATTTGGGCTCGCCTCCCATGCTTGAAACATTGATTGCTACAATATTTCTAAAGGGCTTGGGGGCAAGACCATTGAATGATCCATGTTGACCTTCGTGGAAGATATCATGTTGCAGGTTGCTACAAAAGGTACATTTCCTATATAAATAGGAGGCGGTAGTGCGAAAGTTCCCATCAAGGTGGGGTCTTTCAATAATCCTACTCCGATATCTTGAATTGAATGGTTGCTTTCATGGATCATGGGAATGCTTCCTGTAGCTTGTGAATCATTAGGGAGGAAGTTCTGTTGGTCGACGACCATAATCCCTCCTTCAAACGGGAAAGCGATCTTCCTAAAATAAGTCAACACGACAGCTGCCATGGCATAAATCCATGGTCTTCCCAATAGAATGCTATAGTCAAGATTTCCATCAATGACCTCAACATCAATTTCTACTGTCTTTCCTCCTAGTTCAACTTTCAAGTTATTAAGGGTACCGTACGGGGTATAAGTCCTTCCGTCGAAAGCTTTTAATGTCGTCGATGATCGCGACAAGGTTGGAGATCCTAAAGTTTTCCAGCAACTCATCGACATAATACATGTCGATGCTCCCTCATCAATTATTGTTCTGTGAACAGTTTTGTTGAGGGCTTTCACTTAAATAAGGAAAGCTAGTTGAGCTGGTAACTGAGGATCGTATCCCTTGTGATCAAAGGATACAAGATTGGAATCCTTAGGATCAACCCCACCAATTGCTGATAACAAGGCCTGCCTTTGGGTTGGACAATTTTGTAGTACTTCAAGGGTCGACATAGCAGACGACGATTGTGCCAAATCTTCCACTATATTATAATGTTGCGCCGCTCTGGCGCGAGGATTAAATGTCGACTTGTGTACTACACCCTTTGGCGGTTTTATTGTTAATTCAGGGATGATGGGTGGTACAACTTCTGTCGAAGTTGTTGTCGAACTACTTGGTTGATCTTTACCTTTTTCGTTCGACAGCTGAGGATTCCCATAATCTTTGTTCCTTGTCGAAATCAAAGCATCATTCTGCTGTTTTGAAACCGACAACATAAGGACTTGCGACGGGGAAGCATTTCCATTATCAACCAGATTTTGACCTGGGTTGGGAAATGGATCAGTTAACACAGCTGAGGTTTGGGAACTTTTAAAGAACCTTTTTAACTCAGCTTTGAATGGGCAATTCTTTGTGTTATGATCCTTATCATCACATATTAGACATGGATAATTTTGTCTCCCTTTCCCAGGAGGGTTTGAAGAATTTTTTCCAGGGGATGACTCACCCTGTTTCTTCTTCTTCCCTTTGTTTTTCTTTTTCTTGCTTCCTGGTTGATTGGTTTCTTTGCCTTTATCTTCTGATACGACATTTACTTCCGAAGCAAGAATTTCTTCTTTTGCATTTTGATCTGAATTCTTACAGGCTTTCTTTGACGAAGCCTTTATCGATTTCGTGTTTGCCGTGCCAATCACGCCGTCACCGGCATGAGAGTCACTATTTGATTTAGGAGGAGGAGGAATTGAAAACTCTGGTCTAGGGGCGTCAGGTATCTTGTCGTAGAGTGTGCCGGACTGAGTATAAACTAAGTCCAAATACTGTGCACGAGCAATTACTTGCTCCTCTGTTACGACTCCCCCCTTGGCCACATCTTCCGTAATAGCAGGAAGTAACGACTTTATAAACCATTCAGCTAACAACTGATCGGGAACATATGTTTTCACCATCCTACGACGATGACGCCACTCATGTATATGATCAGATATATGGGTGGCAGTTGTCTGCTTGAAGTTGGTTAATATTTCTGTTCCCGTTTCATACCTTATCGGTAATTGAAAATGGGTTAAGAAAGTCGTGGCTAGGGAACTAAAATTGTCGAAAGAGGCTCTTGGCAATTCAATATACCATTTAGCCACTGGACCCGTCAATGTCCTCTGAAAAAGGCGAAGCCTTATCGAATCGTCGTTTAAGGTGTTCGACGAACACCACAGATGAAAAGTCATCACATGATTCGATGGGTCTTCACCTGGATTTCCATTGAATTTAGGAATGTCAGATGGAAGTTTATGAGGAATCGCTGGCCACCAAGGGGCATAAGCAATCGGATCGTTGGTTAACCGGTGTAAATCGGGTAACTCTAAAGTTGCCACGAATGGTAACTGTTGATTCAGGTTAGGTGAAGCGTAACCAGGGTACGATGGAATCGCTTGAGCAGTGGGCCTTTGCATACCAGCATAATGTAATTGATGTTGGTATGACTGATACGGCGGTGGACTTGGCCACTGTAAAGTGGTTGGTTTTGACCGTTTTGGATATACGGTTGTCCACTATTCGCAAAGATCTGCTGCTCAGAACCCTGGTACACCTGTTGGAATTGCGGTTGTTGGTATTGCACAAGCCATGGTTGTGACACCATGTTTTGTTGTGCTATGCTAACCATTGGACCGAGGTGTGGGGTAATTGTACCCGTTTGTACTTGTGTCGCCCCACCAGTTGGTGATTGTGGTTGTGACCCATGGTCAAGTGGCTGTTGCATTACAACCTGAGAAATCTGAGGTTGACATGCAACAGGTATCGCTTGAACTTGTGACACTGTTACAATAGCCGGTGTGGTTGGGATGTTCGTCACAGGTACACACTGTTGCATAGAATATACAACCCTTGGTTGTTGAGGTAGCATAGGTACCCAACTACTTGATGCAATTCCAGTATAACCTGAATACTGTTGCGAACTCACGTATGGGTACCCTCCCGAAGGGGGTAATGAAAGGGCATATTGCCCCCCATACGGTATCAATCCCGAACTCAAGGGGATCGATTGCCAAGATTGACCTCCAAATGGATCAATTTGGCGAGTTTCAACATAAGAGTTGCCGGGTATTACTCCGGATGAACAAACTGGAACAGACCATACTGTCGAAATAGTCCCTTGGTGGACTCCTTCTAGTTGTTGTGAGCTAGTTGGGACAGCTGGTATGCCGGCAAACATCGTCGGAGTGACGGCAGGGACTTCTGCTGTCGTTGTGTCATTTGACACAGTCCTAGACGATGACGGTTGTTCAGACATTTTAATTCTATCCAATAGATTGCCTAGCGATTCTACAGGGACTTCCACTTGTGGTGGATTAACTTCTGATGAAGGAAATAGAGTGACCCCGACTCCAAAATGAGTTGGAGTACTTGCTTGCGGATCCTCTGCAATTTCCTCTATCGCAATCAAACCCGGTGGAAGAGGAAGACCGTCAGGTCCGAAAAATATTTCTTCGACAGCGACAGTTGTTTGAGGAACAAAAATCTCTGGACCGGTTACAGATGGAACTGGTTCAGTTATGCAAGTATTTTCCCCCAGACTAGGATCAGTATTACTGTCCTTCTGTGGCTGTTGAACTTCTTCTATAGAGGCAGGGTTTCCAGAAATGTTAGGAGTAACCGGAACCTCAGATGCAGTTGGAACACTTGTTCTAACTTTTATAGGAGATTTTGAACCGGTTAAACGAGTTCGCTTTGTCCGTACTGTTTTCGATTCCAGAGACAAAGACGGTTGACTCGTAAGCCTCCGCGAATGACGGGGTTTCAATTGACTTTCTTCCACGATTGCGGATTACTCGATCAACCAAAATATTAAAAGGGGAAATTTGTGTTTCCGAATTGAATGAATTTTATTAGACGCTTTTAGACACAACTTGCTTTTTCACTTTTTAAGAGTCGAGAAAAAGCTAAAGATGACTCTAGTCTCCTTCGATGTATTAACGAGCCCGAAGTGACAAATGCTCGGTTGGACTTTTTCAGTTATAGAGTTTGAAAAAGGCCAAAAGAAACTGCTCTGGAGATCTAGGCAGAGGGTGTGCCAAACCTTTCGCAAAACCACAGAATACGTTTTACGGTACGGGTGGTCGATATTCGTGAATGCTGTGTTCACTGCATTGCGATCAGTAGGGCGGCCGACACAGTTTCCTATGGATAAAGGCTTTGTTCCTATAGGGGTCTCCCAATATATACGCGACAGTACGTGGGAGCACAAGTCCGTATTGATACTTATCGCTTCACCATGGAGGAATCACCCAACCACTCAACGCTAAGATATCACGTTTAACGACGCCAGAACACGTCTCTAGCTTAGACCTCTATGTGTTTGCATTATGTTTCAATGCGTTGTTATGTAAATTCAATTTATTTTAAGGTTGATCTTGTTTAGCAGTTTGCCTTTATGGATCACCACGAGATGTATAGTAACACTCCTAAATGCAGTCTAAGATGATAAGCAAGCTTTTCAATCTTTCAACTTTGAAAATCTTAACTACTGAGGGAAAAGAAAGACAACATCTTTTCACATAGATCATAGAGCACACACTAATGCACTTTTTCCTAAATCAACATGCAAACTGTCATAATGCACATGCACAATGCAAGTATTTCTTTTCTCTTTCTTAATGTTGGTGCGATACAAAAAGAACGCTGTTGTATAACTTTGAATTCAATTTCAAGTGAAAGCAAACAAGCTTGTCCAAAATCAAAAGACACCTTAAGATTTACTTGTTTCGACACTAGAAATATATAAATTCAAACCATATGACAAAAGCAAAAGCTCAATCAGCTATGAACAACAAATAAACTAACTCTTAAGATCAGAACGACACTTTATCACAGGTCTAGATCTAAGAGGCCACAGCAAGACTAGTTCACTTTTCGTTATGGGAAACTGCAAATGATACAAGAAATACACAAAGAACAAACACAGTTTCTTTATACAACCGAGGCGGAATAGTGGCAAGGAAAGTTGGTTTCAGATAGGTACATTGACTGGTAACAGGCTGCAAAAACAAGGGTGAAAACAGGGCAATGAACAGCAGGGAACCCCAGCAGCACAAGGCAAGACTGGTTCAGCGCAGGTGGTACACTGTCAGTTTGACATTCAGCGTAGGTAGCCCCTTCGGGAACTGCGCTGAAATGCAGACAGCCTTCACAGCACCTGCACTGAAGAGACAAACTTTCGTTTTTCTCAGTTTCCGGGTCACAGATTGCTCAAAAATTCACAGTTTTTGGCCAAATCAGAAGCTATCGGTCAAGTACACACTAAGGGATGAAAAGGAGGATGAAAAGCTATCACTAAGAGCTATTTAGAGTCCTTGTGGATCAGCTCTTCAAATCATAAACTTGCCCAGAAACTGAGCTAGAGTAGCTGCCCTCTACTTTGCATTTGAAAGACCCAAATGCAGTTCGATTCGGTACTCCCTGTATTTATGAAATGAATAGCAAAAACACAAACAACCAACAAGATACAATCCCCAGCGAAGTCGCCAATTTGTTGTTGGGAAAAGTATCCAATACGGAATGACCCTATTCCACTCTAAGGGTGATAGTACCTCAGCAACAACCGAATGCAAAGCTATTCGAGATTACTTCTTTGCGAGATGTAAGAGAGAGGAGAAAGAGATCCACTAACCGTTATCTTCCGCTAATGATTGATCCAATCTTCCCTCTTTGCTGCTTGCTCCCAGCTCCTTGCTCTTTCACTGGCCCAGCTACACCAAGATCCTGCAAAATAACAAGAGAGGGAAACTACAAGAAGCATACATTCATAATTGATTCAAGGATTAGAATAAATCAAATATACAAGTATCAATACGCCATTGAGACACATGCATATAGAAGAACCTCAAATGCTTTATTAATGGAAGAAGTAAAGTTCTGAGAGTGTTACAACCATAAGAGGCCCAATCCAGCAACACCTCCCAGCAGAAAGAAATCTCCTCTTCACCTCCTTCAATGCAATCACCCAATAGTTCTATACTCAAACCAACAACACTTCCTTACATTCACAAGATTCCAACCTCCATAGACCTCATGAGAGAGCTCTATATATAGGAGTTTTGGAGAAAGGATGAGTCAGCTTGAGGCTGGCATGAAGCTGACTAGTGTCCTCTCCCACTTCAGTTATTCTTCAGTTCTTGAGTCCACTTGGAGGTTCTTGCTTCCACTTGGAGATCTAGATCCTCTTACTCATCACTAGGCGAATTCCCTGATCCAAGTGTCATTTTGGAAGCTTCCTGGGCATTGACACCTTGAGGAATGACTGTGCCACTTGGCCAATCTCGCCCAGCGCAGGTAGCCTTCATTAAAGTTGACATTCAGCGCAGGTACAGAGTGGATCAGTTGACATTCAGCGCAGATGCTCAGTGGAGCAGTTGACATGATCTAGAATTAGCTTGTTTTTGAGTGTTTTCAGGTGGAGAACTGATATTTAGTGCTGTGGTTTGTTGACCTTGTTCCTCTAGGGGTAGGAACAACATGTTTAGGGACTTTGGATCCCTTAGATTATTGACATTTCATGTTTCATGCTATAAGGCACAAAAATGTCTATAACAACATGTCAAATTATGTTCGGAAAATCTTTTCAAGATATCTAAAACAACATTTCTATAAGCTCTCATGCGAGGATGTTTGGCCTGAAATTCACCTTTCACTTGCTTGATAACTAATTCGGAGTCGCCATATACTGCTATTTTCTTTGCCTTTAACTTCAGAAGGATTTTCAAACCAGCAATAAGAGCTTCATATTCTGCCTCATTATTCGAGCAATCAAATGCCAATTTATAAGAACATACCCGTACCTTGCTTGGAACTTGATCTTGGGCTGAGAATGGGCTTCGAATCCACACACCGATACCAGCACCATCGCTGCCCATTGCACCATCAAAATCCATGGTCCAAAGACCCTCTTCATCATCTTCTAAGTGCTGAAAATCTGATTTTGATTCATGTTCTGCTTGCTGCCCATTTATTTTTGCATTTGGCTTTATGACAACAGACCTTTCTTCACTTTCCTTTCTCAAAACATCCCTGAAATTTTCTGAAATGTCTGGTATATCTTCTACTTGAACTAACTTACTATCTACCTCATTGAAATTTTCCACAAACAAAACAAAAGATTCTAAATCTGTCTGTACATAATTTACAGGGTGATTCACGGGCTTTTCCTTACTAGTGATCATGTATTTCATCTTTTGTTCTCGATATAACTTCCTCATTTGACCGAAAACTGGAATTGAAGCATATCACCATGTACTTTTGACATGTACTTTTGACCAAGGATCTAATGGGGTTCCATATTCTCTAGACCTATCTACCCAAACGCTTGACGAGCGTTGATTTGGGCTCGCCTCCCATGCTTGAAACATTGATTGCTACAATATTTCTAAAGGGCTTGGGGGCAAGACCATTGAATGATCCATGTTGACCTTCGTGGAAGATATCATGTTGCAGGTTGCTACAAAAGGTACATTTCCTATATAAATAGGAGGCGGTAGTGCGAAAGTTCCCATCAAGGTGGGGTCTTTCAATAATCCTACTCCGATATCTTGAATTGAATGGTTGCTTTCATGGATCATGAGAATGCTTCCTGTAGCTTGTGAATCATTAGGGAGGAAGTTCTGTTGGTCGACGACCGTAATCCCTCCTTCAAACGGGAATGCGATCTTCCTAAAATAAGTCGACACGACAGCTGCCATGGCATAAATCCATGGTCTTCCCAGTAGAATGTTATAGTCAAGATTTCCATCAATGACCTCAACATCAATTTCTACTGTCTTTCCTCCTAGTTCAACTTTCAAGTTATTAAGGATACCGTACGGGGTATAAGTCCTTCCGCCGAAAGCTTTTAATGTCGTCGATGATCGCGACAAGGTTGGAGATCCTAAAGTTTTCCAGCAACTCATCGACATAATACATGTCGATGCTCCCTCATCAATTATTGTTCTGTGAACAGTTTTGTTGAGGGCTTTCACTTAAATAAGGAAAGCTAGTTGAGCTGGTAACTGAGGATCGTATCCCTTGTGATCAAAGGATACAAGATTGGAATCCTTAGGATCAACCCCACCAATTGCTGATAACAAGGCCTGCCTTTGGGTTGGACAATTTTGTAGTACTTCAAGGGTCGACATAGCAGACGACGATTGTGCCAAATCTTCCACTATATTATAATGTTGCGCCGCTCTGGCGCGAGGATTAAATGTCGACTTGTGTACTACACCCTTTGGCGGTTTTATTGTTAATTCAGGGATGATGGGTGGTACAACTTCTGTCGAAGTTGTTGTCGAACTACTTGGTTGATCTTTACCTTTTTCGTTCGACAGCTGAGGATTCCCATAATCTTTGTTCCTTGTCGAAATCAAAGCATCATTCTGCTGTTTTGAAACCGACAACATAAGGACTTGCGACGGGGAAGCATTTCTGTTGGAGAGGTAAATCCCCTCTACGGATAGAGGCGATCCCTACTAGCCCAGCAAGGGTCTAGCAACAATCATACAATGCTGCTACGCATATTCCTAGTTACAATTAAACAAGAGGTAAAAAGCACCTACTTGGATTCCTGCGCTGTCGTTTGGCGAAGAGATGTTGCCTTCGCTCCTTCGCTTCAGCTGGTCACAATCCTCCGTGGTCCCCGCGAATGGACACCTGCACACACGAAGAGAAAGCAAACGCAAGCGTGAAATCTAGTAAAAGCAACCATACATCAGTCAGAAAAGATATAATTCACATTTACCCATTGCATAGACAAACGAGAATGGAACAATAATAGCAGTCATCTATTATTAATCAGAATAGAGAAGAGTACAACCAAATGTTCTGACGTCGGTAACCTTCTCAGGAGGGGCCAGTCAGCATGTATCTCAAGCATTCACCTTTGAGGATGGTTCTCCCAAGACAAACAACTCTCTCTCTCTCACACAAATGTCACAAACAACCTTCCCTAAGCAATCAATCACTTCCACACCTAGCACACCAAACCTATAGCAGCAATCTGAGCACTACAAGCTCTGTACAATCCAAGCTATTCCAAGCTAAGTCTAACTAGCTGCTCATGGTAATGGTGAGAGTTTATATAGGAGAAGGAGTCTCCTAAAAAGGTGGAAGGATGAGCTTATCTTCAAGGGAAGTTGTTGGAAAGGGTCGAACAGACATGCCATAGAAGGGAGTCGACATTCACAAAGCTAACAACCAAGCCTGGAGAGATCTGGAAGGCAGGTTGTTTGAACAAATTCGCCCAAACTGGATCAGCGCGGATTATAGGGAAACTGCCGCGCTGTCGGCGCATCTCCATAACTGAAGAAGTCATGTCAGCGCGGAAGCACACGGGAAAGGCGCGCTGTGGACCATCGCGGAAAAGTGATGTTCTTCCGCGCTAGCAACACACAACATACACTGGAAGGCGCCTGTCATCGCGGTTATTTTAGGAACAGACGCGCTGATAAACAAAACTTTGGAAAAATGGGTTTTTAACTAGTTCAGGGAGCAAGAACTTAGTCATTGTGAAATCTGGGCACAACAGGGTGACTGACAGGAAGGCAGTGAGAAATTACTGTGTAACAGATGCCCCCTAAAGCATGAAGACCGAGAGAGTGGGAGGGGTGAAATGCTTTACAACACACGCCGAACTGGAACACCACCAAGAAGGACCGAAAATCTCTGACAATCAAGTACATGCAGTCTAGGCATGGGCGCAGCCATCCAAAAGACATGCGAGAATGGTCTGTGGAATGGACGCAGCCACCCAGTCAAAGAGACCAAAAACTGATAAGGTATGGTCGCAGCCATCCATGAAGACTCAGGTATGGGCGCAGCCATCCATCAAGGAGTCATGCAATGATCATCCAAAATTCGCAGCCTGGACCATAACAAGCAAAGATCCAGGGTCTTGCGCTCCATCTCGACCCGAACAAAGTACAAGTCCAAGCATGTGAATACAGGAGTTGAAGTCGAACATGCGTGAACATCGTCTGATTACCAGTCAATGATGAAAACTGTTAACAGACGCGAGAGGTACCACCAATAATGACAATGGTCCTCAAGGTACTATAGGTACAATCCGTGGTGTGTGAATCAATGAGTTGGTGTCGAACACCCACGGAATCATTCGATCGAAGGCCAATGATGTAAACCTTGCGTCGAACACGAAGAACCTGCCATTGAGGCATGCAGGCTCCAAGGCACCTGAAAGGAGTCTCTAAGTCACTTTCCCGGATAATGAGTTGGAGTCGACGGGAAGGGACCTTGATCGAAGGTGGGCCATAATGGTTCCCACATCATCGACACGAGACAGAGGTATAATAATTTGTGTGAGATAGCGAACAAGGTTGCATTGTGGCAGAAGACAACTTCTCTTGAACATGTGGCGGCACTATAACGGGTTTGGCAGTACTTGACATCAAATGAGCAGAGGATATGGTAATGATGGCACTGAGCAAATGAGAGGCCAAACAGGATATCCCAAACCCATGGAGGCTAGTGAAAACAAGATGAGATGACCCCACCCAGACACGAAACAACAGAGTGCCATGTTCAAGAGCGACGTACTGCCGACACGACTGTAATCATAGTTCCATTTTCCCCACCATTTCTGGCAGGTACCCCGATTATTTTTGGATGACAAGCTTGACGGGGATAGCATATGCTTGATGTGCGTCATTACGACAATACTCGATGTCATTGAGTATTTAACGAGCCTGACAAAGGAAAAACTCGGCCTCTTTTCTTGTTTTGAGAGTCTGAAAAGAATGCGGAAAAGGAGACTCCAGGGGGTCCTTTTTCGTATAGTTGTGTCTCTCGAGCCCGAAAAAGTATAAAACTATGCTCGAAAGAACCGCCCGGCCATTACGACCGAGGAGTACTTTTCGTAAATAGTGCTTTTGACCCGAAAAAGTAAAAAAGCGGTCGAAAACACGTCGTTTTAGAGCCGATAACGAGTTCGAAACGACAAAAACCCGGCAATCTTTTTAGTTTAAACGGTCGAAAAAAGAGCTTTAAAAATGACCGCCTCTCGTTCCGTTAACGAGTCGAGAGGGGGACTCGGCAATCTTTTCATCTTTAAACGGTCAGAAAAGAGCTGAAAGCAGACCTCCATTTTTATTCTCTTTAACGAGTCAAAAAGGGAAAAATACTCGGCAATCTTTTCATATTTTATGAGTCAGAAAAGAGCTTAAAGGTGACTCATCCTAGAGGAACGAGTGGTATAAAGGGTAGCAACTGGTTCCGGCAATGGTGGAACTGTTCAATACATGTAATGGTTAAGCGGCTGGCTAATAAAACCAATCATCACTGCGGTTCCTCAGGAAAGGATAAACAACCAAGTGAGAGCATATGATCGGCCAAAGAGATGGTGGCGATGGAATGAAACAACCAAGGCTCATCTAGCAGAATTCAGCGGATAAAAATGGCAATCACGAGATGTAAATCGGGTATGGGTTCATTTTTACACAAGCTTGAACCATGGAGAACTTTGCTTGGATTCGGTTTCATGTTTACACAAGCTTGAAATGAAAAACTATGCTTGTTATAAGTTTGCATGCCCCCAGCATAATAATGAAAATCGAGGTACATGCCCCCCAAGCTTCATTGCATTCGACAAAGTGGATGGAATGAAGGTTCACTCTCGAGATCTATGAAAGACTCGACTTGTATTTTACGAGATCTTAATCAAAAGACTCGATCTGGAAAGGGAGGTGTTTCATTTTTTAATGAGGTTGACACAGTAAAAGAACTATCCTCATAACCCGTGTTTCATTTTTTAACGAGCTTGACACAAGATCAGGAACTATGCTCGACTCCTTGTTTCGTTTTTTAACGAGGTCGACACAAGATCAGAACTATCCTCGGACCAGACCCAATTTCATTTTTTAGGGAGCTTGACATAGGAAAGTGAACTATGCTCCGACCAGACTTCATCATAATGAATGGGAAGTGGAGGCCCCCAAGAAAGTGGCTCCGAAGGGAAGGCCGACATCTTGGAAATCAGGACCTAATGCCCCCAGGACACTATGCACGATGGTGTCATCACTGGGTAAGGGCACGGGGTAGGTGGCCACGTAGTTGATTTGCGGTGAGGCACATGCAACTTGTGGATGAAAACCAGGAGGGAAGGATGAGTGCGCCGGAGGGGCTTGTGGACGAACGAACGATAACTGATCGAACGTCACTATTCTTCCATCGTGTGGAAAGCAGACCACACGGAAAAGTGAAGAAACAAGGGCTCCCATGGCATACACATAATCACGACCAAGGAGAAGACTGAAGTCTAAAGAACCTTGGGTAACTGAGATGTCTATATAGACAGTCTTGCCCCCCAAAGTAATAGGAAACTTTGGAAGGATCCCTAATGGCTGACTCGTTCCTCCGTCAAACGCGGTGAGATGCGGCGCAACAGGTACGAGCGATGGGGAACCCAAAGCTCGCCAAGTCGTAACGGGCATGAGACTAACCGATGCTCCTTCGTCTAACACAGTGCCGGGCAGCGCCTTATTGCAAGCATAGGCGGTGACCCAGAAAGGCACGTGGGATGGAAGGGGAGGGGTAGTCAAACGACTCCAATCAAAGGAAATGACCGAACTACTTGGTGGGGGAACCATATGGTTGCCTCCCTGCTCGGAAAGAACCGACTCTGGATCCTCGGGAGAGGTTGGGGTGGGAACACCATTATCAGGCTCCGGAGGATTTGCCGAGACGAGAAGAACATGAGAATTTTGCTCTTCCGAAACAGAGTGCTTGAGAGGAGGTGAACTCGAATCAACACCCTTTCCGGCCAACGACGGGTCTGGAACAGACTGGGAACAGCCAAGTTCGGGAAGAGGGGCCTGGACAAAAGGGGAATCTGAAGCGATCTCTTTGTCAACAGGGGCGCGATCTACAGTTGTAGAAAGACGTTGATAACCGGCGGGAAATGGATTCGGAGGAGCAGCAAGACTTTCCAACACAGCAGAGGCTTTATCCATGAGGGGACAAAGGTGAAGGGGATGTTTGCCTTCACAAAGTCGACAGGGGATTCGAAACTTCCCTTTCTCCTTACCATTCCCAACTGATGAGGTAGCATCGCCATGATCATTAGTGGACGATGAAGGGCGGGTCGGATCATGAGACCAAACTTCTAATACCCTGGGAATGCCAGGACAATCACGAAGCAGATGGTCCTCCTTGCATAATCGACAAGGAAACTTAACCTTCCGCGGAGGAGCAGAAGGTGACCCGACTTCAGGTGTACTGGAGTGGATAGCTGGACTTGAGGGGGGGACTGTGTGTGTAAGCTCTCCCTTAGGAGACTTCTTCTTCTTGGTCTTCTTCTTCTTCTTCTTAGCCACCTGGTTATGCGAATCGAGACTTTCACCAGGCGAAGCACAAGAGGACGACGTAGAAGTAGGCGTCGAGGGGGAGAGATCCACCTTAGGATCAACATGATGTCGTTCAGGTGGAGGGACTGATGGACTAACAGCCGATACGGTAGGGACCAAAGAGGTTGAAAACAACCACACAGGCAACCCGACAGTTAACCCTGGTAGGGACAACGTCGCCATATACGAAGCACCAACATTCCCAAGAGGAGGGAATTGTCCTGGATTCCCATCAGAGGGGGAACCTGGGTTGGTGAATCCCGGAAAAGTTGCCATAGCAAACGAAAACGAAACCTACTCAAGCTAACGCACACGAGATCTAATCAGGTGATGTTATCGCGGCCGAATAAATTTTTAAGACACAGGAACTGAACTTGACCTTTTCATGTTTCAAGAGTCGAGAAAAGGACGAAAAGATGACTCCAGTCTCCTTCAAATGTTTAATGAGCACGAAGTGACAAGACGCTCACAGGCACCTTTTCATTTAGGGAGTCCGAAAAGGATCAAAAGTGACTGCTCTGGAATTCTAGGTAGAGGGTGTGCCAAACTTTTCGCAAAACCACAGAATACTTTTTAGGGTACGGGTGGTCAATCTTCGTGAATGCTGTGTTCACTGCATTGCGAATCGTAAGGCGGCAGACTCGGCTTCCTATGGATCAAGGATAAAAGCCTAGTGGGGTCTCCCTATATACGCGACGGTACGTGGGAGCACAGTCCGTGTTAGACCACTATCGAGTCACAGAAGGAGGAATCACCCAACCTAATGTGAAACAACAGTGACTATGTTTTAAGACGCCGGAACACGTCTCTAACCTAGACCTCTAGATATTTGCGTTTAGTTCCAATGCGTTTTTAGATTCATTTGGTTCATTTTACAGTTGATCTTGAGATTAAGTTTCGATTTCAAGCTCTATCGTATGTTCGCTCACAATTACCTAGATGCAATCTATATGCCAAAAAAATCCCGTTTTGTTCGATGAATTCTAGCTACGAGAGGGCAAGGAATTTTTAATCAAACAAAACAAGTACAAGCAAACAAGCAACTTAATGCAACTAAAGTGAGGAAAGGAAACTTTTTCTTTTGAAAATGCAAATCAACGAAACGTTCTTTTCCTTTTCAATTTTTTAAAGCAAAGCTACTAGTTTGATTTCTTTTCAATGACATAAAGCACCTAAAGGAATTTGGAGGAACCGGAACACCAAGTAAACTACTTAATGAAAACACACAGAGTTCCAAAAACACTCAACCAAAGTTTCCAAATCAAAGGAAAACAAAGTGTTGCACGAGCTATGTGATCTAAGCTCTGCAAGACAAGCAAGGATTGCAAGCAAGGAGGAAGCGAATGTGAACTGATCGATCCAAACAATCGTAATCTATGCTTGGTAGTGAAGAAATCGAATCAACATAAAAAAGGTGGTTCAATAATCGACACTAAAAATCAACCAGCAACAAGCAGTGGAAAAGCCTCAAGCAAATCAATAAGAGGGTTGTGGATGAACCTTGAATAGACAAGTAACCCAAGCAAACGGTTTCTCGATGAAACTTCTAAAGGGCTAGGTCACATGGCCTAAAAACACAAGAGTCACTCGAATGAAATCAAAGAGAGAGCATCCCTTAACCAAAAGCAATCAAAACAAGCTAATGAGGGACAAGAAACCACAGGGGATAAGAAAGATTGATGAATTCAGGAGATAAAGTTATAAAAACAACTTTTCAGGAGTCAGCGCAAGTTTTACACTAAAAACCCATGTCAGCGCAACTTTTACACAGACCACCCGAGCTGTCAGCGCGACTTTTGCCCAAAAAACCGAGCTGATCTCAGAAAAACACAGTCGTCGCGGAATTAAGCTAGAAACCCAAGGTCAGCACGGGTAGAAAGCTAGCAAGTGGCGCTGACATCGCGACTATACACATCTTTTCCGCGCTGATCCGATTTTCCAGGATCGTCGCGACTGTTAGGCGTATTTACGCGATGAACAGGATGTTGCAAAAGGGTGAGCGCGATGTCAGCGTGACTGTTAAAATTAAATCCGCGATGGAGCTCAAAAATAGTGACAGGCAAATCAAAACTCCCAAATCAAAACAACCAATCTTTCAATCAAACAGGGGCATCTCCCAGATCAACCCAGGAAACGCAAAAGACTGATAATTAATCCCCAATTTCAAAAAGAGAGCAATCAAATTCAAACACAAAGATGGACTCAAGAGACAAAAAGGCTGTTCCCCAGCGGAGTCGCCAAATTGTTGGAGAGGTAAATCCCCTCTACGGATAGAGGCGATCCCTACTAGCCCAGCAAGGGTCTAGCAACAATCATACAATGCTGCTACGCATATTCCTAGTTACAATTAAACAAGAGGTAAAAAGCACCTACTTGGATTCCTGCGCTGTCGTTTGGCGAAGAGATGTTGCCTTCGCTCCTTCGCTTCAGCTGGTCACAATCCTCCGCGATCCCCGCGAATGGACACCTGCACACACGAAGAGAAAGCAAACGCAAGCGTGAAATCTAGTAAAAGTAACCATACATCAGTCAGAAAAGATATAATTCACATTTACCCATTGCATAGACAAACGAGAATGGAACAATAATAGCAGTCATCTATTATTAATCAGAATAGAGAAGAGTACAACCAAATGTTCTGACGTCGGTAACCTTCTCAGGAGGGGCCAGTCAGCATGTATCTCAAGCATTCACCTTTGAGGATGGTTCTCCCAAGACAAACAACTCTCTCTCTCTCACACAAATGTCACAAACAACCTTCCCTAAGCAATCAATCACTTCCACACCTAGCACACCAAACCTATAGCAGCAATCTGAGCACTACAAGCTCTGTACAATCCAAGCTATTCCAAGCTAAGTCTAACTAGCTGCTCATGGTAATGGTGAGAGTTTATATAGGAGAAGGAGTCTCCTAAAAAGGTGGAAGGATGAGCTTATCTTCAAGGGAAGTTGTTGGAAAGGGTCGAACAGACATGCCATAGAAGGGAGTCGACATTCACAAAGCTAACAACCAAGCCTGGAGAGATCTGGAAGGCAGGTTGTTTGAACAAATTCGCCCAAACTGGATCAGCGCGGATTATAGGGAAACTGTCGTGCTGTCGGCGCATCTCCATAACTGAAGAAATCATGTCAGCGCGGAAGCACACGGGAAAGGCGCGCTGTGGACCATCGCGGAAAAGTGATGTTCTTCCGCGCTGGCAGCGCACAGCATACACTGGAAGGCGCCTGTCATCGCGGTTATTTTAGGAACAGACGCGCTGATAAACAAAACTTTGGAAAAATGGGTTTTTAACCAGTTCAGGGAGCAAGAACTTAGTCATTGTGAAATCTGGGCACAACAGGGTGACTGACAGGAAGGCAGTGAGAAATTACTGTGTAACAATTTCCATTATCAACCAGATTTTGACCTGGGTTGGGAAATGGATCAGTTAACACAGCTGAGGTTTGGGAACTTTTAAAGAACCTTTTTAACTCAGCTTTGAATGGGCAATTCTTTGTGTTATGATCCTTATCATCACATATTAGACATGGATAATTTTGTCTCCCTTTCCCAGGAGGGTTTGAAGAATTTTTTCCAGGGGATGACTCACCCTGTTTCTTCTTCTTCCCTTTGTTTTTCTTTTTCTTGCTTCCTGGTTGATTGGTTTCTTTGCCTTTATCTTCTGATACGACATTTACTTCCGAAGCAAGAATTTCTTCTTTTGCATTTTGATCTGAATTCTTACAGGCTTTCTTTGACGAAGCCTTTATTGATTTCGTGTTTGCCGTGCCAATCACGCCGTCACCGGCATGAGAGTCACTATTTGATTTAGGAGGAGGAGGAATTGAAAACTCTGGTCTAGGGGCGTCAGGTATCTTGTCGTAGAGTGTGCCGGACTGAGTATAAACTAAGTCCAAATACTGTGCACGAGCAATTACTTGCTCCTCTGTTACGACTCCCCCCTTGGCCACATTTTCCGTAATAGCAGGAAGTAACGACTTTATAAACCATTCAGCTAACAACTGATCGGGAACATATGTTTTCACCATCCTACGACGATGACGCCACTCATGTATATGATCATATATATGGGTGGCAGTTGTCTGCTTGAAGTTGGTTAATATTTCTGTTCCCGTTTCATACCTTATCGGTAATTGAAAATGGGTTAAGAAAGTCGTGGCTAGGGAACTAAAATTGTCGAAAGAGGCTCTTGGCAATTCAATATACCATTTAGCCACTGGACCCGTCAATGTCCTCTGAAAAAGGCGAAGCCTTATCGAATCGTCGTTTAAGGTGTTCGACGAACACCACAGATGAAAAGTCATCACATGATTCGATGGGTCTTCACCTGGATTTCCATTGAATTTAGGAATGTCAGATGGAAGTTTATGAGGAATCGCTGGCCACCAAGGGGCATAAGCAATCGGATCGTTGGTTAACCGGTGTAAATCGGGTAACTCTAAAGTTGCCACGAATGGTAACTGTTGATTCAGGTTAGGTGAAGCGTAACCAGGGTACGATGGAATCGCTTGAGCAGTGGGCCTTTGCATACCAGCATAATGTAATTGATGTTGGTATGACTGATACGGCCGGTGGACTTGGCCACTGTAAAGTGGTTGGTTTTGACCGTTTTGGATATACGGTTGTCCACTATTCGCAAAGATCTGCTGCTCAGAACCCTGGTACACCTGTTGGAATTGCGGTTGTTGGTATTGCACAAGCCATGGTTGTGACACCATGTTTTGTTGTGCTATGCTAACCATTGGACCGAGGTGTGGGGTAATTGTACCCGTTTGTACTTGTGTCGCCCCACCAGTTGGTGATTGTGGTTGTGACCCATGGTCAAGTGGCTGTTGCATTACAACCTGAGAAATCTGAGGTTGACATGCAACAGGTATCGCTTGAACTTGTGACACTGTTACAATAGCTGGTGTGGTTGGGATGTTCGTCACAGGTACACACTGTTGCATAGAATATACAACCCTTGGTTGTTGAGGTAGCATAGGTACCCAACTACTTGATGCAATTCCAGTATAACCTGAATACTGTTGCGAACTCACGTATGGGTACCCTCCCGGAGGGGGTAATGAAAGGGCATATTGCCCCCCATACGGTATCAATCCCGAACTCAAGGGGATCGATTGCCCAGATTGACCTCCAAATGGATCAATTTGGCGAGTTTCAACATAAGAGTTGCCGGGTATTACTCCGGATGAACAAACTGGAACAGACCATACTGTCGAAATAGTCCCTTGGTGGACTCCTTCTAGTTGTTGTGAGCTAGTTGGGACAGCTGGTATGCCGGCAAACATCGTCGGAGTGACGGCAGGGGCTTCTGCTGTCGTTGTGTCATTTGACACAGTCCTAGACGATGACGGTTGTTCAGACATTTTAATTCTATCCAATAGATTGCCTAGCGATTCTACAGGGACTTCCACTTGTGGTGGATTAACTTCTGATGAAGGAAATAGAGTGACCCCGACTCCAAAATGAGTTGGAGTACTTGCTTGCGGATCCTCTGCAATTTCCTCTATCGCAATCAAACCCGGTGGAAGAGGAAGACCGTCAGGTCCGAAAAATATTTCTTCGACAGCGACAGTTGTTTGAGGAACAAAAATCTCTGGACCGGTTACAGATGGAACTGGTTCAGTTATGCAAGTATTTTCCCCCAGACTAGGATCAGTATTACTGTCCTTCTGTGGCTGTTGAACTTCTTCTATAGAGGCAGGGTTTCCAGAAATGTTAGGAGTAACCGGAACCTCAGATGCAGTTGGAACACTTGTTCTAACTTTTATAGGAGATTTTGAACCGGTTAAACGAGTTCGCTTTGTCCGTACTGTTTTCGATTCCAGAGACAAAGACGGTTGACTCGTAAGCCTCCGCGAATGACGGGGTTTCAATTGACTTTCTTCCACGATTGCGGATTACTCGATTAACCAAAATATTAAAAGGGGAAATTTGTGTTTCCGAATTGAATGAATTTTATTAGACGCTTTTAGACACAACTTGCTTTTTCACTTTTTAAGAGTCGAGAAAAAGCTAAAGATGACTCTAGTCTCCTTCGATGTATTAACGAGCCCGAAGTGACAAATGCTCGGTTGGACTTTTTCAGTTATAGAGTTTGAAAAAGGCCAAAAGAAACTGCTCTGGAGATCTAGGCAGAGGGTGTGCCAAACCTTTCGCAAAACCACAGAATACGTTTTACGGTACGGGTGGTCGATCTTCGTGAATGCTGTGTTCACTGCATTGCGATCAGTAGGGCGGCTGACACAGTTTCCTATGGATAAAGGCTTTGTTCCTATAGGGGTCTCCCAATATATACGCGACAGTACGTGGGAGCACAAGTCCGTATTGATACTTATCGCTTCACCGTGGAGGAATCACCCAACCACTCAACGCTAAGATATCACGTTTAACGACGCCAGAACACGTCTCTAGCTTAGACCTCTATGTGTTTGCATTATGTTTCAATGCGTTGTTATGTAAATTCAATTTATTTTAAGGTTGATCTTGTTTAGCAGTTTGCCTTTATGGATCACCACGAGATGTATAGTAACACTCCTAAATGCAGTCTAAGATGATAAGCAAGCTTTTCAATCTTTCAACTTTGAAAATCTTAACTACTGAGGGAAAAGAAAGACAACATCTTTTCACATAGATCATAGAGCACACACTAATGCACTTTTTCCTAAATCAACATGCAAACTGTCATAATGCACATGCACAATGCAAGTATTTCTTTTCTCTTTCTTAATGTTGGTGCGATACAAAAAGAAAGCTGTTGTATAACTTTGAATTCAATTTCAAGTGAAAGCAAACAAGCTTGTCCAAAATCAAAAGACACCTTAAGATTTACTTGTTTCGACACTAGAAATATATAAATTCAAACCATATGACAAAAGAAAAAGCTCAATCAGCTATGAACAACAAATAAACTAACTCTTAAGATCAGAACGACACTTTATCACAGGTCTAGATCTAAGAGGCCACAGCAAGACTAGTTCACTTTTCGTTATGGGAAACTGCAAATGATACAAGAAATACACAAAGAACAAACACAGTTTCTTTATACAACCGAGGCGGAATAGTGGCAATGAAAGTTGGTTTCAGATAGGTACATTGACTGGTAACAGGCTGCAAAAACAAGGGTGAAAACAGGGCAATGAACAGCAGGGAACCCCAGCAGCACAAGGCAAGACTGGTTCAGCGCAGGTGGTACACTGTCAGTTTGACATTCAGCGTAGGTAGCCCCTTCGGGAACTGCGCTGAAATGCAGACAGCCTTCACAGCACCTGCACTGAAGAGACAAACTTTCGTTTTTCTCAGTTTCCGGGTCACAGATTGCTCAAAAATTCACAGTTTTTGGCCAAATCAAAAGCTATCGGTCAAGTACACACTAAGGGATGAAAAGGAGGATGAAAATCTATCACTAAGAGCTATTTAGAGTCCTTGTGGATCAGCTCTTCAAATCATAAACTTGCCCAGAAACTGAGCTAGAGTAGCTGCCCTCTACTTTGCATTTGAAAGACCCAAATGCAGTTCGATTCGGTACTCCCTGTATTTATGAAATGAATAGCAAAAACACAAACAACCAACAAGATACAATCCCCAGCGAAGTCGCCAATTTGTTGTTGGGAAAAGTATCCAATACGGAATGACCCTATTCCACTCTAAGGGTGATAGTACCTCAGCAACAACCGAATGCAAAGCTATTCGAGATTACTTCTTTGCGAGATGTAAGAGAGAGGAGAAAGAGATCCACTAACCGTTATCTTCCGCTAATGATTGATCCAATCTTCCCTCTTTGCTGCTTGCTCCCAGCTCCTTGCTCTTTCACTGGCCCAGCTACACCAAGATCCTGCAAAATAACAAGAGAGGGAAACTACAAGAAGCATACATTCATAATTGATTCAAGGATTAGAATAAATCAAATATACAAGTATCAATACGCCATTGAGACACATGCATATAGAAGAACCTCAAATGCTTTATTAATGGAAGAAGTAAAGTTCTGAGAGTGTTACAACCATAAGAGGCCCAATCCAGCAACACCTCCCAGCAGAAAGAAATCTCCTCTTCACCTCCTTCAATGCAATCACCCAATAGTTCTATACTCAAACCAACAACACTTCCTTACATTCACAAGATTCCAGCCTCCATAGACCTCATGAGAGAGCTCTATATATAGGAGTTTTGGAGAAAGGATGAGTCAGCTTGAGGCTGGCATGAAGCTGACTAGTGTCCTCTCCCACTTCAGTTATTCTTCAGTTCTTGAGTCCACTTGGAGGTTCTTGCTTCCACTTGGAGATCTAGATCCTCTTACTCATCACTAGGCGAATTCCCTGATCCAAGTGTCATTTTGGAAGCTTCCTGGGCATTGACACCTTGAGGAATGACTGTGCCACTTGGCCAATCTCGCCCAGCGCAGGTAGCCTTCATTAAAGTTGACATTCAGCGCAGGTACAGAGTGGATCAGTTGACATTCAGCGCAGATGCTCAGTGGAGCAGTTGACATGATCCAGAATTAGCTTGTTTTTGAGTGTTTTCAGGTGGAGAACTGATATTTAGTGCTGTGGTTTGCTGACCTTGTTCCTCTAGGGGTAGGAACAACATGTTTAGGGACTTTGGATCCCTTAGATTATTGACATTTCATGTTTCATGCTATAAGGCACAAAAATGTCTATAACAACATGTCAAATTATGTTCGGAAAATCTTTTCAAGATATCTAAAACAACATTTCTATAAGCTCTCATGCGAGGATGTTTGGCCTGAAATTCACCTTTCACTTGCTTGATAACTAATTCGGAGTCGCCATATACTGCTATTTTCTTTGCCTTTAACTTCAGAAGGATTTTCAAACCAGCAATAAGAGCTTCATATTCTGCCTCATTATTCGAGCAATCAAATGCCAATTTATAAGAACATACCCGTACCTTGTTTGGAACTTGATCTTGGGCTGAGAATGGGCTTCGAATCCACACACCGATACCAGCACCATCGCTGCCCATTGCACCATCAAAATCCATGGTCCAAAGACCCTCTTCATCATCTTCTAAGTGCTGAAAATCTGATTTTGATTCATGTTCTGCTTGCTGCCCATTTATTTTTGCATTTGGCTTTATGACAGCAGACCTTTCTTCACTTTCCTTTCTCAAAACATCCCTGAAATTTTCTGAAATGTCTGGTATATCTTCTACTTGAACTAACTTACTATCTACCTCATTGAAATTTTCCACAAACAAAACAAAAGATTCTAAATCTGTCTGTACATAATTTACATGGTGATTCACGGGCTTTTCCTTACTAGTGATCATGTATTTCATCTTTTGTTCTCGATATAACTTCCTCATTTGACCGAAAACTGGAATTGAAGCATATCACCATGTACTTTTGACATGTACTTTTGACCAAGGATCTAATGGGGTTCCATATTCTCTAGACCTATCTACCCAAACGCTTGACGAGCGTTGATTTGGGCTCGCCTCCCATGCTTGAAACATTGATTGCTACAATATTTCTAAAGGGCTTGGGGGCAAGACCATTGAATGATCCATGTTGACCTTCGTGGAAGATATCATGTTGCAGGTTGCTACAAAAGGTACATTTCCTATATAAATAGGAGGCGGTAGTGCGAAAGTTCCCATCAGGGTGGGGTCTTTCAATAATCCTACTCCGATATCTTGAATTGAATGGTTGCTTTCATGGATCATGGGAATGCTTCCTGTAGCTTGTGAATCATTAGGGAGGAAGTTCTGTTGGTCGACGACCGTAATCCCTCCTTCAAACGGGAATGCGATCTTCCTAAAATAAGTCGACACGACAGCTGCCATGGCATAAATCCATGGTCTTCCCAGTAGAATGTTATAGTCAAGATTTCCATCAATGACCTCAACATCAATTTCTACTGTCTTTCCTCCTAGTTCAACTTTCAAGTTATTAAGGATACCGTACGGGGTATAAGTCCTTCCGTCGAAAGCTTTTAATGTCGTCGATGATCGCGACAAGGTTGGAGATCCTAAAGTTTTCCAGCAACTCATCGACATAATACATGTCGATGCTCCCTCATCAATTATTGTTCTGTGAACAGTTTTGTTGAGGGCTTTCACTTAAATAAGGAAAGCTAGTTGAGCTGGTAACTGAGGATCGTATCCCTTGTGATCAAAGGATACAAGATTGGAATCCTTAGGATCAACCCCACCAATTGCTGATAACAAGGCCTGCCTTTGGGTTGGACAATTTTGTAGTACTTCAAGGGTCGACATAGCAGACGACGATTGTGCCAAATCTTCCACTATATTATAATGTTGCGCCGCTCTGGCGCGAGGATTAAATGTCGACTTGTGTACTACACCCTTTGGCGGTTTTATTGTTAATTCAGGGATGATGGGTGGTACAACTTCTGTCGAAGTTGTTGTCGAACTACTTGGTTGATCTTTACCTTTTTCGTTCGACAGCTGAGGATTCCCATAATCTTTGTTCCTTGTCAAAATCAAAGCATCATTCTGCTGTTTTGAAACTGACAACATAAGGACTTGCGACGGGGAAGCATTTCTGTTGGAGAGGTAAATCCCCTCTACGGATAGAGGCGATCCCTACTAGCCCAGCAAGGGTCTAGCAACAATCATACAATGCTGCTACGCATATTCCTAGTTACAATTAAACAAGAGGTAAAAAGCACCTACTTGGATTCCTGCGCTGTCGTTTGGCGAAGAGATGTTGCCTTCGCTCCTTCGCTTCAGCTGGTCACAATCCTCCGCGGTCCCCGCGAATGGACACCTGCACACACGAAGAGAAAGCAAACGCAAGCGTGAAATCTAGTAAAAGCAACCATACATCAGTCAGAAAAGATATAATTCACATTTACCCATTGCATAGACAAACGAGAATGGAACAATAATAGCAGTCATCTATTATTAATCAGAATAGAGAAGAGTACAACCAAATGTTCTGACGTCGGTAACCTTCTCAGGAGGGGCCAGTCAGCATGTATCTCAAGCATTCACCTTTGAGGATGGTTCTCCCAAGACAAACAACTCTCTCTCTCTCACACAAATGTCACAAACAACCTTCCCTAAGCAATCAATCACTTCCACACCTAGCACACCAAACCTATAGCAGCAATTTGAGCACTACAAGCTCTGTACAATCCAAGCTATTCCAAGCTAAGTCTAACTAGCTGCTCATAGTAATGGTGAGAGTTTATATAGGAGAAGGAGTCTCCTAAAAAGGTGGAAGGATGAGCTTATCTTCAAGGGAAGTTGTTGGAAAGGGTCGAACAGACATGCCATAGAAGAGAGTCGACATTCACAAAGCTAACAACCAAGCCTGGAGAGATCTGGAAGGCAGGTTGTTTGAACAAATTCGCCCAAACTGGATCAGCGCGGATTATAGGGAAACTGCCGCGCTGTCGGCGCATCTCCATAACTGAAGAAATCATGTCAGCGCGGAAGCACACGGGAAAGGCGCGCTGTGGACCATCGCGGAAAAGTGATGTTCTTCCGCGCTGGCAACGCACAACATACACTGGAAGGCGCCTGTCATCGCGGTTATTTTAGGAACAGACGCGCTGATAAACAAAACTTTGGAAAAATGGGTTTTTAACCAGTTCAGGGAGCAAGAACTTAGTCATTGTGAAATCTGGGCACAACAGGGTGACTGACAGGAAGGCAGTGAGAAATTACTGTGTAACAGATGCCCCCTAAAGCATGAAGACCGAGAGAGTGGGACGGGTGAATTGCTTTACAACACACGCCGAACTGGAACACCACCAAGAAGGACCGAAAATCTCTGACAATCAAGTACATGCAGTCTAGGCATGGGCGCAGCCATCCAAAAGACATGCGAGAATGGTCTGTGGAATGGACGCAGCCACCCAGTCAAAGAGACCAAAAACTGATAAGGTATGGTCGCAGCCATTCATGAAGACTCAGGTATGGGCGCAGCCATCCATCAAGGAGTCATGCAATGATCATCCAAAATTCGCAGCCTGGACGATAACAAGCAAAGATCCAGGGTCTTGCGCTCCATCTCGACTCGAAAAAAGTACAAGTCCAAGCATGTGAATACAGGAGTTGAAGTCGAACATGCGTGAACATCGTCTGATTACCAGTCAATGATGAAAACTGTTAACAGACGCGAGAGGTACCACCAATAATGACAATGGTCCTCAAGGTACTATAGGTACAATCCGTGGTGTGTGAATCAATGAGTTGGTGTCGAACACCCACGGAATCATTCGATCGAAGGCCAATGATGTAAACCTTGCGTCGAACACGAAGAACCTGCCATTGAGGCATGCAGGCTCCAAGGCACCTGAAAGGAGTAACACTTCATTTGTTTAATGTGCAGCAGTAAAGAAAGGAGATGAAGCACATAAACACACTTACAAGTACATTAAGATACACATCATCAACACATGAGTCCACAAGAATCCCAAAGATGACTGCAAAACCCTGGTCTTCCTTAGCCAAAAATTGCAGAGATACAAGTGAATAATACAATGATAGCTTCTCCCTCAAGAGTCCAACCTTCCAACCCCTGAAAATGATTAAGAAAATACATAATATAGGCAATCCAACCTCTTCCCTTGCCTCTAGGGGTCGAGCTCATCCTTCTAGGAGCTGTTTCAACTAATTCTAAACTGAGCACTAAAATCTAGGCAGTCAAAACAACTTGCCTCTATAAGCTAGGAAACCAATCCATTCATTAAATATTTACCCTTGACATGAATGAATCTTCTAGAAGTGCTAAACAAGAGTAAAAGTGTCTTAGAGTTACAATAATTACATCAAAGATAATCATTTTCAACCCCAAAAAGTCAAACTGAGTCAAATCTGCGTTTTCTGGGCTATACAATGCAATCTGGCAAAATCTGCTCAACGGGTCGTGCCCCCCTGCTCAACGGGTCGCGCCCCTTTGGAGCCCTGTTTTAGGCACTTATCGATGTCATAATTGGGTGCAGGATAGCTCGTTGGAAAGGTCTGTGAGTCTACTTTCTAACCCAACTGGAATTTTTGGATTTGGAGGTCATTTGCCCTGTCAAAACTCAATTCTCCCAAGACAGCTTTCTGCAGTTCAAAAAAGTGGCAGAAAGTCAAATGTTTCATGTATTTTGACCTTCTGGAGGCCCAAAACTCCATAAAAACTCAAGTCCATCCATGGGCATATGTAAATTTGCATAAAAAATCTAGAAATGCTGAGTTTTTGCAAAAAGGAGCTGTCATGTCGGGTGATGGGAGCATCAGGCTGCTGAGATGGTCCTCCCTCCTCATGAATAGCCTCCTGATGTGGCTGAGGTGGCACTGTGAAAAACTCACGGGAGATGAACTCCTCCCATGAGATACCCTACTGAGTCAACTGATGAGAGACTATAAGCTGGATCAAACCATAGTGACAAAGGCTCCTTTACTGCTGGGTCGGGGTCTTCCTCTGCAACATGGGCACCATCCTCTGAATGTTCTGAAACAGGAAGACCGGGAGGTTCATCATCCTCACCCAGGTGAAATGCATCAACAGGCGAATGTGATATGAATACACCTGTGAAAATCTGCCCTCACATGTAAAATAATGCATGATAAGTCTCATGAGGGGGGCATACTCACTCCGAAGAAATCTGAATGGGAAAACACCCGTCAACAGTCTCACAAATGATGGCCGGACATAAGGCTCAAAGTGAACAAAATCAAGTAATCTGCGCTTAGGCCACACCTCACCCACATTTGGTATCCCTGTAGCCTCTGAGATCACCTCGGGTGTCAATATGAAATTCACCCCTTGTTGTGGGGAAAAGTATCCGATGCGGATGACACTAACCCTACTCTAAAGGTGACAGTCTTTAGCAACAACAGAAGATAAAGTTTTCATGTTCCACTTTATAGAAGTTCAGAGAGAATGGAAAGAAGGTCAACCAACCTGGTGTCCTTCGCTTAGTCGATCCTTGCTCTTCTCTCCTTGTATCTCGTTCCCAGCTCCTTGCTCTCCTAGCCGGTCCAGCTACATACAGATCCTGCACAAAACAAGAGAGCAAACTACAAGATACATGTACTCATAACTGAAGCATGGATTAGGGTGCATCAAATATACATGTAAACACAAAGCATCTATGTAAAACAAGTATATAGGAGAACATGCAAACTTTATTGATAGAAAGTAACAGGGTTCCAGAGGAATTTACAACCAATGATGGCTCCAATCCAGCAGCACCTCCTCGGCAGCAAGAACTCTCCTCTTCACCTCTAGTAAAACAATCACCCAATAGCTCTGACTGCAAACCAACAGCACCTCCTTGCTTAAACCAAAATTCTAGCCTCCCTAGACCTCATAGAAGAGCTCTATATATAGGATAGAAGAAGAAAGGATGAGTCAGCTTGAGACTGACATGAAGCTACCTTGTGTCCTCTCCCTCTTCAGTTAATCTTCAGTTCTTGAGTCCACTTGGAGATCCTTGGTTACACATGGTGATCAAGTACCTCTTACTCATCACAAGGCGAATCTGATGAACCAATTGTCAGTTTGGAAGCTTCCTGGGCAGTTGACACCTTGCAGGATGACTGTGCCACTTGGCCAATCTCGCCTAGCGCAGGTAGCCTTCATTACTTTTGACTTCCAGCGCAGGTACAGAGTGGGACAGTTGCATTACAGCGCAGAAGCTCAGTTAAGCAACTGACATGATCCAAAATAAGCCTGTTTTGAAGTGTTTTCAGGTGGAGAACTGATTGGAAGTGCTGTTGTTTGATGACCTTGTTCTTTTAGGGGTAAGAACAACATGTTTAGGGACTGAGGATCCCTGTAATTATCGACATTTCATGCTCCATGACGCGAGGCACAAAAATGTCTATAACAGTTGCCCCCTAAAGTATGAGGCCGTTTATCGGGTGAAATGCTTTAGCTAGAGGATCCGAAGTTCGTTCCAGTGCTGAGGAGAGTGCCCTGTAATACAATACAATACAATACATTATTTTTCATTCATCATTATTCTCATGATCTAGCTGAGGCGGGCATTCCCATGCTCAGCTTTCTATAAATACATTTTGGTACATATGACAGACGATCGTCTGAAGATAGACTGATAATTTTCCGCTGAAACTATCATCCTTTGAATAGGATGATCATCTGCTGCAATGATGTACACGGCAAATGCTTTTATATTTCCTGAATATATATCGCAGCCCGGATGGATGAAACTAGATCCGGGGTCTTCAAAATCGTTTGATCTTCACTCTAAGTACAAGTCGATCCATGTGAGAATTTCGCTGAAGCCGAACATGGAAAGACATCGCTTGATTACCGGTCAATAATGAAAACCGTTAACAAGCGCGAGAGGAATCACCAATAATGACGATGACCCTCAAGGTACGGCAGTACAATTCACGTGGCGTGAATAAAGGACTTGGCGTCGAACCGCCACGCAAAATCTTCTGGTCGAAGGTCATTGATGTATACCTGTCGCCGGAAGTGAGAAACTTGCCATTGAGGCATGCAAGCTTCAAAGTACTGATGGGGGTGTTCCTAGATCAACTTCTTGGATAATGAGCTGAAGTCGACAAGAAGCGATCCGTCAAGGGAGGGCCTTAATGAATCCCACATCAGTGACACGGAACGGAGCTAATGATTTTAGTGGAGGCAAAAACAAACTGTGAAATATGATTCAGGGTGGCGATCATGAATGGATGAAGGATAATGTATGGTAGTGGATGGGACACGGTTGAAACTTTCAGAATGACCCCTCTTGAACATATAACGACACTGATGCGATGGATCGGTAGCATTACCCCAAATGTGGATGGTGTGGCGAGGACCATGGTGATGAGACCGGTGAATGAAACAACCCAACCCGATGTGGTACGGAGGAAAAGTGTCATGTTCAAGAGTGACTTGCTACCTTTAAACTTTGAATGTTCTCCCAATTTTTCCCCAGTCATTTCTGACCAGTACCTCTTTATTTTTGTCAAGCTTGAGGAGGATAACATATGCTTGTTCTATAACCTGCCCTTCGGGCAAGCCCATCGCTACGATTTAACGAGCCTAGCGATAGGGAAACTCGTTCTCGTCTAAAGACAAGTTTGTCGCTATTTAATCATTTTAACGAGTCTAACGACAATGAAAACTCGGTCCTTTTCATTTTTAGATAGTCTGAAAAGGTACAGAAAGTTAACTCCATAATTCCTTTTTCGTCAGCTAATCCCTGAAGTCCAAAAAAGTATAAAACAATACAGAAGGGATGGCTGTTCGGTACTTTTAACGAGCCGAACAAGACAAGCGCTCGATCCTTTTGTGCAATAATCCCTCAGGTCCAAAAAGATTAAAATTTAGAGGAGGGATAGCATTCCGGTTATTTAACGAGCTGGAAGGCCAAAACTCGGCAAACTTTTCATATTTTACGAGTCAGTGAAAAGAGCTGAAAGAAGACTCGTCTTTTGAGGAACGAGTGATAAACAGGGATAGCTACATATTCCAGGTACAGGTTGGAATTTCCAATCACGGCAGTGTCACAAGGATGGCTAGGTGAAATCACTCTTCGCAGCTGTTTCTCAAAAGAGGTAAACACACAAATGGAAGTGAATGATCGGCCAAATGAACAGTGGAGGTGATGGATGAAAACACGATCAAGGTTCTTATGGCTGATGAATTTACAATCTCAACAGGTTATTTACCGAGATAGGTTCATTTTTTAATGAGCTTGAACTTTGGCGGAAAAACTTTGCTCACAACTTATGTTTATTTTTTAACGAGCATGAACTATGTGCTAAAACTGCTCGAATCTTTTGCATGCCCCCAGCATCATAATAACGCATGTCAAAGGAGGGTGCCCCCCAAGCTTCATTGCATTCAACTTGGTGATTGGAATGAAGGTTTACCTTTGAATTTTGAAAAGGGGATTTGTTTCATTTTTTAATGAGGTTGACATAATAAAAGAACTATCCTCATGACTCCTTGTTTCATTTTTTAACGAGGTTGACACGAGATAAGAACCGTCCTCGAATCTTCATTTTTTAACGAGGTTGACCTGAGATAGGAACTATCCTCGGAGCCGACCAAATATCTAGGAATCTTCCGAATCCAACCAGAAGATTGGATTAGATTTCATTTTGTAGGTTTCCACTGTGGCCACTTCCGTCAGATTACTTGTAGGCGGTAGGGCGAAAGTACCCATTAAGGCATGGTCTTTTAGGAAACCTACTCCGATATTTTGGAAAAAATGATTCCTTTCATGGATCATTGGAATGCTTCCTGTAACTTGTGAACTGTTGGGGAGAAAAGTTTGTTGGTCGACGATTGTAATTCCTTCTTGGGAGGGAAATGCAATCCTCCTGAAATAGGTCGACACAACCGCGGCCATGGCATAGATCCAGGGCCTTCCTAGTAGGATGTTGTAATCGAGGTTTCCATCAATTACTTCAACATCAATTCCTACTGTTTTGCCCCCCAGTTCAACTTGCAAGTTACTTAAAATCCCATATGGAGTGTATGATCGTCCATCAAATGCTTTTAACGTCGTTGACGATTTCGACAAGGGTGGTGATCCTAATTCTTTCCAGCAACTCATCGACATGAGACATGTAGATGCCCCCTCATCAATAATTGTTCGATGAACAATTTTGTTGAGGGCTTTCACTTGAATAAGGAAAGCTAGTTGAGCTGGTAACTGAGGGTCATATCCTTAATGATCAAAGGCCACAAGATTGGAATCCATTGGGCCAATCCCACCTATTGCTGATAATAAAGCTTGCTCTTGGGAGGGGTAATTTTGTTGTACCTCAAGTGTCGACATAGTGGACGGCGATTGGGCCAGGTCCTTTACTATATTATAATTCTGTGCTCCTTTGGCACGAGGATTAAATGTCGATTTGTGTACTGCTCCCTTTGGAGACTTTATTATTGGCTCAGGAACGATGGGTGGCACAACTTCGGTCAAAGTTGTTGTTGAACTACTAGGTCGTTCATTAACCTTGTTGTTCGACAGCTTTGGATTCCTGTAATCTTTACTCCTTGTCAAAGCATTATTCTGTTGCTTCGAGGTAGACAACATAAGCACTTGGGATCCGGAAGCATTTTGATTAGCAACCAGATTTTGACTTGGATTAGGAAACGGATCAGTCAATACTGCTGGGGTTTTTGAACTCTTGAAGAGTTTCTTAACTTCAGCTATATGTGGACAATCTTTCGTCCAATGATCCTCATCGCATATATGACACCCTGTCGGGGGTCTCCCTTTCCTTTTCTTTATCTTCTTGCCCCCTGGTTGCTTCAGTTGTTTGCCCTTGTCGGTCGACATGGCATTTACTTCTGAGGCAAGAAGTCGCTCATTTGCATTTTGACTAGAAATTTTGTGTTTTCCAGTCACGCCATTACTGGCGTGAGAGTTAGTATTCGATCCAGGAGGGGGAGGAATTGAAAATTCAGGTCTAGGGGCGTCAGGTATTTTGTCGTAGAGCGTGCCCGACTGAGTATATACTAAGTCTAAATATTGAGCACGAGAAATGACTTGCTCCTCTGTTACGACTCCTCCCTTGGCCACATCTTCCGTTATAGCTGGAAGTAACGACTTTATAAACCATTCAGCTAACAGCTGATCGGGAACGTAAGTTTTCACCATCCTACGACGACGTCGCCACTCATGTATATGATCAGATATGTGAGTGGCCGTTGTCTGTTTGAAGTTGGTGAGGAGTTCTGTCCCTGTTTCATACCTTATCGGTAATTGAAAATGGGTTAAGAAAGTCGTGGCTAAGGAGCTGAAATTGTCGAAAGAGGCTCTTGGCAATTCAATGTACCATTTAGCCGCTGGACCTGTCAATGTCCTCTGGAAGAGGCGAAGTCTTATCGAATCATCATTCAGGGTGTTTGATGAACACCATAGATGGAATGTCATCACATGATTCGACGGATCTTCACCAGGATTTCCATTAAATTTAGGAATATCTGATGGAAGTTTGTGTGGAATCGCTGGCCACCAAGGGGCATAAGCAATTGGATCATTCGTCAGCCGGTTTAGATCTGGTAATTCTAGAGTTGCTACAAAGGGCAACTGTTGATTCAGGTTAGGCGAAGCATATCCAGGATAAGATGGTATCGCCTGAGCAATGGGTCTTTGCAGACCAGCATTATGCTGACAACTTAGACAAGGTTGATGGGCGTAACCATTATAGTATGGTTGCCCATTACTTACAAAGACTTGTTGCTCAGGTCCTTGATATGATTGCTGGAAAGGCGGTTGTTGAGATTGAAGCAGCTCTGGTTGTTGGACCATTTGCTGTTGACCAATACTGGATGATTGACCAGGATGAGGAGTCACAGTACTTGTTTGGGCCTGAGTCGCTCCAGATAAGGAGGCACTACCCTGAGATTGTGATTGAGTCGCTGAGCCAAGAGGTTGTTGTATTACAACAGGTAACGCTTGTACTTGCGACACATTCGCCATAGCAGGTGTGGTGGTAATATTCGACACAGGGTGGACTGGTTGCATAGAATATACAACTCCTGGTTGTTGAGGCAGCATTGGTACCCAACTGTTGGATGTAATCCCAGTTTGACCTGAACTTTGTTGTGAACTCACAGATGGGCATCCTCCCGGAGGAGGTAATGAAAAGGCATACTGCCCCCCATATGGTATCAATCCGGAACTCAAGGGGATCGATTGCCCAGGTTGACCTCCAAATGGATCAATTTGGCGAGTTTCAACATAAGAAATACCAGATGATAATCCGGACGAAGAAATAGGAACTAACCATGTCATCGTCCCTAATGGGACTCCGGCTTGTTGTTGACAACTTGCCGAGACAGATGGTATACCAGCGAACATCGTTGGAGTAGCAGTAGGAGCCTCTGCTGCTGCTGTGTCGGACGACACAGTCCTAGATGTCGACGGTTGTTCAGACATATTTAGTCTATCCAAAAGATTTTAGCGATTTTGTAGGAACTTCCACTTGTGGTGGACTAACTTTATAACTGTAGGGAAGGGTGATGATTATTCCGCTTAAAATAAATTTTATAACGACGCTTTAGACACAACTTGCTTTTTCATGTTTTAAGAGTCGAGAAAAAGCTAAAGATGACTCTAGTCGCCTTCGATGTATTAACGAGCCCGAAGTGACAAATGCTCGGTTGGACTTTTTCAGTTATAGAGTTTGAAAAAGGCCAAAAGAAACTGCTCTGGAGATCTAGGCAGAGGGTGTGCCAAACCTTTCGCGAAACCACAGAATACGTTTTACGGTACGGGTGGTCGATCTTCGTGAATGCTGTGTTCACTGCATCGCGATCAGTAGGGCGGCCGACACGGTTTCCTAAGGATAAAGGATAAAAGCCTATAGGGGTCTCCCAATATACGCGACGGTACGCGGGAGCACAAGTCCGTGTTAGTGCCACCGACTCTCAGGAGGAATCACCCACCTTCGTAGAGATCGACAGTCACTATGTTTAACGACGCCGGAACACGTCTCTACCTAGACCTCTAGATGTTTGCGTTAAGTTCCAAAGCATTGTTATGTAAATTGAGTTTATTTTAATGTTGATCTTTCTTAACAGTTTGTCTTTCAGGATCACCACGAGATGTATAGGTACAAATTCCTAAATGCAGCTAAAATGATAAGCAAGCTTTACAATCTTTTTAGCTTTGAAAATCCTAACTACTGAGGGGAGAGAAAAACATTATCTTTCCACACAGAGCACCAAGCACAAACTAATGCACTTTCTCCTGGATCAGTCACGCAAACTTATCAAAATATGCAAATGCAAGATGCATGTATTTCTTTTCTTTTCCTTTAATGTTGATGTAGACAAAAGGAAATTGTTGTATAATTTTTCGAATTCAATTTGAAGCGTAAACAAACAAGTTTCGTCTAAAATGAAAAGACACCTTACAGGTACTTGTTTCAACACTAAAAATATATGAATTCAAACCATAATATGAAAAACAAACAAACTCAAACAGCCATGAACAGTAATACAACTAGCTCACAAGATCACAAAGACACTTTTACAGTTCAGGATCTAAGAGGTCACAGCTATACTGGTTCGCTTTTCACAATGGGAAACTGGAACTGAAACAAGAAATACTGAAAGAACATTCACAGTTTCATCACACAACTGAGGCGGAATAATGTCAAGGAGAAGTGGTCTACAGCAAGTACAATGACTAGCAATCAGCAGCAAAAAACAGTGAAAACAGGGCTAAGACACAGTGGGAAACCTCAGCAAGACACAGCCTAACTGGTCCAGCGCAGGCTCTGGTCTGTCAAATTGACTTCCAGCGCAGTTCCCGAAGGGAGTACCTGCGCTGTAATGCAGACTGCCTGTGGACAGCCTGCTCTGGGACACGAGAGTTGCGTTTACAAGGATTTCCGGGTCATAAAAAGCTCAAAAATGCACTGTTTTTGCTGAAATAAAAAGCTATAGGTCAAGTACAGGCTAAGGGATGATCAAGAGGATGAAAAGCTATCACAAAGAGTAAAGAGTCTTTTGTAGATAAGCTCTTCAAATCTTGAATTTGCTCAGCAAATGAGCAAGAGTAACAGTCCCTCTACTTCGCTTTTGATATAGTCAAAAGCTTTTCGATTTGGTACTCTTTTCTTCAAGAAATGAATAGCAAAATACTACAAACACCAACAAGATATTAGGCTCCCCAGCGGAGTCGCCAGTTTGTTGTGGGGAAAAGTATCCGATGCGGATGACACTAACCCTACTCTAAAGGTGACAGTCTTTAGCAACAACAGAAGATAAAGTTTTCATGTTCCACTTTATAGAAGTACAGAGAGAATGGAAAGAAGGTCAACCAACCTGGTGTCCTTCGCTTAGTCGATCCTTGCTCTTCTCTCCTTGTATCTCGTTCCCAGCTCCTTGCTCTCCTAGCCGGTCCAGCTACATACAGATCCTGCACAAAACAAGAGAGCAAACTACAAGATACATGTACTCATAACTGAAGCATGGATTAGGGTGCATCAAATATACATGTAAACACAAAGCATCTATGTAAAACAAGTATATAGGAGAACATGCAAACTTTATTGATAGAAAGTAACAGGGTTCCAGAGGAAGTTACAACCAATGATGGCTCCAATCCAGCAGCACCTCCTCGGCAGCAAGAACTCTCCTCTTCACCTCTAGTAAAACAATCACCCAATAGCTCTGACTGCAAACCAACAGCACCTCCTTGCTTAAACCAAAATTCCAGCCTCCCTAGACCTCATAGAAGAGCTCTATATATAGGATAGAAGAAGAAAGGATGAGTCAGCTTGAGACTGACATGAAGCTGCCTTGTGTCCTCTCCCTCTTCAGTTAATCTTCAGTTCTTGAGTCCACTTGGAGATCCTTGGTTACACATGGTGATCAAGTACCTCTTACTCATCACAAGGCGAATCTGATGAACCAAGTGTCAGTTTGGAAGCTTCCTGGGCAGTTGACACCTTGCAGGATGACTGTGCCACTTGGCCAATCTCGCCCAGCGCAGGTACAGAGTGGGACAGTTGCATTACAGCGCAGAAGCTCAGTTAAGCAGCTGACATGATCCAAAATAAGCCTGTTTTGAAGTGTTTTCAGGTGGAGAACTGATTGGAAGTGCTGTTGTTTGATGACCTTGTTCTTTTAGGGGTAAGAACAACATGTTTAGGGACTGAGGATCCCTGTAATTATCGACATTTCATGCTCCATGACGCGAGGCACAAAAATGTCTATAACACCCCTGCAAGAGTGACATGTCCATCATGGAGGTGTAAGACAAACAAGCGGGCCAACTCTCTATGATGTTGAATCTGAGAGAGCCTCTCACAAAACTGATAGCATGACATATACTGGAAACAATTCAGTGCCAAAGGACAAGCCTGTAACTCTGCCAAAGAAGTAGGCTCCTCCCTCTTATGATGGACTCCCTTACCTCCTCTACGAGGCCTCCTCTGTTCCTCAATCTCTGTGGATGATGAATGGTCATCACCTTGCTCATAAGTCTCGGTATCTGACATGGTTTTGGAGCAAGGTGGGCAAACTGAAGGACAAATTGAACTGCTGCCTCTGCCTGCAAAAGTACTGAACTCTATGCTGTTTCAAGGGGAAAAAACATGAGCGGAATGTTAGGGGAGGGAACTTCTTAACGAGGAATGGGAATATATGAAAATAACAGGGAATTTTCAAGGGAAACTTTACAAACTGTCATGCATATAGGAACACATTTTAACATTGGGAAATCATTTGCAAAGAACATCTCATATGGGACAAAAACATGTATGATAATGAACATGGAAGGGGCATACATGTATCAATAGGGACATAGGGACACCATACACCAAATTTGCTTATAGGAGTTCATGTGTGTCATAAGGCAAATTTTTGCTCTTTTTGTTCTTAAGGAGTACATGCACATTGTTTTCACATAGAGGGAAGGTTTTCACGTACAAGGGGATGTCAAGGGTATATAGGGGTTATGTACATGCCTCTAGATATACAACAACATTTATTTTCACATGACTCTTTCTTTATTTACAAATGTATCTTTTCTTTTTGTTTTATTTTTTGCATGTGTATGGTAGAGGGAATTAGGGTTTTGTGTGCTTGTGAGAGGGGTAGGGTTTATAGCTTAGGGATGGGGGAAAAAGTCAACATTTTATGTACAAATAATATGGGACAGAGATGCAAGCATGACTATGAATGAAAGAGGAAAAGAGGGAAGGGACCAAATGGGACAAAAACACTTGAAACAGTCACAAAACCCTAGCATTTTACAAACATTAGCAAGCAGCCATATTAATCCATTCATTTGCAAATTTAGAAGATGAAATCATAGCATACATCCTTATTTTCACCACCAATATAAACAACCATGCATTAAGAGCCTACCTCGACCGATTGAGCAAATTTGAAGTGGAATGAAGGAATTTGATTGAAGTTTTGGTGGCAGATAGTTGAACGGGTCGCACACGCTCCCCAACGAGTCGCGCACAGCCCAACGGGTCGCGCCCATTATAATTTTACACTGCCGGAGTGCGCTGGACGGGTCGCGCACCGCCCAACAAGTCGCGCACCTGCAAACTTCCCGAAACCGTTGCAATTTCGCCTCCTTCGCCTATCACTCTCTCACAATCTCTCTTGCAAGCTTGAAATGCACAATGAGAGTGAAAGGAGGGAACATTACCTTTTATAATCTCATTTGAAAAAATTTCATCCATAAACCTACTTTATAAAGTCTATTTTGACACTTTTTTAAAACACTGATTTTCTTGGTTTCCTTTATCCTGAAGTTGACTTTTTGAGTGCTTTGACCTGATTCTTTTTGCAGGTAGATCATCTGAAGGACTGTGGCAAGGGGACCAGGGTTGTTGCTGCCTTTTTGAAGACATTTTGGAAATTTATTCTTTTTACAAAAATTATCATGACCTTGGCTTTAAAAACAGGGTTTTTAAATCCAAGGTTAAAAATGAACTGTACATGATGAAAATTTCAAAGGAACATGTTTACCATCCTCCCTCTCGCTTGCTGGTCACTCAAGGACTTTCAGAGACATGACCTTGCTAAGACAACTGACCAAAACCCTAGACCTAGAATTTTGACATTAAGACCAAACAAGAGCAGCTTGACAAACTCAATGACTGATATGACCTGATCCAGCAAAGCCAAGAGGGGTATGAATAGACCAACTCCTCCATCAGGATTATGGCATGCCTAACGGGATGCAAATTTTGACACTGATGAGACACCTACTAATGCAAATGCAAAGAGCTTTGATCACTGATGGAGGGCTTTCAAGACCGATACTAACAAAATCTTCAATTGACGAATACCAAGACCATAACAAAGACCCTTGAACCTAGAGCCCTTCCAAGACCAAATCACAAGCCTCCTCTTCACCCTTAGGTCAAAGATGCTCTTCTTCTTCCTCTTCTCGGCTTCCTTCATAATTTCGGTCTCTTCTTGTAGGTTTGCAACTTTCCACTTCACAACATAAACCCTAGATTATTTTTTTATCCTTGAATAATCTCCTTTTGGAGGGAAACTCTTTTCACTTATACTCAACTTCCTTCAACGAAGTCTTCACTCAATCTAGATCACCCTTATGTGACTGCAATCTTCAGCCTCCCTTTGCAAACTTCAGATATGAAATCTTTGTACGCATGAGGGTAGACTAGCCCAAAAACAATTCCATAATGATGTCATAATCTTCGATATCCCTTCCTCTTCCTTTGTTGATGTTAATGCTCCTTCTAAGATGATTTTTGCACTTGGTTATTTCAGACGTGCTTAACTAAATTGTTGTTGTCCAAATGAGGTTGAGCACTGCTATATATAGTGGTTTTTCCATGGTTATTAGGCCGACATCATCTTTCTAGTATTATCCCTTTCATTGTGGGCCGACTTGAGTGAGGACTAGTGGCAAGGTCTTGGAGGGTGAATTACAAAAACAAAATTAACTTTTACAATGTGTAACATGCCTTCAATACATGAGAATGACTCTTTAGACTTTTATGACTAGATGATAAAATCCCTAAGGTCTCACAATGGAAGCCTTAACTAAAAATAAAATCTCTTGCTCATGAAACCCATGAGGCAAGCATTACAATAATTTTACTTTTCTTCTTTACATCTTTTACATAAAATCACAATTACATGTCATTATGAAGACCGAACCTAGTTACACTTTTCAACACTCCCTCTTAACTAGGGAGGTATTCATAATGGTACTTGGTCATTCTCAATCTGAAGAATTTTTCATAAGAAGAATTGGATTGGTAACCCATCTATATAGCATCATATCAACCAACATTTTAACATTGCAAGGCCTTGACTAACAGATCTATCTCTCCAGAATATCTGAGCTCAATGTTGGCGAGACCAATGATTCATAAACACTCATCATCATCTCTCGTGGAACATACCCCACCCAGGTTCTCAAGGTTTGTTCCACCAAGACTATTTTTATCTTGGATTTCCAATCCTTAAAGAATATCGATCCTCTATGACTACTCTTATCTTGGATGCTCTATCTCATCCTCAAAGAGCATCAGATGCTAAATGTTTACCCAATCTTCCATTCTTTCTTCCAAGTGAAGACAAGAATGATGTGTCTATCTCTCCCTCTCAATTAGGGAGGATATATTCCTTCCAAGTTTTTATTAAGAAAGAACAATTTTTTCCAGACTCCATCTTAGTTAGGGACCTACAGCAGCTCCTCATGTGGAGATGATGGGACAACCAGCTGCTTGAAGAGCTCCTTCCTTCGATGTCATGAATTTCTTCTTTGTCATGGAGTCTTCATCTTTTGGGACTTTTTCATAGGGCAAAGACCATCCATCACTTTCATCCATGAGTCAGTCATGTCATCATTCCTTTCATCAAAAATTGATCCATCAGTCTACATATGGCCTTGCTTCATGTCATGATGTCGTATTTATGTTTCGTTCTTCAGAAGGATCTTACATCATTCTACATGGTTCTCTTGGAGGACATTCACAGTTCTTCCCTTGGCAGTATTGCATAAGCTCATCCAGATATTTGTTCAAAAATAAGAAATGAACACTTAAATCAAAATTACCTTTGTGATGGTCCTTCATCATGACATCTTCTTGATGGCATCAACATCCTACATATAATTTGACACATTTCCCAAAGATGTATATTGTCAAGGGTCTCTATCTTTTTCAGACTTCCATCAGAGTCTTCATATCTTTTGGGGATATGTCATAGTTAAATATTTCAATTCTGATATTTTGATTTCCTTCTTCCATGGTTGCATAGTCTATGATATCTTCCTTCCTTTATTCACATGTTTCATTCCCAGGAGCTTTTAATAAGAGTTCCCCCGTTTACTGTCAATCACCTCATATTCCATATGAGGACATATTATGTTGATTTCATCTAGTGTGACCCATGCCTTGCTACATCCTTATATAGAAGAAGATCCTTTCCATTTGATCATGCTTCTCAAGATAGAGCAGTGATCCATGTTACCTGCAACCATTCAACATGACTTTATAATATTGAATACAAGCATACATACATTTTTTCTTTTCTTTTAGGTCATCTAGGTTTCTTTCAACAGTTTCCTTGATTGAAAAGAGCTTCAATCCTTGATATGCTTCATCTCTTATGTCATCATATCATCATCCCATGAATTATACAAGTTGGAGTTCTTGATTGAACACTTGCTTCCTTTCTAGATTGGTGAATCTTTTGATGAAGATTCCATCAGAGAATCTTGAGGATCTTGCATATCCCTATCCAGCAGAAGTTACCTTTGACTGATGTATGATGAGCCTTGTCCTCGATGACTTCTTCCTTTTTCCCATAAGTGTCACTTGAGCTTTCAAAGAGGTTCCCAAGAGCTATATCCTTCATAGTTGACTGCCATATATTTTATGTCAGACATCTTTCATGTTTCCTATGGTGATGTCATGAGTTCTTACTTCTAATGCTTCTACCATGATGTCATCTTCTAATATGATGCATCCTATCATATTTACAATGCTTCCTATCTAGATAGCTACTATTTACACAACTGAAGAGTACTTAGTGGAGGAGATTATCTCAGTCATAGTAGAGATCTCTCACTTCCTCCTTCTTAAGCTTCTTCTTCTCATGTTCTTCCACTTCTTCGATAATGTGGGCTTCTTTCGTATTTCCCTTGTTATTTTCCTTCTTAAGTTTAGGAAAATCTCTCTATAGTGCCCATATCCTTGACATCCATAACATTGAATGTTAGCCATGTTATTATTTTTCTGAGGACCAAAGTAAACCAAACTTTCATTTTCTCTTTCTCATATCATCGTATGCTTGATTTTGCTCATTTTATCCTACATCAATTTTTGCCTTCAGCCTGGTTTCTTCAATCTTGGATAGTGACCATAGATCCTGGAAAGGAGTGGATTCTTTCTTCCCATAAATACTTGAAGTGAATTTTCCCCATTCCTCTAGTAGTGCATTTAATACTACAGTGCTCATTTCTCTGTCAGACATTATTTCACCCAGATCTTGAAGTTGATCTCTTATTTTAGAAATCCTCGTGAAAGGTTATTCCTTCTTCCTTTGAAATCTTCAATTCGTAGAGTTATTGCCTTAGAGCGATAACTTCTCCTGCAATACTTCATGGAAAACAACTCTACCAATTTGTTATATATATCTTTTGAAGTGCTTAATTTTGATACATATGGGATGAGGGAGTCCTTGATGGATTTTATGAGAATCCTTCAAGCCCTCACTTCCCAATTCATGTAACTAGCAAGTGCTTGAGCATCTCATTTATGAGGTTGGGTTGTTGAGCCCTTGATGTGTTCCATGGCTTCATTCTCAATAAGGTTTAGATTTTTTATTTTCTTCCATGCAAGAAAATTTGAAGCCCCAACCAATTTGCTCCTCTCCTTGCAAAAGGATATTTTGTTAGATTCAGATGAAGTCATAGATATACTTACTTGAGCAGATGTTTCTTTCTCCACTTGATTCATCCTTTAATTTTTTAGTAATATAAATAGTAGAAGACTACTTCTTGATAGATTTATTTTTCAAGAGTAATCCTTGATCCCTTTGGGAGATAAATCGCTTTGATGGATTTCTTCAAAGGTTAAAGCTTTGTTTTAATTAGAGAGAACTTGCCTCACAAACCCTTTTGAAGATGATAACAATGTTCTTCGATCTAGCCTTCTTTAGTCTTTGAAAAAGCTTCCACTCCTTAGATGATGGTTGAGAGATGATCTTGGAAATTCTTCTAGGGTTTTTGGTCTTTCTTTCTGCTTCCTCCTTGATGATGATCCCAAGACTTTTTCTGAAGTAGATTTCTTCGATCTAGGGTTTTGGTATGATGTATATCTTGAACTTTCGTTTTGGTATTCTTAGACTTGCTTTAACCTCTTGAAACTTGATCCTTGTGTTTCTCTTTAATTAGATGCCCCTTCTTGACTTTGTCACCTTAGCTCTGATACCAAGTTGAGAAATCTAGGGCATCAATAAATAGGTGATTTCTATATTTTGATAATTGATTATGAGTGCCTTTTTACTTCTTGATTATGATCTTCTCTTTCTTATCTTATTATTCTGTTATTTTCATCAAGACAATTACCAATTCATGAACAATAAAGAGACAAGAGACACATTATATAGGCTGTCAGCGAGGGCCAAAACCTCTCACTCTTTGAGAGGAAAACCCAAACAAAATCTTCTTATAGAAACTTCAATTGACGAATACCAAGACCATGACAAAGACCCTTGACACTAGATTCCTTCCAAGACCAAGTCACAAGCCTCCTCTTCACCCTTAGGTCTACGCTCCTCTTCTTCTTCCTCTTCTCGACTTCCTTCAGAATTTCAGTCTCTTCTTGTAGGTCTGCAACTTTTTGCTTCACAACAGAAACCCTAGATCAATTTTTTATCCTTGAATAGTATCCTTTTGGAGGGAGACTCTTTTCACTTCTACTCTGCATCCTTCAACAAAGTCTTCACCCAATCTAGATCACCCTTATATGACTGCAATCTTTGGCCTCCCTTTGCAAACTTCAGATCTATAATCTTCACATGTGTGAGGGTAGACTAGCCCAAAAATAGTCCCACAATGATGTCACTATCTTCGCTATCCCTTCCTCTTCCTTCGCTAATGTTAAGGCTCCTTCTAAGATGATTTTTGCACTTGGTTATTTCAGACTTGCTTTACTGAATTGCTGTTGTCCAAATGAGTCTAAGCACTGCTATATATAGTGGTTTGTCCATGGTTATTAGGCTGACATGATCACTGGAATAGGCTAACATCATCTTTCTAGTATTATCCCTTTCATTGTGTGCCGACTTGAGTGAGGACTAGTGACAAGGTCTTGTAGGGTGAATTACAAAAACAAAACTAGCTTTTACAATGTGTAACATGCCTTCAATACATGATAATGACTCTTTAGACTTTTATGACTAGATGATAAACTCCCTAAGGGCTCACAATGGGAGCCTTAACTAAAAATAAAATTTCTTGCTCATGAAACCCATGAGGCAAGCATTACAATGATTTTATTTTTCTTCTTTACATATTTTATATAAAATCACAATTACATGTCATTATGAAGACCAAACCTAGTTACACTTTTCAACAATGATTAACTTCTTCAACCCAATTATTCATATTTGAGTATTTCATTTCTCAACAGTATAAGGAGACCTAAATTTGCAATGTTTTATTCTCGGTGATTTTGGGTATATTAACTAGTATTTCTTTCATCTACCACTTTATGACCTTATCAAATGAATCTTGTGTGGCTTTATTATCATTTCTTTGCAATTCCACTAGTAGGTTTAAGAAGCTCATGATAAAAATTATGTACTTTTCTTACATTCTTGAAGAATTTCTCTTGAATATTTTTCAACTAAAAATTAATTGGAATAACTTCCTTTTTGAAAAATTCAGTATCCTTTTTCTCAATTTGAGGTTGTTTTAATTGTTCCAGTAGGATATTGATTTGTTCTTAGAAACTAATGTATATTGTTTCCAAATTCATTTAATTTTCTCTTCTATTCATTTCTATTTCTTTAGTATATTCCAGTTTTATGGTGTCTATCTCCTACGTGTGCTTTAATTCTACCTCTATGGAAAGAAGAGTAAACTCTTCATTTAGTTGATCAATTTGTTTTAGACGTTCTTTTTCTAAGTCTTCCTTCTAATTAATTGATTTTTTTCTTAGATCCTACAAATTGAGATTTTTATTTGTCTAACTTAGAAATGTATTCATTCACGGATCATTCATTTGAATTTTCAAAAGCCCCTTCTGGCTAACACAATTTCTTATGCTACTTTGTTTGGTAATCTACTAATTGAATTCCAAAACAAATATTGATGAGAGGATCCCTCCTATATATCACTTGCTTTTGTTTTTGTTGATCTTCTATTTACTAGTGTTTTCTTCTCTTCATTGAAATTTAATTATTCCCCTAAAGAAATGATAGTCTCTTCAATAGGATCTAATTGATCCAAGTTAAAAATGGAAGGAGCTAGACTCCCATTTATGGTAGCCAAATGTGTAATAATACCTACATGAGAAATAGTTTTAGTTAAGCCAGTAACAATATTTTCAATGATGATGCCCTGTGAAGGAACATTATCAAGCCTGGGTAAGATTTTTGGTTGAGTAACCATAGATTGCGGAGTTTTCACTTGATTTGAAATGATTTGTCTAGCTTCCCGATTTACTTCCTCAATTTCAATATTAATCGGTGTATCCATAGGCTTCTTAGTGCCCTTATTTGTTTCTTTAATCTATTAGGTATCTTGAGTTTCTTGGATATCAATATTTGGTTCATTGATTAGTGTTGTAAATTTAACATTCACTTATCTAGGTGCATTTATTGTGGGAACATACTTATCTATTTCATATGTCTGATCTTGGCAGTGGAGTGTGTCCCGCTTGCTTATTTCTTAGATAGGTTCATTTTTGACTTGTTCCTTTTCTTTATTCTTTTCAACTTAATCATCCTTTCTTATTTATAATAGACTATCTAAATGTCTTCATGTTAATATACATCTTTCTTCTAGGAATACCATGGATCTTTCTTTTTGAAAATTAATAATCAAATTTCTCTCCTTTGGATTCATGATACCATAGATTTTAGAAAATACCTACTCATAATCTGCTGAATTTATAATGCAATAAAGAAAAGTACAAATTTTTTGCTAGATAATTACTTCCAATGATATAATTATCTCTTTAACACATTCAAATCACGAAGCAATTACACTTCAAAAAAAATCATCCATAAATGCAATAGGGCATTAGAGATCACAATAACATAAAATTCATAAGAGACACAAAATTTACCCTTGGAAAACCCCAAACTAGGGTAAACACACAACACCCTTTTCTTATGAGAAAATGTCCAATTCAAATCAATTTGTGCATTTGAAATCCAGTTAACATATCATCCCATTTATCATACCAAATTCCAAGTCAAACCAAGTCAAAGGAGAGAGAAATTAAAATTTTGCTCACAAGTCAAATATGATCAAAGAGGCTAAATTTTGGCCCTACTGCTTCTCATCAATTGAGATCAAAGGGATGAAATTCAGTCTTGTAGCTACCACAAAAAACTTGGTCAAACTATTGACTTTGACTTGCGGTCAAAGTTTTATCAATGGTCTAGCTTCTGCTCCAAAATTTAGTCAATTAACAGTCAAATATTCCTGGAATATTTGGCCTCCAAAACAATCAAAGATTCATCCATACAACAACAAAATAATCCAATTAAACGTTGGTCAAATTATAGAATAGAGAGGTCAACTTCGCTTGTCAAACTTGTCCTCTTCTTCCCTTCGCACGTGTGGTCAGATACTCCTTATAACAAATATGAATTGGTTGTGCGATGATGCCAATTGAGGAGGTCGAGTTGCCCATATATACATGTCCATTCAAATGGGTTTTTGACCAAGGGTCAAACCCCTTCATGAGGTGGGACCGACCTATCATCTTGAGGCCGAATTGAACAACAATAAAATAAAAAATTTAATTTTGACTTTTTTTACTTAAATACCAATCAGAATGACATATTTTCAACACTCTCTCTTACCCAGGGAGCTATTTCTTCTTAAATTCCACAAATGTACATATGATGAATAAAATTCCCTTATAAAAAAAGGTTGAAAACATTATCATCAAGCTCAACCCACTAGCCAAAAAAAAAAATCCATGGAAATAAGGACAGAGCCTCACTAACTTAGGAAGAAATCTATAATACTCACAAGCCCAATCTCTCCAACCATAAGAAATGGTTTCATTGTAAAACACCATGACCTAAGAGAGAATTCTAGGTCTCAATACACATAGAGCCAATCTCGCAGCCAAACGCCATGGTTGAGGGAGAAATCCAGGCTTGATCCTCATAGGTCCAATCTTATCGACCATAATTATGGTCTCCCGGTCAAACCCCATGACCTAAGGAAGAATTCTAGGCTTTCATACATATAGGGCCAATCTCCCTAAGCATAACTATGGTCTCCCAGTCAAACCCCATGACCTAAGGGAGAAATTCAGGCCAATCTCCTGAACCATAAATCGTGGTTTCTCGATCAAACCCCATGACCTAAGGGAGATTCTTATCACACATATGCTACAACATTACCACTGCCTTTCATCAAGGGATTCTCCACAACTCCAATCATGTCCCTAAAGTAAATGAATTTTATTTGGGGCAAAGGCTTTGTGAGAACATTAATAACCTACTCATTAGTAGAGATGTATTGGAGCCTCGCCGCTCCTTTTTGAATAATGTTATGGATGTAGTGATACTTGATCTCAATGTTCTTCAACCTATCATGGAAAATTAGGTTCTCATAAAGCTTCATACAACTTTTATTGTCACAAGATATCACGATCAGTTCTAGCTCAAGATCAAACAATCTCCTGAGTAACTTCTGAAGCCACATCGCTTCACAACTCACTAAATAAGCAACAATATATTTAGCTTTAGCAGTGCTAATTGCAACAGATGTTTTCTTCCTGCTCATTCAAGATATCATAATAGAGCCAAATTGAAACAACATTCTAAAGTGCTCTTCCTATCTTCAACACTTCCAACCCAATTAGAGTCAGTGAATCTGTTATATACCTAGGGGGGATAACATGGGGTACAAAGGGAGGTACCAAGGGAATAATATAATAATGGGATGGGCCATAGTAATAAATAAGGTGGTTAACCCATATCATATAAGGGACCACAAGTAGTTAGTAATAATGTAATGGGCCCATTGTATTAGATAGATGGTATTGAGGGAACCATGTTAATGACCCATGTTATTATATGTATGAGGCCTATAAAGAGGCTAGAGACTCCACATTGAGGGATCTCAAGGATTATTGTATGAATCCATGTAGTTGTATTTCACCATTTGATACATATCTCAATCCATAATTAATTTTCCATGTACATATCTCAATATATGCTTCACTACAATCCAATTTACATGCATGGTCTCAACCAATAATTGACTCAATGTGTTCATTGCATAACAAATATCAGGTCTAGTGTTAACAAGATAGTTTGAATAGCCAATCAACTTGCGATACATGGAGGGATCAACCAAGTCAGAATCAAAGTCTCACAACTTCTTCAAATTAGTCACCATGGGAGTATCCATGGACTTGTAGTCCATCATCCCAATTCTCTAAAGTATCTTAACAATATAATTTCATTGAACAAGGAAAATTTCACTCAACTTTTACCATACTTCTAGTCCCAAGTAATAATAGATTAACCAATATATTTCATTTCGAATTCAGAAATCATATCCCTCTTACACTAGACCATGCGATTGTCTTCTCCTGTCAGAATTAAGTCATCAACATATAATAGCAAAATTATAGGCTCACATTTCTCACATTTAACAAATCTAAAGTATAAATTTGGATCAACATCACTCTTGGTAAAACAAAGACTCATCAAATATCCATCAATGTGTGAGTATCATGTCGAGATTCCTATTTAAGTTCTTACAAATCTTTCTTCAATTTACAAAAGTGAGCGTCCCTCTCATGAAACTCAAACCCTTGAGGTTATTCTATGTACACTTCATCCTCAATTAATCCATTGAGGAAAGCAATTTTGACATCCATTTGATTAATTTCCAAGCTGAAATAGAAGCAATAGCAATAATAGATCTAATGGAAGTGTACCTAGAAATTGGAGCAAATGTCTCTTAATAATCCCCTCCCTCTTTTGGTGAGAACCCTCTAGCCATGAATCTTACTTTGTACTTGTCTAAGATGTCATCAATTGCATGCTTTATTTTGTATATTCATTTGGATATCACTACTAACTTTCCTTCAGGCATCGACATGATTTCCCATACATCATTCTTCATAATAGGCTAGTACTCTTCTAACATAACATCTTCCCAAACTTGCTAACTTGTTGCATCATTATAGTTGGATGGTCTAGACTCAATTATCTTTCTCATCAATGCTCATAACCTGAGTATTTCTTAACTCGTTTGGATTCCCTAAAAATTTCCATGGGGAGCTACATGTCCCTTTGTAACCTGTAATGTTCTTTCAAGCCATGCCAATCTCTTTCTTATTTTTGGTACAATAACCCTTGGTGAGTCCACAGGTTCATTTGGTCCTTCAGGCTCTTATTGATGATTTGGAGGATGATCCATATATCCTTGTTTTGTGGGTCTTGAACCCACATCCTTGGGAGCTTATTATTCCTCATCATCAGTACCCAAGTGTGAAATGTACTTTTGATTCTTGTAAATTGTAAAATGAAAGAAAAATATTATTATTATTATTGAACATGAGTTTCATGCTCAAGGTATTTTATTTTATATATCAAGCACCCATTGAGTGCTTCTAGGGTTTGTCCTAGGGTAAGAAGTCAAAAGAGTCATTGTCATAAGTTGAATACCCCATCAAGCACATTGAAACTTGTAAAGAAATTATTTTTATCCTTAAAAGTGTAAAAATACCTTTCAAGACCAAGTCGGCTTGGCAGCTGGCAAGTCGACCTAATTTGAGGAGCTACGTCCACCTTCAGAAGCCTATATAAAGGAGGAAACTCAACCTCATTGAAGCGCATTCATCACTCACTCATTCAAGCAAAGGAGGCACAAGAAGAAGGTAGCAAAGAAGGAATAATATGAAGAAGACTTATTTTTGGGATATTTCTCTCTCACACGTGCGAAGGAAGGCTAAGGTTTCTGCAACAGTATAGGGCTTTCCTCTATGGGTTCAATCTTGAAGAAAGGAAGGAAAGAAGGTCAAGCGAAGGTTACAAGAAGTTATCCTCAAGCTCCAGAAGGAAGAGAAAGCCAAGCGAAGGTAACAAGAAGCCATCCTCAAGCTCCAGAAGGAAGAGGAAGCCAAACGAAGGTCTAAGGAAGCCTTGGGAGGCTAAAAGAAGCTCACGCATGTGGTAGCAGCAATTGCAAGAGGGTCAAAAATTTTAGGTTTGCAGTGGAGGTGGAAACTCTGCAGCTGGAGGTCGAAGTTGTTCTACTGGAAGAGATTTGACTAAGATTGACTTGGAAAAGGAAAGCACATCATCCGGAAACGTTGGACTTGGTCTTGGAGGGTGTTGGTCTTGGTTTAAAGGTCTTGGAATTCATCAATTGAATAATCTATAAGGAAGAGAAGTGATTTGCAGGGTTTCCTCTCAAGTGGAGAGGTTTTGGCCCTGGCTTGCAACTTCTATTTTGTGTTGGAAATAATAGGGGGGGGGGTGAATCAGTGTTATCAAATCAAACACTTTTCATTTTCATTCTCAAATACATATACGCTACTTCAGTTATGGAAAACTGTGTATATACGCAACTGTGTCTAAAGCAACCAGCGTATATCAATAAACTTATGATTCATTAAATGTTGATCTTTAATCAGTGCATCAAAACTTCATTAACCATAAGAACAGTAAACAGGTGCAGTAAAACAGAACAGATCATCACACACATGAACACAAGATATAAGGTGGAAACCCAATGTGGGTGAAAACCACCTACTGCAATTCGTCTCTATCTTCTTTTAATAAGAAACTTCTTTTTACAATATTTCTGTATTGGTGCAGTCTTATACCAGTACGCAGGCTTCTACCTGCAGAAGGCTACAACCTTCTCTCGTTCTCCAGCTTCTCCTGGAAGGGAGCTACAACCCCCTTAGCTCTTGTACTAGTTGATGTACTAGTACGTAGGTGCTGACCTACAGAAGGCTACAACCTTCTCTTTTTCTTCCAGGGACCACGTTTCATAAATTTTTAGACTAGATCCATCAATAAAAAAACATCAAATACTTCTACATCAACCAATCTCTTTTACTTCAATCAAAACTGAATCAACAATTACTTCTCTGAATGTCGTAACCAGAATACATTAACAGTAACCAGAAACCAATCTTGAACCCAGAACACTGCAGCAATAAACAGAAGTAGCTAAAACATATTTCATGAGACATACGCTACTTCAATATGTAGAACCTATGTGTATATGATGTTGTATTAAGGCCAACCAATGTATACGCTATTTTGAATTACTGAACCAACGTGTATATGTGCCTCTGATGTGCCAAACCTACGTACATATCTATAAAAGATAATTTACCCTTTTTCACTTATTCAGACATCAGTTATACCCAGATTATCAGATTTATAGATCAAGTCATGCGCCAAATATAACAGATCAAAATCACAAAAAGATACTACTATTCAAGCCTTAAGATCTTGACCCATCAATAGAACTTATCCTTCTTCTAGCACTCAGGTTCCTCCTTGGTTCAGATCCAGTTATGCGCCATAACCCAATGACCAGTATTCTAGATCTCGATCCTCATAAGATATGCTTGAGTGAATGCCTTTGCTTAATGATCTCCTTCCCCTTTTATAGTCTTAGGCCTTACTCAATACCATGGTCCAAAACCATAGAGAATCAATACCATGGACCCAATACTTGGGTTCAACACTTCGGACGAGATACCATGGTCCAAAACCATAGTTCCAAATACCAAGGACTAAATACCATGGACCAAAAAATAAGTTTTCCCAAATGTACGCACTTTTCCTTACATGAAAGTGCATGCATACGTATACGCGCCTTTTGATCGACGATCCCATGTGTATACGCGACTTGGTTAAGAGGAACCTGCATATGTCTTTTTTTCCTTCATTCTGAGAACCTGAACTGTGATCTGTCATTTGAGTGAGTTGCCATCAAGGACAACACATGTGTCACAGAGCCAAACCGGTGTCATAATGCCAACAATCCCCCCCTTTGGACTTGATGGCAACCCCAAGTCACTCAAATTCATTCTCCCCCTTTGTCATCAAGGGCAAAGGGTTATGCTCCCCCTGAGTACATGCTGAAATCTCTACTCTGTTGTGCTATCCATGCTGCCCCTGACTGTAGGCAAGGTCTGCAAAAAGATATTCTTCAAGAAAAAAATGACTTTATACATCATAAATGACCTTCCTATCACCAAAGACTCTATACATACATCCATCTCCCAACCAAGTGGGGATATACCAATATTGACTCATCCACCCAACGAAGTGGGGATACACCAAAAGTTTACACATGATAGAACAAGAACATTACATCATCCATCCCAAGCATAGTGGGGAAACCAACATAGGTTGTTACATGAACTTGATAATAAAAGAAATACATGACATAGTGACTGAATATCTAAGACAAGACTATGATAGTCATCAGCAACTACCATCAACAACATCTGTCAATCATCATTCAGACCAGCAACCATGATCTCCCTTTGCACCTGTTCCACCTGAACAAAAACAGTTGTGAAATTGAACCAAGATCTTCTAAAATAATGCCAAAAATGCATTATTAGAAATATACACTCCCCTTGAACCTGTGCCAGATGGTCTCTGTCAGACCCATATCAGACTCTTTTCATCCTGAGTTTGGCCCCACTGCTTTTCTTCAAACCAACATATACGTGACTGTACCCACAGAAACCGACGTATGTACGCGGATACACTTCATTAAACTCGCGTACAACCACTGTTCTCTGAAACAGATAATTTCAATAGCAAGATGATGCATCAACTACTCCTAGCTTCTATATGAGGTATTCAAATGTTTCCCTGGGCAGTGGTTTGGTGAATATATCAGCAACCTGTTCCTTGGAGGGGACATACTCCAATTTGACCTTTTGTTCAAGCACTTGTTCCCGGAGAAAATGATATTTGATAGGTATGTGCTTGGTCTTCGAATGCATGACTGGATTCTTTCTTGGTCTTCGAATGCATGACTGGATTCTTTGAAATATTGATTGCACTTGTATTATCACATAGAATGGAGATGGGTGGAGTACAAGTGATTTGAATGTCCTGCAAAGTTTGCATCATCCAAAGGAGTTGTGTGCAGCAAGATGCAGCAGCCACATATTTTGCTTCAGCTGTAGATAATGCTATTGAGCTTTGTTTCTTGCTGAACCAAGATACTAATCTGGAACCCATAAAGAATGCACCACCACTAGTGCTTTTCTTGTCATCCACGCTTCCTGCCCAATCTACATCTGTATATGCATGAAGTGTGAGATCTGTGTCTCTAGGATACCAAAAACCAAAGTTTTGTGTTCCTTGAAGATATTTGAAAATTCTCTTAACTAACTGAAGGTGTGCTTCCTTTGGATTTGCCTGGAATCTTCCAACTATTCCCATTGCATGCATGATGTCTGGTCGGGTACTTGTCAGATAGAGAAGACTTCCAATCATGGATCTATAGGTTGGTTGATGCACTGCTGCTGATTCATCATTTGCGCTAAGGCTGCATCCTGTTACCATAGGGGTACATACTAGTTTTGAATCCTCCATCCCATATTTCTTCAAGATCTGCTTGAGGTACTTGGTTTGTGATAGAAAAATATCGTCTTTGTTTTGTTGGACTTATAAACCAAGAAAATATGTGAGCTCACCAAGTAAGGACATTTCAAATTCTTTTTGCATCACTAAAGCAAAGTTTTGACTCATGGTTTCTTCATTGCTTCCAAAGATGATATCATCAACATACACAACAAGTATTAGCAATTTATCATTATCAATTTTTATATATAGATTGTTATCTATTGATCCTTTTGAAAAACCTTGTTGATGGAGATATTTGTCCACACGAAAATACCAAGCCCTTGGAGCCTGTTTAAGGCCATAGAGAGCCTTTTTGAGTCTGCATACAAGTTTTGGATCATTCCCAAGGATGAATCCATCTAGTTGCTCAATGTACAGTTCTTCTTCTAAGTCTCCATTTAGAAAAGTAGATTTCACATCCATTTGATATACTTTGAACTCCTGAAAGCTAGAAAGAGCAAGGAACATTCTTATGGCATCAAGTCTAGCAACTGGTGCAAAAGTTTCTTCAAATTCTATGCCTTCTTGTTGAGCATATCCTTTACAAAAAAATATGGCCTTGTTTCTAATAACATCTCCATTTTCATTCAACTTGTTTTTGAACTCCATTTTGTCCCTATGAAATTCTTATCACTTGGTCTAGGAATCAACTCCCAAGTGTTATTCTTTTCAATCTGCTCAAGTTCTTCATTCATGGCCTTGACCCATCATTCATCTTTGCATGCTTCACTTACATTTCGTGGTTCAATAGAGGAGAGCAATGCTAGATAGCTTGAAGCTTCTAAAATAGTTCTTCTTGTTTGTACACCTGCCTCTTTCTGCCCCAAAATTTGAGTTTCTGGATGATTCTTCTAGACGTACCTGGATGGAGTCTTTTCTTCTACCCTTATCTGTTCTTCTGGTGCCTCATAGGTTTCTTCTTCATCATTAGTCTGATTTGATTTTGAAGGATAGTCCTCATCATATTCGAAATCTTTGGATTTTACCCGCCTTAGATTGTTTCCTACTTCATCAACCACTACATCAATACTTTCAACAATTTTTCCAAGTCTTTTATTGTAACACTTATATCCTTTACTTCGAGAAGAGTAACCAAGGAGAATGCCTTCATCTGCTCTAGGTTCAAACTTGCCAAGGTTTTCATCAGTCCTTTTGATGTAACATTTGCTTCCAAAAATTTTGAAGTATTTTACCGTAGGAGTCTTACCATACCAAAGTTCATGAGGAGTTTGAGTGTTGTTCACCCGGATGTTTGTTTTGTTGAGAATAGTAACGGCAGCAAATGCAGCTTCACCCCAGAAGGTTGCAGGAGTTCCAGACTCATCAAGCATAGCACGAGCCTTTTTTTGAACCGTTCGGTTCATCCTTTCCACTACTCCATTTTGCTGAGGAGTCCTTGCAGTAGAGAATTCTCTTCTTATTCCATGTTCTTCACAAAAATCGAAAAATTCATCCAAGGTAAATTCCCCTCCTCGATCAGACTGAGGCATTTGATTCTGCGATCTGATTCGTTTTCAACCAAGGCTTTGAAAGCTTTGAATTTTTCGAAGGCTTCATCTTTATGCTTCAGAAGTCCTATCCAACACATCCTGGAAAAGTCATTAATGAACAATATAAAGTATTGCTCTCCACAAGGTGACTTTTTCCTTGATGGACCACATAAATCAGTATGGACAAGTTCAAGTGGCCTACTAGTTGATCCTTCCTTCTTAGGGAAATTAGTTCTGGTTTGCTTACCAAACTGACATGATTTGCATATTGTATTTTCTGGAATTCTGATGTCAGGGAGATCACGAACCGCCTGATATTTGCATGCTTTCCTTATCTGAGAGAAGCTTAGATGCCCCAATCTTCTGTGCCATAGCCAGTGTTCATCATTCTTGCTTAGATATCGTTGTTGTTGTCCTCCATTGAGTATGTATAAATATTTGGAGTTCTTATGCCTTTGGTCACTGTTTCTCCTGTATCAAGCTCACGAACAATACATCCATTTGATCGAAATATTACCTCATTTCCTTGATCACACATTTGACTGACACTCAATAGATTATGCTTTAAGCCATCAACATACATAACATTTCCAGCTTTGACCTTTTCTTTCAAAAGAACAGAACCTTTACCTTTTATGAGTGCAGGAGTGTCATTTCCAAATGAGACCTTCCTTTCCTTTTCTAAGGCACTATATGACTAAAGTTTTTCTTTATCACCTGTCATATGTTTCGAGCATCCACTGTCGATGTACCACTGATTTTCCTGTCCTTCTGCATATAAGGCTATACCACATCTTTCTGGTTGCGGTTCTTTCTTTCTCCATGTTTTGGGACTCAATGAAGCTTGCTCCTTCTGAGTTGTTTGCCAAAACCTACTCCTACATTCAGAATCTTCATGACCGAAGTTGTTACAAATAGAACATTCTATTTCATTTTCAAGAGCAGAAAAGTTATTGTAGGTCCTTTTCATGATCCCAGTCACACTCCTTTGATTTCGTGCTTCTCTAGTCATGATGGTCTTGTAGGCAACACATTGAGCTGCTTTGTGTCCAAAGTTATGACAAGAAAAACATTGGCCATTGAAGAAATTCCTGCAATTATCAACCCTACCGTCCAGGTGATTGTAGTTTCCATAAACATTCATTCTTGAGGCAAATTGAGAATGATTTACCTGCAGTTGGTTGTAGCTTCTGTTCATCCTTGAAGTAGATTGCCCCTGATTTACTTGGTGATCTCTGTTCATCCTTGAAGTAGATTGACCTTGATTTACCTAGTGATCTGCTTTATGCCTTTGCTATCGATTGTCAATTGTTCACTTCTCCTTGTTGCATCAAGATAACTTTTGGAGGTGGATGGCTTCTGTGCTTGAGATGCTTCTTCAAAATATCCAAGACCTGTCTTGATTAGAGGAGAACAATGCACTTTGATAATCTCATCTAAAGTTTCAGATCCTTTAACAAATCTAAGATTAAGGGCTTTTGTTTTCTCAATATCTTTTCTAAGTCCCACAATTTCACATTCTAAATTTTCATTGTGTTTTCCCTTTCAGCAAGTTGGAATGTCAGAGTATCTATGATCATACTCTTTTCTTCTAAACAGATTTTAAGTTTAAAAATTTCTTCATAGAGATCATCTTCATCTATAGCATCCAAGAAATCATCATCTTCAAAAGCCATCAAAAGTCTATAATCATTACATTGTTCATCTTCATCACTAATTGAAAATCCATCACTGTCTTCATGAGTATAATAGCTCTTCTTACTTACATTATGTTTTCTGTTCCATCTAACTGGTTCCTTACCTTTGTCAAGCTTATCTTTATGAGGACACTTGGCTGCATAGTGACCGACTCTTCCACAAGCAAAGCATTTGAAAGGTAGCTTACCTCTGAATCTTCCAGAACCCCATTGAAGGTTCTTGACAAAGTTTGATTCTTCCTCTCCTTCTGACATATGTCCTGACTCATTGTAATCTCCTTTTCCTGAAGCTTTGAATGCAGCTTCTCTCCTGTTTGATGGTCCCCCTTTTCTCATTTCGAAAGCAGTTAGGATTCTGTGCAACTGTGACATGGTAATGCTCTGTAGATTCTGTTTTTCTTCTATGGCAGAAACTTTTGATTCAAACTTAGAAGACAAAGATCTTAGAACCTTTTCAACCAAAGTAACTTCTTTTATCTCTTCACCCAAGTTTTTCATATGATTAACAATCTCATCTATACGTAAGAAATAATTAGCCACACTTTCATCATTGTGCATTCTAAGATTTTCATATTGAATTCTGAGAGTTTGTAGTTTTGCACGTTTTACCTGATTGTCTCCTTCATAGCTTAGAATGATCTTGTCCCATATTTCTTTTGCGGTTTTGTGCTACATAACCTTGACGAATTCTGATTGAGATAAACTCCCTAATAGAGTATTGACAGCCTTTGCATTTGTTTCATACTGCTTCTTACCAACAATATCTGTAGGAGTTGTTGATGGAAATGTGTATCCTGCTTCCACGATATCCCAAACTTCTGTACCATGAGATTGAAGATAGGCTATGATTCTTACCTTCCAATAGACGAAGTTGCTCCCATCAAAGATTGGCGGCCTGATCGATGCCTCTTTTTCGTAGTTGCTCATGATGATAGATCTTCCTTCAAGCGATCAAGCTTCTTCTGAAGGACTTGCTCTGATACCAATTGTTGGAAATAATACTGAGAGTAGGGGGGGGTGAATCAATATTATCAAATCAAACACTTTTCATTTTCATTCTCAGATACATATATGCTACTTCAGTTATGGAAAACTGTGTATATATGCAACTGTGTCTAAAGAAACAGCGTATATCAATAACCTTATGATTCATTAAATGTTGATCTTTAATAAGTGCATCAGAACTTCATTAACCATAAGAACAGTAAACAGGTGCAGTAAAACAGAACAAATCATCACACACATGAACACAAGATATAAGGTGGAAACCCAATGTGGGTGAAAACCACCTGCTGCAATTCGTCTCTATCTTCTTTTAATAAGAAACTTCTTTTTACAATATGTCTGTACTGGTGCAGTCTTATACCAGTACGCAGGCTTCTACCTGCAGAAGGCTACAACCTTCTCTCGTTCTCCAGCTTCTCCTAGAAGGGAGCTACAACCCCCTTAGCTCTTGTACTAGCTTATGTACTAGTACGTAGGTGTTGACCTACAGAAGGCTACAACCTTCTCTTTTTCTTCCAGGGACCACGTTTCATAAATTTTCAGACTGGATCCATCAATAACAAAACATCAAATGCTTCTGCATCAACCAATCTCCTTTGCTTCAATCAAAACTGAATCAACAATTACTTCTCTGAATGTTGTAACCAGAATACATTAACAGTAACCAGAAACCAATCCTGAATCCAGAACACTGCAGCAATAAACAAAAGTAGCTAAAACATATTTCATGGGACATACGCTACTTCAATATGTAGAACATGTGTGCATACGCTGCTATATTAAGGCCAACCAGCGTATACGATGTTTTAAATTACTGAACCAGCATGTATACACGCCTCTACTGTGCCAAACGCCTCTACTGTGCCAAACCTACGTACAGATCTATAAAAGATAATTTACCCTTTTTCACTTATTCAGACATCAGTTATACATAGATTATCATATTTATAGATCAAGTCATGCGCCAAATATATCATATCAAAATCACACAAAGATACTACTATTCAAGCCTTAAGATCTTGACCCATCAATAGAACTTATCCTTCTTCTAGCGCTCAGGTTCCTCCTTGGTTCAGATCTAGTTATGCACCATAACCCAATGACCAGTATTCTAGATCTTGCTCCTCATAAGATATTCAATGCTTGAGTGAATGCCTTTGCCTAATGATCTCCTTCCCCTTTTATAGTCTTAGGCCTTACTCAATACCATGGTCCAAAACCATAGAGAATCAATACCATGGACCCAATGCCTGGGTTCAACACTTCGAACGAGATACCATAGGTCCAAATACCAAGGACTAAATACCATGGACCAAAAAAAAAATTTTCCCACATGCACGCGCTTTTCCTTGCATGAAAGTGCGTGGATACGTATACGCGCCTTTTGATCGGCAATCCCGCGTGTATACGCGACTTGGTTAAGAGGAACTTGCGTATATCTCTTTTTCCTTCATTCTGAGAGCCTGAACCGTGATCTGTCATTTGAGTGAGTTGCCATCAAGGACAACACCTGTGTCATAGCGCCAAACCTGTTTCATAATGCCAACATTTTGTTTTCTTGTTCTTCTTGTTTTGGTAGTTGTTTAATGATATACAAACATAATAATAAGTAAAGAACCTAATAAGTAGGAAAAAGTAAAAAGACATCACAAGAAGTTATCAATAAAAGAGAAATCAGTGTAATTATTTCCCTATAGATTTCTCAACATGGCATCAGAGCTAAGGTTGGTTAAGGGCATTATGAAGATCTCTATTACATTGAAGAAGTTTCTCAAGAAGTGTTCAAAGGTAGCGAGCCATCTCAAGAAAGGTATCAAGGAAGCATGTAATCTCCCATTTACTCCAAAGAAATAAGTAACCAAGACAAAGGACGAAGGACTCTTCTCAGCACTCACTGGCACATTTCAAGATGAGAATATTTGGGTGATCGATAGTGGAGCATCAAGACACATGATCAGCCATCACAAGAATCTAAAGATGTTATCAAAAGGAAATTCTTTTTACTCTGTAGAACTTTGAGATAATAAGAGCTATCATGTGAGAGGAATCAGATCAACCTCGATAGAACTAGAGAATGGAGGCAATATTCATCTCAACAACATCCTAGTTGTTCCAGGTTTGCATAAGAATTACTCTCCATTTAAAGTTTAGAAGATAAAGGCTATAGAGTGGCTTTCATTAATGGAAAAGTTGTAGTATGGGGTAAAAACTCAAGCATAGAAAATGCTAGAGTGATTGGAATTCATGAAGGAATACTTTACAGTTTGTTATCTCCTCTTGCTCAAGCTTTAATTCACATTAAAATCAGCCCATGTGAACCTTGGCATAGAATATTTGGTCATCTCCATTGCAAAATCCTTCCAACTCTAAGTTCAATAGTGGATGGAATCTCCAAACTGAAAGAATATCATTAAGGAGTATGCAAGGGATGTGCATTAGGTAAGAACACCAAGGGATCATTTGGAAGCAGTGCTTCATGGTCAAAAAAATCTTGGACCTTATTCATTCTAATGTATGTGGTCCTATGACTCCTAAATCACTTGAAGGCCATATATATTATGTCACATTTATAGATGAACATTCAAGGAAAACTTGGGTTTACATGATGAAATCCAAGGATGAATATTTACTAAATTTCAAGAATTCAAAGTTGAAGTAGAGAACCTTACAGAAAGAAGAATCAAGATATTAAGAACTGATAATGGAGGAGAATATACATCCAAGGAAATCATAGCTTTCTATAAGGAGTCTGGGATTAAGAGGGAGTTGATAGTCTCATATAATCCCGAACAAAATTGACTTGTAGGACGAAAGAATTGGTCCATTGAAGAAAGTGTAAAAGTGATGTTTCATGATCAAGATTTGTCGAAATTTCTGTGGGATGAAGGTATGAAGACAATTATATACATACAAAATCAAAGTCCCCATGGGTCAATAGGTAACATAACTCCCAAAGAATTATTCACTAGGAAGAAACCAATTGTGGATCATCTCTAAATTTTTGGTTGTCTTGACTATATTCATATACCTAAGGAAAAGAGAAAGAAGTTGGATCCATCAGGCATGAAGGGAACATTTGTTGGCTTTAGTAACTCTTCTAAGGTCTATATGATCTACATAAAGGAATGACACCAAATAGAAGTCAGCCGAGATGTGATATTTGACGAAAGTATTGCATTCAATAAATCATGAAGAACTTCCAGTACTTGAAGAGGAAGTTACTAGGGAATAAGAATAATCACATCATGAAGATGGAGGTCCCAGTGAACTTATACAACCTGTGGTTATCCCCGAAACTAGAAAGAGACCTAACTGGTTGAAGTCCACACTACTTGTGCAGAAGGTCACAGAGCAACTCAAGGCACATTCAGGGAAATCAAGAAGCCCAACCAATATTGTGGCATGCAGACTACATGAAAAAACTAATAGAAGTAAATCCATCCACTTTTGAAGAAGTTGTCAATCACCAAGAATGGAAGGATGACATGAATGAAGAATATCAATCTATAATGAAGAATTAAGTTTTGGAGGTCGTACCTAGGCCTAAAGAAAAATTTGTGGTAACTTCCAAATGGATCTACAAGATCAAACATGCAACAACTGGAAGTATGGATAAATATAAGCAAGATTTGTGGCTAGGGGCTTCGCTCAACAAGAAGGCATCGACTATGAAGAGACATTTTCTCCAACAACAAGGTATACAACTATATGTTCATTGGTCTCTTTGGCAACATCAATGGGATGGAACATCCACCAAATGCATGTGTTGTAGCGGCTATAACCACCCTCCAAAATTTTGGCTCGCATGCAAATTTCAAAGTCTACCTTGGATCCTGTGATCGATCATCCTTGGTCAATTGTTGGTAAGCTGATGATTTCAAGCTCCCCTCCTTGATCTTAAGAGTTTCTTGTGTTCTCATATTTATGTAGCATGTGTCTTCTTTGAGCATAGGGATTGTTGTTTGTCATGCAAAGGGAATGTTGTTTTGCTTCAAGGGAAAGCATGCGCGCGTGAGTTGTTATCATCACATAGACATGTTTCACACTCACCACATGCACTCTTGTCATGAAGGTTTTTGCATCAAGCATAGTATGTTTATACATTTTGGATGGTCTACGTTGTATCACCAAGTGTTGGTGTGCGATCACAGTCAAGTCTTATCAATATTCACATATGTTTCATTGATATCACACAGCCAATTTCCCAAGCAGCTTAGCCTCGTCCAGCCTCCTAGAACTGTGATCTTTGCTTCTACAACCATCAAGCTTCCTCCCTTGCTTGCTGAAACCCTGCAGCCCAGAGAGACCCCCACCCGACAGCAATGTCCAGTGCCTCAAAACTGTGTAGTGTTTCCCAAGTTGTCATGTCACTCTTGCATGCAGATATTGTGCAAATGGGCCTTCGGGGGCCTCATTCCAGCAACAATCACTCCCGTTGAAACCACGTTGATCCATCGCTCAATGAATACAGGAAAGGGTGACATGCCAATATCACTCCAAAGGATTCAAGGAGAAGGACCAAGAGACAAAGTAATGGAAAAAGATCAGGACTGCATGAAAACTCTATCATATGCATGATCATCTTGAGGTAAGTATGGTAAGTAAAGAACACCTTTCAAAGTACACCTCTTAGTTGAGTTTGCAGGATTGCTTGTCATTGTCATATTATATTGTCCTCACTAACATGCATGTGTGAAAACACAAAAACTCATTTCATGTGTTTCCTTTACATATATTGCTTCGTTTTCGCTTGTTCGACCAACTGCCGTCTTTTGCGTGTTGATTGTTACGCCATGATTGTGTCCTTGTTCTGGTGATGTTGAAGGTTTGTGTTTGAGTTGTGTTCACTATGTAAACATCAATCAAACTCACACACGATGTTGTAATAAGCACTGTCATGCAAGTGTTGCCATGGTCGTTCAAAGGTCTATCTGAAGTGTCGCACTTGTTTCTTTCACCGTTAGATAGTCCGCAGTCAGTCACACTGAGCATATGTTGTCTTGTTGGTTCGAGATGTCTTCTCATCAAGTCATGTTGAGTGTGTGTTCACAATGTCATGTATATACGAGTTTCTTGCTCACACACTTTACCATTTTGTGGAAGATCTGTCGACCGGACCACCCTCCATCAGTCGGACCTCCGTTGAGCTGCACTACACAATCTCAGCCCTCAATGACCAATTATTGCTGCCAGAGTTTCCAGAGATTGACGTTGCCTCCTAGGCAATCTGCACTGTGCAATCTTGGAGTCGACCTGGCTGACTGTCACCCAAAACAGCGCAGAAGTTTCCCAAGAAGCCATCTCAATCTACGTTATGTTGTAACATAAATAGTTTTGATAAGTTAGATATTTATAAAAGAGGGTATAAAAAAATGAAAAACAAAAAATAGAATAAAAGAATGAAAATATGAAATTACTCGAAAAAAATGAAAAGAAACCCCATCAAAAGAAAAATAAGTGCACAAGTGAACAAGATTAAATTCCACTTGAAATAAATCATGTTGAGTCATACAGTAAAATCATGATCAAACATGTTGAAATTTATATTTTAGGATTAGAAAATAATTCAACCAAACTGTTTAATCTTGGTTGAAATTTGAAGAAAGGATAGATTAGAGGAAAAAGTGGTGTAAGCATTTAATCTTGGCCAATTGTATATTTGTAATAGAATAGGGTTAGGAGTTTCTTTAGGAAATAAAAGGCATGCTTGATCAAACGCGCCTTTAGATTATATTTATGCTTTGATAGATTTATTCTAGTTGAAAAATAAACTAATCATGTCATTTAAACATGATTAGCTATGTAATAAGCTTTAAACTTGAGTTTATTCTTCACCGGAAATGATTTGATGTCTTGTCGTTTTGTGTTATCCAAGCGCACTTATGACGACCATGATTTTCCTCACCCAGATCAATGATGGGGAAACCTATTTGCACCCCCCCCCCCGGTCCCATTTCACATTAATGTTGGGGGGGGGGGGGTGTCCAAAAAGTGGTATCTCTTTTCATGGGCCCCACGCAACATGGCATTCTCTAGTGAGTTCTCACCCCCTCGTCCTAAACTGCTTACCATCGCCCCCCCCCAGCTGAAAAGTGCTATCGCTCCTCCGCTCCCGCCAACGGTTACTACATCACCTCCGATGCCTTTCTCTCCTCCTATCATATTCTACCACTTGTCCATCTATTACCCGTTTCTAGCTTCCTGTTATCCATTAATGAACCTAAAACCATTTGGTAACAGTTCCATCCCAATGGTAATCGATTAAGGCCTATAAAAACACTTTGATACATTTCACACGGCTCCCCTAGCTACTTTGATCATTGTTCTAAATTCAAGTATTGTTCAGAGTTTCCGCACTTCTACTGTCAACAAATGTCAAATTTCGGCAATTCAAAGCCCAGATACCCTTGACATAAATTTATTTGTTTATCCAGGTACCTATTAAAGCCAATTTTGTTCTTTGATATTCTTTCTCTTTCAAAATACACAGTCCACCAAAGGGAAAAGCCCAGTCTTCTAGCAATAAATCAAAACTGATGACAACCCTAAGACTCTTATTACCCTGGACCTAGATCATATGCCATTAGTTGACCAATACTTTAAGATTGCTGACACCGAGTGTGAATTCAACTTGTACGAATTATGTCACTGGTTAAAGAAAAATTATCTTGATCAATAGGATGACATTAACCTTTGGGAATCATTATTGCCTATGTTTATCTTTCCTCAAACCCATTATTTTCCTGATCTGGTCATGTGGTGTCAAGCCAGGTATAATCCGCTGCAAAGAACCATTGTGGCTCAAAATGGAGACATCCTGGTCTCCATTACACCAAAAACCATAAACCAAATGATGTTGATTCCTCATAATGACTCCCTTAGCCATTTTTATGTAGTTGTCCTAATGGACCTATATCATAAGTTAAAATTTCCTCAGAGAGCTCAAATTTTTGAGATTTTTCTCCCAGAAGGCTCTCAGCTTCCTAAGAAAAATCCCCCTTATCTAGCTTCCATGTTCCCTGAAAAATCCAAGAAGATAATTGCCTAATTTTCTTTCCTTTTAGGGTATCCATCATACCACTGGGTAGAAGAGCCTATCTTAGGCTTTCTATCCATCTTCTCTACTGAGCACAAGCCAGCATTCATGTATAATTTTAGCCTATTTTTGGCTCATAATATGCATGAACAGATGATGAAAATTACTACTAAAGGCATATTCAATTATGCATCTATTCTAGTGTACATGTTTCTTTTTCAGCAGGGAGACAAGTTTTCAATAAACCTACACAGGCAAGATGATCAAGGCATCAATCAATCAATGACACAGTGGACCTTGTTAGTCAAAATAAACTAACCTGAGTTTAAGTTTGCAAAATTCATTGATGGTTTTGTTCATACAGTTGCAGGGCTTCTTAGAAGTCGGGATTAGTGCAGAAATCAAAAGGGTTTTACACTTGAGTGAGTAGACAAAGACTGGAGACTGGTATTTATACCAGAATTACACAGAAATAAGAGTATATGGATGTGAGTTGGCTACATACAAGTTTCCAAAGTATGTTCTAATGAGAATTTTCTCTATGGAATATATAAGACAGATGATAAACATGGATGAAATCTATTTTGTTTCAGGAAAACAGAAATCACAATTCAGGATCAAAACTCAAGTAGGATCATTCATATGCAATACTAGAACAACAAGTGATGAAGCAGATTCGATCCTTAAGCAGTTTAGATTTCATCCTAGTTTCACCTGGTCATATGATCCATTCAGTATTATTTCTAATTTAAGAGTGGAGCTTAAAACTACACCTTATAATCATACCCCCCCGCCCAGAAATTGAGAAATTTATGAATCAAGACTAGTGGGAGGAGAATAAACTTCAAGAAGCAGAAGAGAAGACTCTATCTATAACTACCCTTCACACTCCTATACCTCAAGACAAATCGGGGAAAAGGAAAAGAGAAGAACCCTCATCTCCCTCCTATATAGAAATAAGTTCTCAAGAATTTAGTATTCAACAGAAGAAGCAGAAGACACAACTCCGAGATGTGACCATTCAAAATGAAGAAGAGCAATAGGCTATTGTTATGAGTGGTTTGTAGTTTTCTACAGGGTTAGAAGAACACCTCCCTGATACCCCATCCTCTTCGGCCTCACAGAATCCTACAGACAAGTCACAGTCAATAAAATTGGTTGAACTAGATGACCCCAATATCTTCAACAAGTTTTTGCAGATTAAGCAGAAGAATGAAACCCTAAAATCCAACACCCATGCTCAGTTTTGGAAGAAGACTTCTACCTCCTAGCACATGATGTTAACAACATTTGATAGTGAAAAAGGAAGAATGCAAATGGCATTCTTACAAGCTCAAGTTCCATCTCCAAAAACTTATGCAAATTATATGAAAACGATTTTCTCATTTGATACAAAATTAATACATACTATTGATCAAATGGATATGCAGAGACAATCTGGATAACTAATTTTCTCCACCATGACAAATACTGCCATATAACTTTCAAAGTAAAGTACATCTCTCTTAAATGTCCAAACTCAGTTAAAATTGGAAAAGGTTTCTTCATTAGCAAAGGACACCAGAATTAAAACATTGGAAGATTTGGTGATTACGCTGGGATATGATCCCGGTGATGTCAAAGCAGTGGAGGAGGTCATCAAGAAGAAGAATGTATACATTACAGCACTTAGGAAACAACTGAAATTGTGTTCTATAGAAGATCCATTAATAAAAGAGATTCAAGAAAGTGAACAACATAAGGAAGGCATGCTCAAACTGATCATTGAGCAAAATATACAGATGGAGGAATAGATTGAGAAACTCCTTAAAGAAAAAGAAGAGGTTGCACAGTTAATTACAGCTCCAGTGACAACCATACCCATCATAGTTGCAGATACAACAAGAGATTCGACTTCAACACCTGATGATTTAAATAAATTTGTGTAGGACTTTTCTCTTCAGAGACATGAAAATGACAGGCTCCAACAAAAGCTCAAACATGTAGAAGCTCAAACGATTAAAAATGATTCTCTTTTGGTAGAGGAAATGCGGAAATCTCACCAACTGGCCAAGAAGATTAACCAATTGGAAAATCAGTCATTAATGGATAACACCTTGGCCCAAGCCAAGGAAAGGATCTGGGTAGATATCAATCATGCCATAACTAAGGTTTGTCCATCTATCCAGATTATATTTGAGCAAGAAGAGTTAATTGATAGATGCAAACAACCATTGAGCAGGTCAGAACAACATTGGGACAAAAACCAGCAAAGGCCAATTCCATGATCAGAATCTTGAATTCAAAGACCAAGTCAGAGTAGGAAAAGATTCAAATTGCAGATAGAACAAAGACCATTCTAGAGATCAAAAATGTGTTACAAAAAAGGAATTTAATGACCCAATTGGAGACCAAGTCTCAAGCTCTGGAAAATATTGTCTAGAGATTTCACACTAAATTCAATTTACTAAATCAAAGAGGACTGCTAGGGCTAGTAGCACCAAATGACAGGCTTATCAGCTTGGAATATTATTGTGATAATATTTAGATCATTGCCACAAATACATCAAAGTTTGCAAGTATTAAGGGACATGTCACAGGGAAAAAATTTATTGAAGCATTAGAGTTTGATTTAGCTATCAAGCATATCTTCATCAACAAGCCCACTTTCGAGAAGTATACTGAGGTAGATGAGGTATATAGAAAGCTAATAAATCTTTCTATACCAACTGATGAAAGATGGGATGAGTTATGTGATACCATCGAGTAAAAAAGTTTTATCTCCAACAAATAGACAACAAGACAACATTTTGGGGGCCAAGTCATCAACAACTTCCTCGAAGATAGTGCCAACATCTCAACAGTTTAAGCAGTTCTATATTTTTGTACTATTTTTGTAAATTAGTTCAGATGTTTCTAGAGTCTTATATTATTGTATAAATAAACAGTAACTCGATGTATTAAGGGTTGAACCCTTGCATGAGTTTTTCTAAAGCATCTCTGTATCAAACTGAATTCACTTCACATTAATGAAAGGATTCTGGATTTACTTCAAACAACTTGTCTCTTTGTGAGTTTGTCTTAATGTTTTCACTTCATCTTTGTTATTCTACATGTATTTAAGTTTTGTGAAGATAATTGGGTAAGAGAAAACTGAATATAAGTCTATCTTAAAGAACCATGAAGTTATAATCTATTTTAGGGAATAGTTTATTGGATTGTTTGTCTTTATAAGCTCTTCTACATTTATAAATTTTCAATCATCTTCATAAGGTTAAATATGTATTGTTGGGTTGTAAACATTTTTTACTTGCATGCTTCCATATGATTAACTAAAATTAAGTCTAGATATTTAGGAAATCATAGCTTCTTCAATTTTTCCTTTCCATACACTATAAATCAAATTATTGTTGAGAGGTAAAGAATCATCCCTTTCATAGTATGCAGTATTAATAAGGTTTTATCACCTACCTTAACCTTCTCATTGCATTCGTCATCCAAAAAAAAAAATCAAAACAACAAAATATTTTAGATGCTCTGGCATAATTAATTAACCTAGAATTGTCTTAGAGGACAACATCAGATTGGCACCATTGCCGAGGGACGAAAATTGAATTATTTTTACCTGGGACAACGATAAAACTTTTCCTTTAAGGTGAATAAAGGAATAGTAGGTTAAAATATTTCACTTGGCGACTTCACAAGCCCAAATTGGCTCTTTCAAGACATATCAGGTCTCATTTTGACTCTAAAATTGTCTCTCCATTATCTGATTCAGAGAGACTGGTAAGAGAATCCTCTTTAAGAAGGAGACTTGAGGCTTCTTCCTCTTTTTCTATACCTTTACAACCTGAGGATATTTCAGCCTCTGATCCCTTTAGGTATGTACCATCTCCATTACATTTGGTTGACTCAACATCTAGGTTTAGAACTATTATCCAAAGGATTTGATCTGCAGTCAGCTTCTTTTAGTCCCATTCATTGGAATCATATAAAATTCCTGAAATACTTTCAGATTCGCCAATACAGAAGAAGAATTGGATGTACATTTATCT